>JAGJTL010000059.1:3313154-3392756 GCA_022063505.1 Calosoma granatense
TTTTTAATTCCATTCGCAAACACATTGGTGAAATACATTATGTATATATATTTATATATTTAGTCAATTAAATATAATTAAATTAGATTCAGATTAAATATTAATCGGTACATCATCTGGCACGTGTATCAGTGTGACATGCTGTGTCGGTGCATCTGTTTGTGCAGAATTCGTAGTCACAGACTTTGCAAAATTATTTGAATTCTGTGAGTTGGATGTCTGTAATGGCCAGCATGATGAATTGTTTAACTGTATTTCTGGACAGTCATCCGAGCCAATAGAAATGTCTGCAATGATTCCACTCTCTGCAAATAAGAAGTGAGGTTAAGTTAACGAAACAACATGACATGTCAAACACAAACACTTACCCATGGAACATTGACTGTTCAGTGTATGTGACCGATGATGTGCTCGGGGACTCTCAGATGCATCAAAAACCATATTATTCAGATGTCCCGTTGTTGACATATGCCGGCCCAATGTGCCGCCTGATCCCTGGGAACTGGTGCTGCCCGACGATATACTGGACACGGAGATTATCGAGTGTGGACGATTGTTACTTCGGCATAATTCAGACACTGGGCCAACAATAGAATTTCTGAATCTAGGTGCAGCTGTAAATATATACGATTCATATAATGTACATTTATAATCAAATTGCTAAAATCATATCTTCAATTATTTTGGAATATCCAGGAAATAACATTAGATTATATCAATATATATTCCATTTTGATTTCATGATAACATAATCCTAATTTTTAGATACTTTTTATTAAACAAAAATTAATAAATAAAATATTACAAAAATAAACAAATATATGGCACATATTTCTTCGTTTTTTTAGGTCACTAATGTTTACTATAATTCTTTACGTAATTAAGATATATAAATAATATTTTAAACAATTCATTCAAGACATTCCACTAAATATATCGATCAATGAGAGAACTACTTGATTTGTCAAGTATTTTTATTCCAAAAATAATTGCAGGCACGGTGCAGTATTGTTTGTGTTTTGTTTTTACTTTTTGACAGTTGAGCAATGCTGATGGATCTGTCGTTGATATTATCAGCACTTGGACGAATATCAAGGCACGGTTTATTTCCAATTCCCATCGAGGACATTTCTTGTAATCGGACTTCTGTAACAGAATCAACAATTATTATTAATAATCACATAACCTAACATTACATCTTGTCACAAACCTCTGTTCTTCATGGCTTGTCTCCACAACAGTTTGGATAATTCTTCAATCCACAGTTTCTTCAATTCCTCAGACGTTGGTTGCAAAATGAACGTATCGTTTGGTTTCCTTTTCCGGAACCAAATTTCAAACTTTGTGGGACTATCACCAATTTTCGCTGTTAACCCTATGTCGGTCATTTTAATGCTGTTCTTGTATATGTACAAATCGAGATTCTGCGAAACAAATAAAATTTTAAACATGTTAAAAACTATATTATATGTACAAGTGTATGTACCTTACGGTCCGGGAACCTTCTGGCTTTTGAGAACAGTATTAATTCCTCAAAGAGGAACACTTGTCTCAGTGATTTCTTTCCTCCTCTACCTTCTGACACCAAAAACTCATTCTGGCGCAGAAGCCGACCCTGTTCTTTAAGATTAACCTGTAACACATATTTTTGTAAATACATTCAAGTATAACTACATATCAGTAATTTTAATTCCAAACCACTTACATCACATTCTCTAATAGAATCCATAGCAAGTAGATCATTGCCGTGTCTGAGTTGAAATTTAACCATTTCTTCAGCAGCTTTCAGATCATCTCGTTCGGCTACGGCACGCTCGGATGATCCTTCTGGTAACTCTGGACATGCTTTCATAAGTTGTTGCAACAGTAACGCGTATTTACCCATTCTTTGAACGGGCTTCAACAAGTAACTGGCTAAATCCAAATTGTCATTCAATTGGACTTGTTTACTCTGTGTAAAATATTAATACATTGATCACATAATCAATAATATTATTGTCAATATTTTCATACCTTGAAGAATGTTCTGCCATATTCCGTCATCAACGAATCTGATTTCGGTTTATTCTTATTGTAAAGTGCATACAAAGAGAACCGGTTCTTGTGCCGAAGGAAAATCTGTCCAACATGCAACGGACAATTTTCACACTTTTCCAGTTCTCGCAGAAACTGTTGACTGTGGAATTCATATATTTTCTCAATGTTACCGAAGACAACATTCCGTTGGCCACGTAGCGCTTGTGGTATGTCTTCTCTCAGTAACTCGGGAATATAATTCTCTATGACATACTGCAAAGATCTGACATAATCGCGTTCTGTCTGAATCATTTCTCGCATGATGAGTAACAGTGTTCTGTTGAACAAAATGATAATAGATTAGTTTCTCCACAGAAGCTGTTAGAGAGGACGGTCTTACTTTTGTGTTTTGGCGTCGAGACTTTGATCTTGAATGTTGGGAAGATCCAAGTTCGATGCTCTGCAATGGAGATGACTGTTGACAGCGATTGGTGGTATCGCTTTAGTCCTTTCATTGTTATACTGTTCATCATTTTCCTCGAGTTCTTCAATGCCGGTACTAAACAAATAAATCATTAACATTATCTTATATGTGATATGCGTGTGGACAAAAGATACGATCCATTAACACAATGTCTATGGATTTGTTCTAGGTCAAAAAGATATAGTATTTACTCTGCGAATTGTACAATTACATGTTACTGGGAACTGGTTATTTACAGTGCAATTTCGGTAGTGTGAGAGTGGCAATTTGTATTTACATTATAGACTTTCTTATCACTTTCCCACGAAACGCACAACTGATATAGTTTGTATTCTATCGTTTAATTGCACAGCTGCATTCAATTTCTGCTGCGTAAATAAACTTATTGTCGGGTTTCGTCCTATAAACCCCGTATATGCAATTTAAACAGGATATATTGTAGTGTTTTATTTGAAATATTACTAAGTTTGTCTGCTTGCCCGTAAATAGTTTAATTCAAATACAAATGATTACCTTTTTGGAAAGACATCTTCAATGTTGTACTGCTGATGGTCCGTGTGGTCGCCGTGCGAACCACCGCTGCTGCTGCCGCCGCTACACGCTATGCCCGTTTCGTTACAATACTGGCACGAGCATGTCCTGTGTAGTCGTTTTTTATAGAGTGCCTCGTCACCGACACCGCCGTGACACACTGACGATGCGTTCCCCGTTGACAGTCCACTATCGCACCGGCCACATCCACTTACACCCGAATCGTTCTTTTCACTCGTCTCTAACAAGTCCTCGTTACTCTCGCGCACTTCCTTAATATTATCTAAACCTAAACTGTTTTTCCTGTCCACCGTGTTCTTGTTGCACCCACAATTATTTTGCACCTGCATGATTTGTTCGTATTTCTTCTTCAACTTTGCAGATTCTGTATTCTCCTCCGAGTCCGCTTCCCAGCAATCGCACGACACACCCGCCGCGTGATGGTTACACTTATAGATGAAGGCAAACGAACTGACGGACCGACGTCGATGTTGGCCGGCTGCAGGACGTATCGGTGTACTGGTGACTGCTTCTGTTGTTACAGCTAGCCGTGCCGGTGTACAGGATTCTTCCGTACTTGTTTCGTTCAGGGCCTACACACCAACAACAACAACAACACAACAATACAAAATATATTACAATACAGTTTTAGATTGAAACGATGCTAGATAATCGTTATGTGTGTGCATTGAATACTGTTTCATGTTGAATTGTTTTACTTCATAATGCATTCTAACCACAGTGCCTTGAGAATAATGATTTACTAATACCAATAATTATCAAATGATTACTATTATCAACAGCACTAAGAATAGACTGTTTGAATCAGGCTTGTATGATGAGAGAACAATATTAAATATTTTGTATGAAAATTATATATTATTTTATGATACAACTGTTAACTGAGTTAACAATTAATTTATTTGCTATTAATAATATTCCTCGGTTAGTGTATAATGTTTGGAAGCACGCAGTAGTTATTCAGGGAATAAAATAAATAAAAGTAACGTGTGATTGACTTTCTAACATAAACTACAATACAAGTACCGTACACAGCCTGTCAGCTAATAATTCAGTAAATCTTGCATGGATTTAGTAATGTGAAAACACTACACACACTGTATATTACTATTCTGTTTCTACAATTCAGTAAATGTGCACTTTACCTGACATTTCTCGATCAACGTTTCGTTTCCGGATTTCGCTGCCAGTCGAGTCAGTTCCGAGAGCACATCTGATTTGGATTCTTCCGCTGTCGATTGACAACAACGTGCCAACAAATCGTAGCATCTCGATGTGTCCTCTAATCGCTGTCGTATATCCTCCAGCTTATCATTGAACACGCTTATCTCCTGTTTCAGTGTTTGCGTCAGGTCTTTGAAGTTTCTGGCTTTCGGACTTTGACAATGGTTCGCTTCTTCTACCAGATCGCCAACCTTGTCAATTTGTCTCTGTACAAACAATACGGACTCAATGAATAAATGTCTCTTCCATTAGTCCATTAGATCACACCAGAATTCCTAGTATTCATTAGAAACTATTTTCTAAGAATAGAACACAATATCCAAATAATTTTATTATCGAAAAGATGCATGTACGGTCTATTTTTTGTTACTAAAATAATTATTGGTGAAATCGGCATTAAATCAAAATAAATCGTTTACAAATTTTCAATTAAAATCAGCAAAGATTTGTCTTAGTTGTAAAATAATTATTTCGTAAACAAATGATTTCATTATCAAGATTTTTCATGTACTATATAGATTCAATTATCGGATGACATATTTAACAGTAGTTTTATGGCTTTGTAACACATTCAAATATAGAAACAATTCTTACCATTGCATTAAAATAGAATGGTTCGAAATTTTGGTTTTGTTGTTTGATTTCTGCTAGTGATGCGGATTTCTTTTGCAGGTTGTTGTGATTTTGTAGGCCTTCCTCTGCTTCGGATCGTAGCCATGAAAGAGTCTGCAGATAATAAAATATATTGTATTATATTACAAAACTCATATAAATAAAAAATATGTAAATTTTATTTGTAGTTTAGCACATTTGTACTTGTAATATATTTTAAATGTGTATGTCACACGATTGTACTATTATCACGCTATATGAAAATACAAATTTATTGTATCATAAACACAGTTTATTTTAGAAAATCTACCTACAATGAAAATGTCCAGTTAAGTTAACTTAATATCAGGACTGCACGAGTTTAATGCGCATCATCGATAAATTAGAGAAAATTTAATTCACTGCAGTCGCGATATATTCCCATTTTATCTTTTGCATGCTATTCGGTAAATTGTAATAAATTTTTGACTTCCTGCAGATTGCGTGTAACGATATCATGTCTAACATACGTATACAAGAATATTACTACCATCAACTATACGCGGCTATAAAACAAGAAATTATTGATCAGAACGGTGCAATGTAATTGCGATTCATACAAGTTTTAATCTTGTAAAGATGTTAGGCAGAGGAAAGAAATGTAATTTTTCCTTGTATTATTTTTAGACATACTAAAATGTCTTATGATTATTTATTAAACATTCTATGAATAATGTGGCACAATTAAATCCATAGTAGGAGTATAAAGAAAATATTACTTGAAGAATCACGTGACAGACATCAATTGACAGTAGAAAATATTATATATAAAACAGTTATATAGATATGCATTTGTACAAGTATTCAATGATAAAATATTTCATCTTTTCGTGTAAATATGTGATGGGGAAATGCAAATTAAACAAATCAATAACAGTACTGTGTTCATTTGCATACTGCACCATGTGTATACTTCATTGATTCATCTTATCCAAGCATCGTCCTTGTCACGGACGGTTTAGTTGCAGTATGTTGCACGCGCCCCTGTCATTAATCTTATAGTATTAATTGTTCAGTTATCTGATGAACTGGTTACGTCAGTTGCAACACTCTCTTATTTCATTATATATATGCCTGGTATACACACACTATATTGCAAACATGCTGATTGTAACCTTGGATATATTGTACAATAAATTACTAAAATCATGAAATATTAGGCTTGATTATGTCAAGGTTAATACTATTTAATGTAATATTAATATAAACTCATTGTATGCATATGTGTAAATATCTAATGGTTTTATAATAAAACATGTTTATACTGCCTTTGACGTAATAAAGTATATATAAATTCATTTGATTTAAATGAAAAACCTAATTGATTATATTCACCAAAACAAACATTGATTTGTGTTCCGCTGGACCAGTCAAATTGCGATAACAGAATTGTCATTGCATTTGTTTCTCGGGCCGTCACCATATGTTGACAGAGTGATAATGTTAATTACATCAAATAGCGACAGTGCTTTGCTATAGCAAATATTTATCCAGCCAGTAAGCATAGTCTGGGTTTAATGAATGATTGGTTACATTCCAGTCATATAGATACAGTATAGCAGAATAGTTAGAGTTCTTGAAGGTAGTTCAACTTAAATCCATAGATCAAATACCAAAGCGAAACTACGTAGTAGTTACCTATCTCCATAACATTACTACTACTACATTTGATACGATATTATTCGTAGATTTAAATTAAAGTGAGACTTTTGCATTTGTAAGGATAGTTCGGTCACTTGTACATTTCCTAGTAGCAGAAGTGTCCGTTGTCAGTGACCACGTGATCCGGGTTCTACTACCTCATTACGATGCGACCGTAACATCAATTCAGCCTGACTTATGGCCGATGTCAGTGTTGTTGCTACTCACAGATGTACAGGAGTGCACGGATGTTACATACAGTGGTTATATTTCCGTTTCAGTTGACCACTTTGCATATCAATGTTGTCGCGACAATATCTTGTTATCTTAGGACATGACGGTTCCTGATTAACAGCTGATACTAGTTAACAACTTGCCTTGATACATACACGGCAGTGATGTATAGAATTTTAAGTGTTGAACTTGTGACGACAGGTAGCTAGTTATAATCCATGAATGTTGTTGTATGTAGTATCATTAAATTGTTAATATCTCCTAGATACTATTGAAGCGTACAAGCAACAATTTGTTCGGAGAAATGTAATCACTACTTTAAACAGTGATTGATGACGTACTTGGGTGTTTTTACAATGAAGGATGTTTGGATCACATTGCAAATTATATTTTTTGAATACAAGAATAGAAACTCGAGATATTCGTGCACTCTAATTTGATTATTTCAGTGTGTGTGCGCGCGTTGTTATTAACCTTGCAGTGCCGGAAATTATTAAGAAAATTAGAAGAAATTAGAAAGCAACCATGCATTTAAGCCTGGCCAATAAAACGCACTAAAACTTACACGCACCTGAGCCACACACGGAGATCTTTTATCTGAAATTCGTGTAATTAACGCGCAATACAATTACATTTCATTAAAACTTAATGTAATATTCACGAGTAATAAAAATCAAAACCGTAATTAAAGTAGTCTAATCAGATAGATTCACAGGCAGATTTCTTAATCTTGGTTAACTTTCGCTCGTTGAAAATATCGAGACAATCAATGCATTAATTGTCATAATGGTCCACATAACCTACAAATATCATGTCAGATAATTGTATCACTGTACCGGAATCGATTCGAAAATAAACTATTGTAATTGCAGATCATCTACAGCGGTTTCAACTGCTTAAAACATTTGAAAATTTGTTAAAAATATTAAAGTAAAAACAAGTTTCAAACCAGGTAATCAAAGTAACACTGGTTAGTAGTATTGATAAAATTTTTGATTAATGTGTAATAAACTATAAAGTACAGTTAGCTAGTTACAAAATTATCAAATATTACCTAACGGCTGTGTCATCTGACAGTATCTATTTCCCTGTCAAAATGAGATATGGATAGATAAATTTATTTCAACATAAAACTTGTATTAATCAATTACTGTGCCGTGTGAATTTATAACCAAAAATCTTGTTATTTATTACATCTAATATTACCTAGTAACCTGGTGTGTAAAAATCTAATTAAAAACATTTCATAAACGTATCGTTCCATGTTCGGTATTCTATTTTTGATTTACAAATATGCATACATAATTTATAATTACTGAGAAAATAGCCCAGGTTTTATTCTTGTGATAATTAACGTTATAGCTAGTGAAATGTATACTAATTATAATATTAAATTAATATCCATAGCATGTGTTACTTAACTAAACTTTCAATAAGAACGTCAGGTGGATACAGGCGTAATTAGTGTTACATTTTTCTGGAATTAAATTATGAAAATCTCATAATCCCATGATTAATATTACTTTCAAACAAACAGCAACACAAATACTGTTAATATATGAATGGAACTATATGCAGTGTATGGGCATTTAATGAAATCTGGTAGGTAGTTAAAAGAATGATAGTGTTTCATGGACCATTAAAATAAATGTTGAATGCACAGGTGCTGGGTAGTTAACAGTGTCGTTTAGACATTAAGGCACCGTATGGCTGCTGCTGTTGTTCCGGTCCCTATCAATTACTTCACTGTATAAGGCTTGCGCACGCGCGTGTGCATCTACCGGGAACTTGTCGACATGCGCACAGTATTTATTGGAGCGGCGTGAAATTATGCCGCTAGTTGAGACTTCTTCAAGTAAGCAAGTAAATAAATTTCTTTTCCAATCCGACACACAGGTGCTGTATCATTTGTCACCATAGTATCCTCATTAGAGGGAAAAAATATCTACATCCAGTACCTGAATAAAGAGATATTCCAACACTATACACCATGACCTTATTCGAAAACAGTGTACACTGCTACATTGTACTATAAAATAGTAGATCTATCAAAACGTCAATATGATAATTCTAATGTATTAATATGTAACTGAATTAATAATTCATAAATGCAACTATATATTGTACCGTACTCTAGTATAGCAGTATTCTAAGCAATCTGAAATATTTTATATATGATTATATTACATTTAACGATGATACATCTCAGATATCCGGTACGAAATTTTAATTTATAATTGTATTATACATTGACTTTAATACATTTTCTATAAAATTTATTAGACATGAAATATAAGACGATAATGTATAAAACAATTATGTTCCGAGATATATGTTACAAGATATATTTTTTAATTACAATCACACATCATTTGTGTTAACAAGAAGAAAATGATCAGGTGACTTCGACTTGAAATCTAGCTGTGTAAATACCATTCTAATTGGAGTAATACAGGTGCCATACAATGTATAAATAACATACAATTTATGGAAATGACTTGCTGGTTTGAACCAGGGAATTCTTGTAACAGTGTCCTCTACTTTCGAATATTTACCTCTATACGTATGTTGGATTAATCACATTTATAATACCGCGCGATATCGACCATCTTGGGTAATAAACACACGTTTAATTAAGGCAATTTATAACGAAATAACAACTATTACCTGGGTAAATTATGAACTCGCAGCACGACGAGTAGAAATCTCCATACTGCCGGGATATCGTGCAGCATTTATTATTAAGAGATCATTGTTGCATATATGGTATTCGATGTATAACGCATTTGCAGCAATGCACACAATGCGTACAGTTTCACCTACAACATTATCTGTGTATCTGTGTATTAGATTTGTGAGCAAATGCGGAAGTTCCGGACAGATCTGGGATATGATGCTGAATGTGTTCCCGATTTTCAATACACATACAACACAGGATTTGTGTCATGTAATACAATTATTACACATTTCTCGTTGTTGGACAAGTGGAGTTGGTTGAAATTGGATTCCGCCCTCTATTTAGTACCAACTGATTCTACCGGATATACATATATGTTCGTGCGTGTGTGTGTCAAATGGCCCAGTTTAGCTGGGTTATCGTAAATACTGTTACCGGCATTTATGGCCGTGTCTTTGTCTCTACGTACCGCCAGGGCACCTGCGTGCGTGTATGTGTATCTTATCGCGCGTATATCTCGGCAATATAAACGAAGAAACACATGGCACTGGTTCTATCTATTAGCTGGATTTGAAACTTGGTCACACATAGTGCGCATATACACACCGGCAACCATATTATACCGGCTACTGGTTCTATCCGTACAAAGAGAGAGAGAGACAGACACGGTAATACATGCCATAGTTAACCGACCGATGACTACGTATTTTGTTTAAGGTAGAACACCAGCAGCAGCAGCAGCAACAGCAGGAAATTATGCCCCCATAGGGAAAACGCCACAGTAAAATGATAATGGCACAACGATGGCTTATTTGTTCATTAGGTCAACAAAGTAGTCGTGGTAATTTGAATTTATACCAAGTCAGACGTCATACATGTACATACGGACGTACATAAGGTTTGTGACCCGGATAAAATAACATAATTTTATATTCATTACAATTTTCGTGATTTGCACACGAGTGCGCGGTCTCGTTTATACAATATAACATCATGTGTTCCTTCTAGCTTCATGTCGTCCTTATTCCATATTTAATGATATTCGACGAGTAAATTACTGTTTTAAAATGAAAAACACAGTTATTTATAAATTGTACAGCTCCTTCTCCTTCGGAGTGATAAATCAATTTTATGTTTAGTCATTTAATTAATATACAGCGGGAACAACTTACTGACAAACGAGTTGTGAATTTAAAGAATGCCAATCATTGAAACTGTGTGTGTGAAATATATTAAGCGTGACTTGTTAATCTAGTTTCATACAAGCCCTCTGGTCAAGATGTGCAGTGAAGTTAGTAAGAAAGAAACAAATATAACCTAACTTCCATGTTGATGATCTTTGTTGACGTACACCGTACTACTAGATAGAACACTGCCTATAGGGTAATACGTTCATAATTAGCAGAAACTTACACATCTACTTTCTACCGACATTGTGAAATATATTACTTACGATAAAACCCGATGAAATTCATTAGCTACTGACAGGAACTAATATTTTGAATTATTTACTTGCGCATGTTTCATCGCGCGGTAATTACTTCGCAGCACATAAATGTGTAAAGTGTGATTTATAACTAAATAAACTTTTCCGTTGTGAGAAAAATTTGTGATTGCATCTTACCTTCTTGGCTTCATCTTCCAGGGCTCGTAATTTGGCCAATTGTTCCAAACCTGCGCGACGTTCGGCTGCTAGCTGTTCAAGTCGATTGGCCACTTTATCTGCCATGGTGAAAGAATGTCGGGCGTACAGAGCACGTCGTTTGACATCCTCGCTACTATTTAGCCACTGAGAGCGTTCAGTTAAACTCTCTAATGTCAGGCTACCGGTACGTCGCAGAGACTGTAGTCCTGGTTCTTGCAATGCACGATTCAACTGTCTGTAATGAAAACAATAAAAACAATATTATTCATTTGAATCAAGTGCTGCAAATTCAAAAGTGACATATTTTAAATATAAAATATTATAGTGACCTTACAGAGAGTTCTTTTTTACAACATTATTATCTGAAAGAAACTTCTAACTTTTAGTAGAATCTTATTTTTTAATCATAATTATGTCTAATATATTACACTTAATATAAATATTCGGTAAACCAATTAGCAAAACGTTGTTTTGACATTTGAGTAATATATTGTTAGGTTAGGTAGGTAGTACCAAAAACTAATTAGAAAATGAAAACCTGTTCGTTTCTTTCACTACATTTAAAGCCTTGGGCTCCTTTTTTCATTCATAAAATATTAATACACGTTCCTAGGCACACATTTGATTTTTGCACATATTTATTTTACACTGAACCATATTAATAGATTTACCAACTGGACAATACATTTTTCACAATCTTTATAAACAACAGTCTATTATTATCGTTGAAATATTCTTAGAATTTTGATATAATCAAGCGTACGTATCTTACCGAACTCCCGAATTATAATGATTACGAAATGACATGTTTTCGTCTATACTAAAAACGAATAGTGACATTTAATGCATATGTGAACGGTGTGGAACGGAAAAAATGAAGCTAAAAATATCGATGAGTATTTCAACACAGATAACAATAGTAAAACTGACAACTAAAATGTCATGCAGTACAGATAATAGGCCGATTTTAACACTGAAACTTAAGTTCGTTCCTGAATAACAAAATTGATGAACTTGTCTGGCTATAAATTAAATGAACAAGGAATGTTACCGTGAAAATTACAGACAATTCTAATCCTAAGTAAACTTCCTATGCCGAAACTGGCTCAAAGTTTTTAAAAATATTTTCCTCAATATATACGTATGTAAAAATTAAAACAGATAATAAATAGCAATACAAATACTAGTTAATTAAAACAGACTAAATAACCAAAATACACATATTGTTATCTTGAAAATTCACTGATATAAATACAAAATATTTGTATTACAACTGATAATACAAAATACTATGAATATTTACCCAGTTCGACAGTTTTTGTTTTCCATTTCACAACAGGGAATAAAATATTTTTGTACATTACATTTTAAACATACACACAACAGACACGTTCACTGACAAATTAATCACTCGTATGTATGACATGAAAACCGCGAATACTAGTATTGTATGTACACATAAAGTGATAAGAGATTAGTTGTGATAAGATTAACAAAAAGCGGGAGTGCATTGCACGTAATTATACCCACAAACAACACAAATTCCTTTTGATTAATTTATATAAACATTTAAGTATGAACAGTGGCGTATCACGTACTTTGGCCTGAGGGGGCGGCCAAAAATGTTTTACGTACATATATAAATAAATATTAAAGAGGGGGAATTGAAAAAAATACCACACTGTTAATCATTTATTGAGGAAAAAATTAGTAAAATATTATAATTTACCTTTGCTGATGGTGCAGAAAACGTCGTACAATTTGAGTCGGAATCTCCTGTTCGCGTATCTCTGAAAGAGCTGTCAACAGGGCACGCCCTATTGTCTGACATTGTTCCACGAAGGGCTCAAGTTCCCGGAAGAACTCAACCCACTCCAGTTGATCGTGAGTACAAGTTCCGCCACAGCTGGCTGGTGCTTGATCCCGTTCTATGAAACGCTCCAAAGAGGATTCATCGTGAATAGCTCGGCTCTGGATTGCAAAATAAACAACGTCATTTGATATTTCATTACATAAGACCACCATGTTAGATTTTGTAGACAATTTTTGTTCATAATTATTATACATTTGATGAAGATTAACATGGTTCTTGTATGGCGTTAACTACTAGAAATAAATACGTACTTTGATTTTCGTGTTAGCCAACAGAATGGAGTCGCCTTTCTTGTTACCGGGTCTCCATACCAGGACGGAACTAATGCGTACATGTGTGCCTATAAGAAGCAACGCATTGTCCAGGATATCCAGAGTGGCTTCCTCTGCAGTTTCCGCCAGGACAAGTATTGTGAATCCTTTTTCAACACGTTCTTTACTGTAACAGAATATAACCTTAATATTCTAAACCATTGCAACATAATGTTGATCTACTATCCTAGAATTTGAAGTAGAATAATGTATAATCGCGTTAGTAAAACGACATATGCTGTGTACATTACTGCTACATGATTATAATAAACTTGAAACAATGTCGAAAATAAGTAGCCACTGGCATATAACATTGTTTAATCAGCGGTCAACATCAGTCTGTTCACTTGTTGAAGCTTGTTTTAACTATATAAGCTAATACATTGATATTACAAATATTTATATGTCATAAACTAGCCGTGCTAAAGACATACGTTTTTCCTGCTTATTTCAAATATTCATGTCAAAGTTATAAATTTTAAAAGAAACGTCTGCCCTGATCATCTTGCCGATAGTTTGCTATGTGTACAGTTATGTGTTCGTTAGATAATTCTAGTGTGGATTTTATGCGACAAACGAAATAAAAGTTTAAAATTATATTGTGTTGGAAAGTCAGACGGTATCTGCGGCATTCTATAAACGCGAGGAACAACTGGCGGAACGTATTATTATTGTATGCAAATTGCGCTAATCTATGTGAGCATTGCTCGCGGTGTAGAAAGACCTAGATGCACCCAAGTAATGCATTTACAGTGTAGCCGTGTTGTCTGGCTCTGCAGTACTCTACGGTACAACAACAACAACGTTCATTCGTTCGTTCGTTCTCAACCATGCTCACTGCGCATGCGTGTATACTCTATTCTCGGAACCAATTACACAAATGTATAATGTTGAGGGAAAAAAACACTCACAGTCAGTATGTGTGTGTGTGTGTGTGTGTAAATACAAAATTCTACGTGCAAACTTTCATCGATAGATTGATTTCTTAGTTCTATTTCCTTAAGAGTATGTCAACGTCAAACAACTAATCATTTCAACACGTGTATCAATGCAAATTGTACTGATAGGAACGAGAGAAACTCTATGTGTATCTCCTGTACGAATGCATTTGTTTTGTCACTCTACTAAAACGTTGCAGTTGCCAATTAATTACTTAAAACTTGCATATTCAAATGTACACAAAATATACCTACATGAAATTTATATTTTATAAACAAGAAATAATCAATCTTAATTTACATATTCAAGTGTTGCGCAGAACAGAAATCGAAAACAAAGAAGATTAACTGAACTAAGTAATTAGAACAGTTAACGTACATAGAAACGCTAATTAAGATATATAACCGCGGGATTACTTGCACATCGGCAAACAAAATAAATAAACCGCCTGCTTGAACTAGAATATCGTTGCAAATGCAACTGAACAGGTTAGGAGGCACTGAACAGCGCAACCTACATGGAATTCATCTTCGTTTACATGTAAATTGATGTAACTGATTGAATTCTACACGCGATTAAATACTCATGTATATTAATAAAGTCATACACATGAATTAGCAGTATTGTCTTCCCAATAGCGGCAGCTTGCCGGAGTTTCTTGTAAATTAAGAGAAAATAAGCAGATATTCCATTAGAAATTTACTTTTTACACTGTGGTTCGATTGTGTTTTACGATTTGCTTAATTTGTGTCAAGATGTGAAGTTAAGAAAGTTTTAGTTAAATGATTTTATGGTAACCAACAAGTATTGTTACCACTTACCTGGGTATTGATGCGTAATACAGCAGTAAGGTAGCGACTTCGTACCGGTTCAAACCAGCCCGGTTAACGCATGGTGCATCGCAAAGAACTATTGGTCTTCCTAATCTGTCATGAGTTCCTGTAACAAGAAAAAATACTTATAATTTCATTCATAGTCTCACAATTTTACACCTTTTTCGGTGTTTGCATTAAGAAGACATTTTTTAAATATCAAACATTACTTTCGGCATTTTTTTTGCTATACATGTCAACTTTGGTTATAAACATACAACATTCCATTTTGTTAATATTGTGACTAAATCCATACTAATAGCTCTATTAAAAATCTTCTCGCACATGTGCCTGTACATAGCGGTTTAGTCTTATAACAATCTTTGATCAAATGATAAGCCTTGTGTTTGACAGAGTGACATGCGCGCGGCACGATACTTTAATATGCTAATTAACACGTATCTGGCACACGATAGCCTTTGTTTATCCGTACTGTGTGTGTGTCTGTTTGTGTGAGAGAAGCATCCTATCCATGTAAGTAATGTATCCTCCTTGACTTCTGTTGTTACATCACGGACACCAGAAACTGCATTATAAAAAGATGATAAATGCATGTTTTGCATTCTAGGAGGGGAAAGAGAAATAAACGGCTTTATTTATAAACAAAACAATGCCGAATTGGTAAAATATAAGGCCATAGCATTCCGGTAGTCAATATAATAAACACAGGCAGCTACTTTACACGTTTCTAATTATTCGCATCAATCCACAAAGCAATTCTATTATGTAGATGCCAAAATTGACAGAAACATAAAATGATTTCCGCTTTTTTTTCTGATCTCTATCAGTCAACATTTCCTCTGAAACATTTATAAGAAATAATTTCACACATTATACACTATCAATCAATGTCTGTTTATCGTTTCACGCCTAAAGGTTATATCGTATATTACAGGAGAGGTAGTTGTCAGTTTTATTAGTGTCACTAGGCCTGCAAATGATTACTCGCTATATTTAATGGCGATGCACGCGTTGCCGTTCCGGTAAAGATGTCCGACATGTTCTCACGGCCTTATAATGCATGACCCCGGCGACAGAGGCGCTGTGCTTTTGATTTGCATAGATTAATCTCCACGACGACACACCGACGACGACCCGCGGACGATCAGCGTGACATCTCAACGCTTCATTTGTCTTCGGCCAAGGTATTTAATGGCACTAGGGAGAAATTAGAGAGACGTCGGCCGTTATGGATAAATGAGACAGGACAATATGATAGTCAGCTATATTACTACTACTAGCCAGGGAAAGAACATGTATCCAATGACACATGCACACATACACGCTAGATAGATAAAAATGTTCACGTTAGTTAATGACATTTGTATAGGAGGATGTTGAAACAATTTTCAACAAATGCAACGCGGACATAAATCATTAATAATTAAGTATTTACCAACTATGTACGTACGTATATATAGTGATTTCTGGTATTTCTATTTTGTACTTAAAATAAATGCCGTATACTCCATCTATAGTAATATTTATGTTATTATCTTTAACCGTTTGTTTAGGTGGGTGTGTGTCGAATTATTTTAGTCAGCCCTTATGTGTTGATAATAGGTGTTTGTGTGAATTTCTCACGCGACTCGCAAAAGCTTTCGGTACACGTGTCGGTATACGAGTGGCACTTGGCAAGTATGTGTTGAACATTTTCTCATTCTTCCTCCTGCTGTGCGCATCGTATTAAATAATCCACTTTGTCAGTGGCATACCACCGCGGTGAGAGTGTGTGAGACGGCGGCGGTCAGGGAGTCTAAGATATTAATGTGTGAGTATGTTGTGTGTAGTACGGGCCCCGTGGTTAGTTGTAGGTGTGGACGTGAACTTTGACACATGTGTGATTTCCGCATAGCGGTTCTAGCGCTGTTTGCACAAGACGAACCAGCAACTGAATTTACACGTGCGTTTTTTTTCCTTATTTTCATTTCATCTTCCATGTCTAACACACGATGAAATTATAATCATTTTCGCATTAATTAAATGTGGCATGGCACAGTATCAATTACATAAGAAATAATGGTTATTACAGGCCATTACAAAGGTTAACGTTTTTCCCAGCCTTCTAAGTACATGCAAAGTTTAATAGGTCGATTATATTAATTATTTCATTAGTACGCTATAAATTTGTAATTAGAAATATATGTATGTGCAACAGGTGTAACTAATAAATATGCATATTGTACAAATTAAATAATACAATGTTTGATATAGAGAAAATATTCATTTCCATTTTAGGCATTTGTAAATTACAATAAATATTTCACTAAAATTGTAGTAATATAAATATATGTATCTGTAACGTACTGCTACGTCTATTTAACGTGTAGCGGCCGTTTATTTTTTATTTGCAATTATTAAGGAGACATTTATTATCGACAGTGTATAGCTCATATATGACTATATGTATGTTCGAATGGTATTTATAATCCGAAACACCTACTAATAATTACAGTGCCAATATGAACAAGTACTGACGCGCGCACAGCCGTGCGTAAAACAATGAATCGTAAAGGAGTGAAACAAAACACACTCTTGTAGTAAATTCAAGTGTTTACGAGACAAAACATTAGCGTCGTGATAACGGCCGAACAAGCGCGGAGCATTCGCTTAAACGTATGCTGATCGAAGTGACCGGCTAATGATCTGAGTTGATTAAATATATTTAAAACATGTAGGTGTTCCAAGTAACAAGTTAGCCGTGTGCAACGCTTCGACTCCAATTAAAGTGATTTATTACGTAAATTACTTTACGTTCAGTCAAAATACGCACACGCGTTATTCTAGCGCGCGCGCGAGCGCGAATACTTTACGACTATGCGAGATTGTGTCGAACAATAATCGTTCGATGAGTTAGCGATACTGCACTAACCGGAACCAATAGAGAAAACAATTTACACGTTCCATTTATCAGATTTGGGATGGGTCATGATTTATATGCAGTAATTATTCGGTATTGTGTTTGGCAGAATATTCTCACACAAATACTTCTAATAATTTCTGAAAGAGATTTTTAAATGTGCCGAATTATTTTTAATTATGGAAGGTATACAATAATAATACAAGGTTTAACTGAAATCTCGAATTAAAACGAACAATATCGAATCGATCCAGAAGTAATAATGTTTTGGGAAAAGGTAAGCCACGTACTTTTAAATTTTTTAGTAAAAATCAATACAACTGAAGCGAAACTATATTGTTTACCTGTCTTTGTAACATTAAAACTACTAGACAGATTTGTTTTTGTTCATTTTGATTGTAAAGGTCTTAGAAATAACACAACAATGAACAAATTTCATTACATCCACCAGATTCAAGTATATCAGACTAGTGTGCGGGTTATTGCTAGTCCAAGTACACTAATACATACATATATACTTAGTTCCTTAAACACATTACCTGTGTATCTATGTATGTTTCTATATATGCGTATATGTATAAGGCCGAGTATATACTTCGTGGGAGATCGTAATGCGTTGTACATACATACACTGTATTTAATAAATCGCCTCTGCCATTAACTCCTTCACACGCACGAACCCGGTAATACAACAAATGTATGTTCAAATGTACACACACACACACATTGATTGACGTAACCATTTTACATAGAAAATTACTGTTCTCTTAACTAACAGCAATAAAACTCCCATGAAAATTCGATTAGTGCGTATAGATTAAAACACATTCAGGTATAACAAATCGATAACCATCAATATTTTCTAAAGTGTGAACACGTCCAACGCACGCATGCACGTGCGCGATGGACAAGATTTTTCATGGACCAGGAAACTATAATTAATCATATATACTGATTAATAATGATGTAAATGAATCAGATGGAGTTGATTACCTGGTAAGTTTATACCGGACATAAGTAGTTTTTCAGGAATGTCCCGTATAGTTTTCGGTGTAATGATTTCGAATGATCGTCTCGGCGAACCTGTAAACAATAAGAAATATGTTATTCACAACGATCAGATATACACAAGCACGCAGGCAGACAGAATGGTCATAACTTAATTTAAACGCACCGTACATTCTTAAATCTTAAACGACCGGAAACAAACCGTTATTTTAAAACAGTACAGGTGCCTAATAAATATTGTAGTAAATAAAATATAAGTATATTACAACTCATTTATTGTGAAAAATTCACTGTTCTTATCAGTTTTCCGCATTCAATAACCTCATAAAATTGATTAGTCTGTTTCTATTATTTGCATCGAAACATTTACACGATGTAAATAACAAATAACTCTTATACACATTTAGCATACATAAACACATATACAGTTGATATCGCATTGTTATTTGTGCTTGTTAATTTAATTAATCCATAATTATGGGATCAAACATTGTAATTACAATATTATGGGATAAAACAGCTGTATTGTATTCTGTAATTAAATTGAATGTTGTAAAATGATCCAAATACATAATCCATTGCATGACAAGCACATATGAAATTTGACACTTTAATTACAAAAAGACAAAAGCTAAACACAGATGCCGCAAGGGGCGAGTTGAATCATCATTTTATAGAGCAGCTGTTTCTATTATACATATACAATGAGAATTACAGAGAGAGAGAGAGAGAGAGGAGAGGCATATGATTTGTAATACGATATAAATCCTATACATACATGTTGACACAAGGACAATTTTTGGCAGTAGAAATGTTTAAATAAGATATCCCGAACTAAATGACATACGATATTTACATTATTCAATTTGTAAATTAGGTCATTGCTTTCTTTAAAAATCCATTAGCTGTTCATAAAACAAAACTAGGATTCTTGCAATATCGGGGAAGAAAAGATTATTTTCAACATATGTTTGATTTGCCACAGACAAATTTTCTTTCAATCAAAGTGAATTCTCATAGGACGATTACTTATATATTATTTACCTTAATATAATTCAATTTCTTTTGACAAATTTTTCATTATTTGAAATATACACTGTTCCTGAAAAAAAATATTTCTTTAATTTCCCCAGAGTCGTCTAGAATAAATATCAATCCACGTTCTTTTTCCGCCGCCGTAAAGAACATCCATTGCTAAAGATCTCGTCGGATCAGAAAGTTACAAAATATAGCGAATATATATTCCGCGGCATTTATATTAATTAATTTATCTAGAATGGTATGCGCATACTGATTAAGCCAGGCATTAGCATTTAAATAATAAATCAAATGGGAAAATATTATAGTTTGCATATTTGATATGGAAGAATGTAATATGGTAGTTAAGAGAGTATGTACCACGCGAATTTAACCCATGATGATGGGCTGCATGGGTGCGTGGGCATACAGCTGTATGCGTTCCCATTAGCAACTTGTAACTACACAACACGTGCTACGCGGTGCAGGATGTGCTATATCATAAACGTGCATATATGCACGCACCACCATCGTTATAATATATATTCTATTATGTGGCTCAGTGCAGCCAACATTCTAATTGCACAATTGTTATGCAAACTGAATCATAAATCACCTATTCACATGGAAACTGAAAGGTGTTCATCCTTTTACGTTTGAAGAACTGGCAAAATATTAAACTAAGTGCTTTAAAAATATACGAAGCGCTATCTGTATTACTATTAAACACACCCACAAATAACTGTCCTAACAAACGCACTGTTTCACCTCTTTTACCAATGATGATTCTACACGCAATATCTGATTAAATCGATTTTGTAACATGGCTCCCGTGTATTTTCATGTCAGGTTCATCCGAGTACATGATTTGATCCGGAAACACATTGACAGACTGAAGGGTGTGGTATGTGTTCTGTTTTTTACGACCCGGATATTACATATGTTACACAAGATTCAAATGGATCCATTATTAATCAAAAGCTTTCGATTTCATTAAACTGTCACGGTGATGATCTGATTAATGCAGATGATTAAATTATTATTGACATATTCTATGTATATTGATTTTTAATGTTGTCAGTTGTTTTAGAATATTGATGTGGAAACAAGTGGAATATACCTGTATACATCATTTTACTACAGAGTTCCTGTATTCCATATTCGGAAATATCCTCTTCCAAATAGCTAGGGGTCATATTTGATAGATACTCAAGTAAAATCTATTAGATACAGTGACTTTGGTATGACTTTCTACTGGCCGCACAATAAATTTACCTTAGTTCCGTGTATGTGTTTGATTTGCAATTATTTAAATATAGCGCTAGTGTGAATTATATACTTTTTAGATTTTGTAAATTAGCACAAGGACAGTGTCTGATTTATTGTCTGCTAACTGAAAATTTATGTCTTAATCAGTTCCAGCACGTTACAGTTAAAATACAGTGAATTACAAGTAATGTAAAGAATTAAATATAAGCTATTTCTGTGGGATGTCAGTTTAGGAAAAATATCCAGGATTTATGAGTAATTGTAACAATGTTTGATAAATGTCAAGTATAAAATATTACTGACAGTCATTCTTAACATTCCACATGGGGTAATTTTCAAATCAATATTCATTAAATATTACTGGAGTAATTAACATATTAAATAAATGTTACTGTACTACTAATAATATAGTTCCTTTTTAGAAAAATACAATAATTGATATTATATTTAAATATGTTGAAGGTTGGAACTAAATTATTCTGTTTTAATAAACTTGTATATTTAAATTGTATAATAACACACAGCTACCCATGTTACTGATTGCGAATATAAAGGAGAAATTATTAACACGAAATGTTAAATTTACTATCAGAATCCACAGCATGTAGATTTCTATTATTGAACGTTGAAATTGCATGTTAGCAGCAGATAAAACCATTCTGGACTGATACAATTTTACAGAAACTATTAAATAAAACAAACGAGTCTCCATATTTGGAATAGTACAGATATCATTTCCTTTCATACTTCCTCATCAATACTACCAGGAAGGTTATTGCTACAAAGAAAGTTAAGTAATCTGGTAAAAATGATTGAACACTGCTCTAGGCATCCGTGGTACTCTCCCAAACAACTGTTCCTGTGATTTCAATCACATTTACATTTCTACACTACATTGTAGTAAATGTATTGTTCTGATTGGAAGTTTGTGATCACTGTTGGATGATGTATTTCCATGATATGTACTAGCCATGGTGATGCTGGTATATCTGTAGACTATGTTATATTTTGCCATCGCGCGTGTGTGTGTGTGTGTGTGTGCCCTGTTGAACGCATGTGTTAAACAGCCATGACGTTATCGAGCCGTGATCGCATCGTGATGGACGTTAATAGGTGCAACTAGCTACCGGTGGTACAATGTGAATTATATCGGTATGCATGCATATAATAAGACCGATCCCAACTTTCAATGGTTCAGCTGTTATATGAATGAATTAAATATAAATATCTCCCCATGCATACAACTACCACACCACGCTCATACTTGCAGCAACAGCAGCAGAAGCACCAGTGGCATTGTCCAAATATTATACAGTGAAAGTTTAAATTAAATATTAATGGACGGACGACAGTAGTTCGTTGTACCATAATTAAATACTAGACAAAAAATGGAAATGAACTTGATAATGATGAAGCGTAACCATGTAATTATTACTCGGATATTAATGACATTTTTTCTGGTTGATTAAAAATTTGAATTAATTAAATCAAAGGAAGAAAATACTTCCAAGACTGACTAATGAGGGGAGCAGTCAGTAAAAATGGAATATTATTACAGATATAACACAGGGCATTGCATGCTGTGAGCTAGGTTAGATGAAGGTTGTTACTCTTGCATCAGGAACTAAGGGAATCCTGTTTTAATCATAGCATATACAAAGTAACAATCTGCATAATATAAATCAAGTACTCCCATTTTATTGGACATTCCAGAGAAAAGTTCACTTTTAATAATAATTCGCTGTACACTATTATTTCGCAATTATGTACCATAGTTACTTTCAAATAGCGCAGCATAATGAAATCTCAGTTTCCTGTTACAATTTATAATGGCAAAATGAGGACTTACTGACATATTTAGATTTATACCCATGCCTTAAGGCCCCTATGCATTGTCTGCAGTAATTTTCATGCTACAGTCCTCGGCATTTATTGTTGAATATAATTATTATATTTGATTCTCTGTGTGTATGCATCTACATATAATGAAACATTGTAATTCTTGCATTGACATAATCAAATCAACCAAAGACTAGCAACATATGACCTTGATCACTTGGCCAGTGCCATTCTAAACGGAGGGGGTGTCAATATAATTTCATTTAGAACACAAGAACTGATGGAATGAGAATACAATAAATCGCCACGGGCTACAATATAATAAGATACACTACACTGCTAAACGATTGTTTTTTTTTTCTGATTTCAGCAAGACGGAACTGACAATATGTATATATGTGTGGCAGATATCAATGAATAAAATTAAATGCAACACAATCAAGTGTGCCGTTTCGCGCCTGTCAATTACTGTGAATACTGAAACAAGTGACAGCTCTATATATCATGCATTTCGTTACACTGTGTCTGTATCTGTGTGTACGTATGAATGTGTGTTTGTTTGTCTCACTGATGCCTAAAGGGACATGCAGTATTTACTTTCGAAAACTGTAAACTGTAATAATATATGCATATGTGAAATTATATTATTTTTAATTACATACTTTAATAGATATACATGATGTGTGGGGTCTACGCTATTGTTAGTATCATTTTTTGTAGCTATTAGCAATCAAAATAAAGAAAATGGTGAAAATTAAATACTACGCAAGGGAAAATTGTTTTTAAACGAAATGACAAAAAAGTTGTTTTTGCTTGAAGGAAAAGACATTTATTTGTTAAGACGGAGTTGGCAAAAATTGCGAAATTACAAGTTGTTTTTTGTTTTTATTGAATTTTAAATTATAGCCGTGAGGAAAACATTAATGTGTATATTATTGTTATATACGCATTAGTTGTACACTATGAAATTAATAATTCATAGCGAGTAAAGTAACATGATGCCAGGATAAAATATCATATAATTTATAATCATATATTCTTCTAGCGCCACGTTTCTCAGTTATTGTAAAAATATAATCATACAGCAGGTTTTATGTACAAGCATACAGTATTCAAGTCTTTTTTTCATTCTATGTTTTAACATAAACATTATTCAGCCTTTCCCTTCATGCATCGCAGAAATCATGTTCTGCTGTTCACATTTCAAATTGTAATAATATTTACCTAGTACTTAATTTCTACGTTACGGTAATTATTACAAGTACGCGTGCGCACGTTGTCTGTGTAGAAGTACATTAGTTAAGTAAATTCATTGGTTCTCATTTTGCTTCCGGCCACAAATCGGTATCCTTTGTATTTCAGCTCATTAGGTAAATAGTGACAAGCTAAACAAACTTACACACACACACACACACACACAGAGTTGAATTGAATGAATGCCTTTCTATGCTCACTGCCTTAATTATCGATAACAACAATTTGTTGTTACGCCTGCGTCTGAAATTCTTGTGGTCAAATTATATTTCAGATGAAGCAATCACCGTAATAGCTTCGAAAATGCCAGCAATGGTTTTTTTTATTAAGAAGTGAAAATCTACTATGAAATAATTGAAAGCAAAAGTATATGTCATTTCTAACACATTTAGATATGTGTAATGTAATAATATTAATGAGACAATTTATGAAAAAAAAGGTATAGCCAACTAGAGATATTCCAGTTAATTAAAATTCCAAAATCAAATACCCTGGAATGTTTATATTCGCCTTTATATTTATCTTGCTCCCATTGTCATAAAGGAATAATGTATTATGACTCCGCCCTAATCCCTGTTCTAAATAGTGACCTTACTGCGCAACCTATATTTCTTGGCTTCCGCTTTCCTTGACTCCGCCCACTAACTAATCTTTGCTCCAATAAGATGCAATCCTGCGAGTATTAGACCTCTGCCAGTAGTGTGATTTATATTAAAATATATTATGCAGAATTATTCAACAGTGTACTAATTACAAAAATACGAATCCCCGCTGAACGTGAGATCAAATTATAGATTCGCCGTCACAATTTCATGGTTTTCAATTCACTTTTAACGGTAAATTCAATTAAAGTTTGATTTAAAAGTGTCCATTATTCACGTACGGACAAGAGTGTTGCGTTGAAGTGTACGGCGAGTGGGCAGTAAAACGCGTTACTGGAACAGCTGTAATGAAATTCTGAGCAAACTTCGTTCGTCCGTGGGCTGGTCATCTATTGACTACGCTTATGTTTATCTCTTGCAAGTAGTTCCGATTGCACAAGATTTCATTCATTCATAGAACGATTTGTGTGCGTTAATATGCGGACCACACGCACTCACACGTACTATATACACATCCATCACACTATTAACACTAGAGAAAGAAACTGTATTAATACCAGCCGATGCATTCATAATGAAATATGTCTGCAGACAAGATGAGTTATTGGTTCAGAAGGAATATAGGTCGACGATATAATCAAAAATAGAAATGTTATCAACAATAAACAGAGACAAATGAGAAAATGATTATTCTTTAGAAAAACAGGAAAATTCCTTCAAATTTTAAGCACGCAAATATAATTATTTTCTTTTTGTTAAAAATGTTGTTACTTTCGAACTTTGGCATTTGACGTCAGCTGATTAGAAATGGAAATACGAAACATGTGACGCAAATTTGCAATTATAATGTTTATTTATGGTTAAAATGTACACGAACCATGCACTTTTAAACAATATTTTCTACATGTAACAATCCATTTTTAGCCTGCAAATGATATGCTAACGATTAGAACGCGTTAAATTTACGCGTATACGTGTGGCGTTTGAAAAATGTACGTTAATTGCAAGAGAAGTCAGGAAGTAATATGAGTCATACAGTGTGTAAGGTATTCATTTACGGTTGTTTTCCTAGAATTTACAGATGTCAAAATGCATAAGATACAGGTTAATTGATACACATCGAGACAAGAATAAAAAGCGTGCAACGGGTAAAACGAAACTAGTTTCAACTTAGTCCGGATTGGAAAATGCAAACGGTTTATAATCTATAGCTATAGTATGTTGTTATATACTTCAATTATTCTCTCTTAAAACATAATTTATCAGCGTGGAATCCAGTAGTGTATGTCAGAATAGTGACTGTATTTCATGCTAAAATAAAAACTATATACATTCACTGATGTTATACAAGAGCACACGTTTCCCGGAATCTATCGTGACGCAAATTTGTTTTCGTTGCGCAAAAGATAAAATCTTCACTGTACATGACAGATAAAAAGCAAAAACAACCTGATACCAACGAGAACCGAATGACGTAGAATACATATTGATCTGTGGCAGAACTCACGAGTAGACAAATTGAAGCTTCCATTATGCTTTAGTTATGTAAGAAACGGTGAAATACACGGAGTATAAGTCACAGCAGTAAAATGATATGTCATTTCAGAATATCACAAACCGTTATACGCCATAATATATATTAAAGGAACATGTGCCACCGGAGGCTACGTGTGAAATACATAATTCATACTATAACAGTTTGACAGCCGCCTATAACAAGCTGCGACGTGACGTGTTTGGGCTAAACCGTGTGAATACCGCGAAATATTTCCTATTAAAAATATCCTGCCGGAAGTACGAGATATTTGCATAAAAATGCGCATTTTTCACTTCACTCTAATTGCTTCATATACTGACGTCCGGTTTAATGAAAATATTTTTTTGTTTGTCTACATACACAAATTCGCGCGATTATAAAACGAAGTGGCAAAACGAAACGGTAAATATGGTGGTATCGAACGACGATGGTCGGCCTGAAGGTGTTTGTATTTAATTTTCTCCCGGACGTTAACTGGCAATTTACTTCGAAATACTGCAAATCATCGACTGACTATGTGATACAGAAGCACATTCTTCGTTATCGGCAGCAAAATTTGTGAAAGCCAGGATATTGGATAACAACATTATTATCGATTTCTAGACGAGAGACAATTATTATTACCTAGTAATTGACAGTGTTTACTGTTACTTAGTTGTAATCTACTACACACATACACACATACACATGTATATAATAGAAGATAGATAGAAATACATTTAACTTTTTATCATCTGGAGCTCGTGTAGAAATCAAATGAATTATATGCTAGTAAAACATTGAAAAGAGATTACAATTCTTACCTGACGATTTATACAAATCCTTGTCATCGTCTTCGTCACTGTCGATATGCGGTATTGCTCCTGCAAACTCAAACATCGGACTGGTCTGAATGCAGGTATCTTTTTTCACAACAGCAACCGCTTCTGGTAAAACACATGAGCACTGACACGCACAACTGACAGTTGCTTCGGAAGATTCGTTGGGTCTCTCGTTTAGGGGAAGATACTGGTGACATTGCTGACAAGGGTACGCCAGATCATCCAATGGGACTCGCTGGATAGCGTGTTCCACGGAGACCAGCAAGTTCTGGAGTAATTCGGGAAGATTCTGTCCATCCAGATCTTCGAATGAGGCCATTTCTATGTCGTCCATTGTGGTCATATCGAGGCAGGTGATCTCGTCTAGATTTTTGATAGGGTCCATGAACTCGGCCAGGGTACGGCAGCTGATGATACCACCGCGACGCCACACGAGGGCCACCTCCAGTCCAGGGGCGCTGCGGCCCCGGACACACAGGTAGCAGTCACGGTTGCGGAGGAGCTCAGGTGCCAACGGACCTAGGTGTACGACAATTCCAGCAGCGCCCAAACTTAGGGGCCAACCCAAAGGAGAAGCAGTGTTTGCTTTGCATTCCTGTAACAACAACGAATGCAATTAGTTTCACTCTAGGAATCGAAGTAATATTAAGATATTACTAATTCCAATAAGGCAAATTTTCTTAGTGTAACAAAATAAAAAGTTATTGATTATTTCTGCTATTTTGGCTCTTAAATTAAACATACTTTCTTCTTTTAGTTCATATAACATTGAATATACAGTGTCTGTAGTATAATACACTGCTTCAATGTCTGTGTCAAGATCAGTTAAACCGAAGGCCATATTTCTTCCGCTCCACATACGGCACATGGAGTTTCCTGACATATGTTTGTATAGTAACGAAATCATGTTAAGCCGGCTCATTACCATCAGGTGATTTATCTTATTGCAATAATTGAATTAATAAAACAGGAAGTTTACCAAAATGGAAAATAGTGTTCCCACATTGTCAAAATAATTTAGTAGCTCTTTATTTACTGCTACATTTCTATTTAAATTATCAAACGATAGTGTGATTTTCTCACAAAATCGCTTGAAATATGTTAAGATATTCTTTACGGATTTCGTGTCCTCAAATTACAGTACATATTGCTTTAGTGTTGAAAAGATAAACGTTAAAGTTCTGTTATAAATGTGACAACTTAATTATTGCTGTCGGTTGGTCGTCAATATCGATGCTACTGTATTGCTGATGTATTTAATTAACAAATTCTTCAGTAATTTTTTCTCTGGGCTTTCTATTTAGAACACACGTAACCAGATTAAATAAACATCAGTATACTATGTTAAATGTTGTGACAAGTACATGATTACTTGGATTACTGCGAATCTTTCAACTATTTACATTTTCTATTTAATTACTTACTTCAAAGTTAAGAAAGTTGGCAAACTATTCAAGAGGTAGTACAGGTAATGTCAGATTATGTTTGACCAAGTAGATTAACTTTGAATTGAGCTAATGAAATACAGTACAAAATCCTACTTATCATAAGTGAATGTGGTAATTTTCTAATTTGCATAGCATGATAGAGATTTCGTGACTGTAAGATTGAGCGCTCTGCTGATGTGGAGCATGATATTTTGTAATAAAGATGTGAAGATTTAATTTCTGGGATTTTCTTCATTTCATTCACATATACTCATAGTATACAAGGACAAATATTTAATTATAACAGAAGTAAAAGAGATATATTCATATAGGAAATTACTCGGAAAACTAACAACATCTGACTAGTAATTGTATCTCCGTATTTTACTACCGGCAAATAGGCGAAATGATTACTTGAATATGAAACCTTATTACTGCAAGCATAAGGATGTTTATATATAAAATTACCTTGAACACCGTAATGAATATATTTATATCTTTAAATCTACAATAAAAGCGGGTACTTGATGTGGAAAAAGACATAAAAGTATCCGGGCATAAACACATTATACACGTATCATCACGTTCTCATCTCAGCCAGCATATGAATAGGAGAAACTTTTAATAACATACATTATATATGTCTGATACTTGTGTTCATCAAACACTGAACATTACACTGTAAAATGTAAATTATTTTCAACAACAATTTATGCAAAATTATTACAAAATTACTTTAATTTACCCGTACACCCACATATTACCGAAAAAGGTCACCTGTCAATCAACCGCCAACGGAATAAGACCAGTACAAAAAAATATTTGGAAATTCCAGGCATTCTTGCAAGTCTACGTTACATGAGTATGCAAATGTGAGCCTCGGGCGAAATGGCTGTATGAAGAAGGATAATGCATCGTACAATATTTTACCAGTCTTATCAACTTGACTCAAGTGCGTATAAGAATATCGAAAAGTATAACACACATATACATATGTGCACGTAGCAGATTCTGAGATACACAACACACCGTACGTGTGTATGTGTATACTTGTCTTAACTCGTCGTCTGTGTTTGTACGATGGACGCCTTCGGGGGTACGTGCACCAGATAGCTTCCCCTGTCCGCGCACCCGTCACGGATTTGCCCGAAATTATGTTGCCACATAAAATATGACCTGTAATTTCTTTGTACAGAGATACCCGGATATTCAACGTGTACAGCAAGCGAGTAAATTAGTAATTAACTGAACTCGTATTTGAAATGAAGTAAGATTTGAAATATTTCTAGTTTGTTATTTTATTACAACTATTTTGTATTGAAATTCCCAAAGCATCACTTACATATATTTTACAAAATAATCCCTTCAGGCTCCCGCAGACATAGTAATCTTTCTTTTTCAACAATTACTATATAAATATACAAGGATAAATTTTCTTGCACGAATATACTTCCTTTTGTAGGAGGTCAATGTTGAATTCATTTCACACGTTGCAAGACAAGGAAATAACATGGCATTACGTGCATATTTACATATTATGATTGATTTTTATCATTACTGTAATCTGTGAAGGAACCACACATACACACAGTGTAGTGGTTTATCGGAAGATTCGTGAACGTACCCGTCATCATGTAACTTGTCATCCTGTCATGAGAAGAAGATTACATGGTTTACATTGGGTCAAAAATGAATTACGCATCTTACCCTATATACGTGCGTTTAGGATAAATATTTACTGGGTCAATTGCAAAGAATATTTCAATGTACTGATTATAAAGCACTGCAGACCAAGACTTGTAAATACAAACAGATTTTTCTTCAAATATAAATTATGTAGAACGGAAATATGTAGATTGATTTTACAAATACTAATACAATAAAAATAGATATTTATTTACTTTGTAATGAACCACATTTATAAAATTAATGCGACATACTAATACGTTTTTGTTAACACTATTTAACTTTTTATATATTAATTTAATTAATTTACTCATTTAGCATCCATTAAATGTGATTTTAATATATGTTTCAGTTCATTTTCGATAATTTATTTCTATATTAAGACTGTTTAAAGAAGACATTCATTTTGTATTAAATAACATATTCACTGCTAAATTTCTGGTAAATTAAGACCTATAATTATATCTGGGTTTTTTATAATATTGCATAATTTTACAGTAAATTTGAATGTGTATATTTAAAGTCTTCTTCACGTTAATGTATCAATACATACATATGTAAGGCATGCAACACACTTCTATAATTAATAAATTAATATGCACGTCACATAATTCAGGGTGATATCAAAATCTTTCGAATATTTATTCGATGTACGTGCTACGGCAACATTTCATATACAATCTGTGTTTTTTTTTGTTCAGGAGAAGAATGTTGATTAATTTCGAAGCGAACCGCGAAAATTAGGGCGTCCGAATCAGCATATAAACGACGACGTGTCTCTTAAAAAAGTAAACATAACCTAAATATTACGTCGTGTTTGTAACACAGAACTGCCTGTATTAATTAAGACAATTTATTTAACACACAGGCTGAACGATACAATGTCTTCTTAACTAACTTTGATAATGAGGTGTGCATTTCATTCAATAATTAGAAACAGCGATAATAATTGGCAAGTTGAACAAACACACTCACTTATCTGAAATGATCTAATTCGACTAGTTAAAAACTCATTAATCTTTTCTAATTATGCAAATAGGTTTGTGCAAAATGTAAGGTGTATGTGTCTAGATATCATTAGATGATAACACATACAGATTTATATAAAAAGTATGTTACATGTCTGATGAAGCGAATGTGTCCTATATATTTGTCGAAGGAGTGTATCGTATAATTGAAAAATTAAAACAAAAACATACAAGTCAAGCCTATCCAACGGGACTTGGAGATTTTTAAAAAAATATGTAACTTTTCCTTGAAAAAATTTTAAAACTCCAATTAAAATTTAGATAAATGTCAGTTTTTATATCTTCGTGAAGAGTTTTAAAATTTTATCATGACACATTTGTAAATTATTTTCAAACAGTTGTCTAGAAATAGTACTAATTAAATTATGTAATATTTATATCAGATATCTGTGTGTACAAGTTACTACAAATTATGCTGATATTATTAATTTTTATTTGCGTTGACTCGATATAATTGTGTTTTAGTTTAAAACATGTTTGTGACAATGTTTTACTATGAAGCAATGTTGTTTCACACATAAGATACAGGCGACATAACACTTGTGAAATATGTATCGCATGGTCTGAAGGCGCAGCCATGTCCGATGTGTGAAATAGGAATATATTCCATGGACGTTTACAACAAGAGAGCAAAACAAGACATCAGCCCGTGTCTACACTACATGTAACACGTTGCCTTATGCATACATCCCGAGGTACACGATGCAATATCTATGTAGCATGGCTAGACACAGTGCTGAGAATCACAGACCTCTACCACACACACACACATGTACACACTGGATCAATGCCAGCCAAAGGTCATATACCAAACAACAAAGAACACACATATGAATGTTATTTAAGCATAAATATAATTCCATGTAAATTTATTCTCTGATAGTGATATTTCAGTTTTAAATTTTACCACTTACAAATATATCGCACTCTAATCAAGATGTTAAACAGATTAATGCACTGAATGCTAATGTATGCAGATAAGAAAACGATATCTTTAATTTCCCATGTCGGAATAAAATCGAATTTGCAAAAGTTATATCGATAATCTGTTTGATAACGATCAAATGTAAATTTTACTCCTGGCTAAATAAATTAAAACAAATTATTTACGAGTCGCCGGTTCATATTAAAATTATAACAGTTCATGTCAAAAGTTTCAACAAAAAAAAATTGTACAGGATATACGCTTGTATTCCAATTCATCCCGATATTATCGCGCTGTCGAAAAATGAGAGAAAAAAATTTCGCAAAGTTCGGTGATCTGGCTGAGGTCTATGGTCGAGATCAGTGGTTGCCGCGTTCCCACGAGACGAATTCATTTACATCAATTAGCATTTCCGAGTTGAGTGTATCGAGGTGTGTATGTATGTAACTGTGGGCGATCCCGACACACTCTGGCGCGAGGAAGATGCACAACAGTAAACAATGCTTGACATATTACATAACATCCTCAAATACTTCACATCACATCACATCCATGCATATGTTTATATTTCCCTCAGCAGAGAACCGTTACGATGCGACACAATTTCGTTGCAACATTTTCCACAGTTTCCATAAATGGAATTTTGTTGTATCCATAAATGAAATTGGTTTTGTACGCTATCATGTGAGAGTAATAAAATACAAACTGTTTCGGTTGCATCCGTCCAAATGGATAACTGAAATTTTATTTTAGTTGTGACTCTTTTTTGTTGTTATATCTGTTGAGTTTTGTAATTTGTTTCGTTGATATGCGCAACGAAAATCCAAGAAATTGCCATGCATCCGTCCGGATGGGGTACTGTTATATTTTGTAGATTTTGTCTTCTGGGAAAAATTTCGCACCGTAATTCACACAAGGAAATTAAAAACAAACAGATCAACAAAAATAATATATTGGAATTTCTCCAAGAGAATCTATCTTTGGTTTGAACAGGAACATGTTAAACATCATAGAAGAGTCGATAATTACAAGAACTTCGTTTCATGTGTATAAGAGTACAAAGTTAAATTACTTAGAATTTAGAGACTGCTTAGGTAACGTTGTGTACAGCTTCGGTTACAAGTGTAAAGGCGGTTTCACTGAAGTATCATAACTCGAATTAACACTTCTGTAACTTGCGTCCGCCTGCTCACTTTGACACCCCCGCGCTGACCACTCGGAACGGTTTTACGAGCTGGCCACCCGCAGAGACACAACAAAGCAATCTTCTTACTTTTATTATCTAGTACAATATAGATAATAACCGGTTAATACCTGCACACACACACCACACACTGTACATATCACTAGTAACCAATGCCAAGTATTAACTGGTACCATAACTAACACAGAACTGCGATACATTGGATAAGAATTTAGCGCATGCATTCAGTTTTACTCAGATGTTGATGATGATGATGATCGTGTTTAAATATTTCTCAACATGTGTGTTCGCCAGTTAACCAGCTTGATTTTTTTATTTGTACATTGTAAACATGGTTTCATGCGAGTATTTACCATGAATAAGGTTTGTAGGTAAACCGCAAGCATCTCTGGGGACAAAAATGAAACAAAATGGTTTAAAAAGCTATTATATTTACACCTTTGGCATCGGCATATTAATAACAGAGTAATAAAACTAGTTAGTCATTCTATTAGCAGGATAATAGAAAACATTTTGTATAATTTAATACACATTATAAGAAATGAAGGTGATTGTAAATTATAAAACCTACTTGAGTGTCATTTTCTACTTGCTAATGTAGCCGTTTATATATTTGTATATCCATTAGTGTACTTATAAAATTATTTTAACCTTAAAGCAAACATCAACAAAGTTTTCCCCAAAGGTCAAATGTATACTGGAAAAAATAAATAATTAATGTTCCTCTAGCTGCCAAAAACGTTGTTTCTTTGATTAAATATTATGGCAATTCACAGTATGGTACCATGTTAGTAATAATATATAATTCTTTAATCATGTAATTTGTGGCAAATAAAATTTGACTCAATGACATTTAATATTTGTTTATACAAATATTTATTGTTATATTATTATTATATGATCTAGTGTTATTAAAAATTATACAACTAATATATACTCAATATTATGTTTACATCCTGTGATAAATATCAATAATATAATCATTATCGTTCATATAGATTGGCAGTATTTTATAGTGCATCTTTATGTTTATATATTAGCAAGGTGCGGCCCTTATCTATTCTATATGCAAAGGCTTTTTGCTTGTTCCGATTTGCAACCATAATATACTTACATATAGGAGCCGCAGTTTATTTGCGCTTGCATTCTCAAGCAATAAGAAGCAATTTATGAAGTATAATAATGCACTGTATGACACTCGTATAGCAGTGAAGTTGTTCCCACGCATCACACGATTTATTAACACTATCTGAATGTGAGTATTACTTGTTTATTGTCATAATATTGAGAGATAGCGGTGGAATTTCATTTATCATGGAAGAATATTAACGTACATGCACACCTAATATTTGTATATCCATTTTAAAATATAGTAAATATATATATAGTAAATTCCTTTCCATTTAAGGAAGATATTAGCAAGGGGCGCTTCTCGAATTCAGCACAAAAAACCGCAAAACGATGTCTGCCGAGTCAGTATAATAAAATATTTGCAGTCACAACATTAACAGGTGCAAAATTAAAATTCTTAAAACCATATCTAGAAAAATCAGGAACTTGTTTGCAATTTTTCGGGGCCTCTGGGTCAATATTAAAGTAAACCTAGTGACCCAAACAAACACCAGTTATACGCAGTTATAACATGTACACATGTCATATTACATTTATGTGTAAATAAATATTTACAGGAAGCATTCAATATAAATATTTCATTAGTACGTTTCAAATATTTTGTACTAAATTTAATTTGTAATTAATTAATAAACAAGAATGTGTGCAATTAATGTCACAGCTAGGTGTGGTTACTAGACTATTTGCTGGTGAAATATTTTTAACAACACTCTGCATACATACCATTCTGAAATGGCATCTATTAATATTTAAATGAATTTATTTCACTGGTTGCACGTTAGTAATTAATTATTAGCATGCTGCTTTACAACTAACGAGTTGTATTCATAATTACAGCTATAAAGAAACACTTCTTCACTTTCATTTCGTAATAAATCATACATGAAAATGGCGTTAATTTGCAACTATACTGACATTGCCAAAAAATGTCAACATATGTTATAATTATGTGTACACAGCAGTTGTTTACCTGTATTTAAAGTAGTCAAACGAATTCACAAAATTAATGTGATTCCATATCCTCAAATATATCTATTTACCCAACTGCTCACATGGATAAGTCAAAGCTATGACAGCTGTTAACCTCACTTTTGTAAAAGGCACGTTCACCAACACTCTACCGAACTGTACAAACATGTATAATCTCGGCTAACTGCAGTTTTCCACAAAAGTTCCTAACTGAAACTATTCACTTTGTCCATATGTCACAATCATTCACCGTACGTGCATGTTGAATGAACAGATCGAATGTTTACCGCACTTACAAAACTGTCGCTCATTACTGAAAGCGCGCGCGCCGGTCTGTATATGAGTGCATGTGTGTGTAATGAATACAATGGTAGTTTGGCACGCGGCGCACGCAAGTTGTATTTGTTCAAATAGAAACGCCCCTCTAAGTACTTGCAGGCTTATTTACAGCCTGCGTATGAGTACACATGTGTAATCAAGTGTACAGATTATCAGGAATTAACAGTTATAAATAACTGCGTTCACAAGTTGTGCATATATTCGCACGAATTTACGTTAGTGATATTAGTTAATTGACTGGTCTGGAATGTTCAAATTTATTATGAATAATATCTAAAGTAATTTATATCTGAACTCTATTTAGGTCTGCAAAATATTCAACATTAAAATGTTGCGTAAATGATTCGAATTTTGGCGTATTTATATATTTCTTCTATTTGTCCGTGAGAAATTATTAAATGCCGCTATTCCAAACTGAAATGGAATAGAATTAGCCTATAAAACTCTGCACAGAAGTTTAACATTCTTGAAAACATGTTTAAAATGATTCTCACATGATTACATGTATGTACGAACCTACAAGATCATATATTTGAACAAATAAACAAAAAAATCTAATTAATCACCTAATTAAAAGCCAATAGCACAATCCAATTTGTATAATTTAGATTTCAATTAGTTAGCGGTGTGTATAAAATATTAGTTTCTTCCTATATATGTGTTCGCTGCCCACTTGACCAGTCAGACACCTGAGATACAAAACAGGCAAAGAGTAGAACCGTTATATGAATGGTGTGTGCCCTAGAGATATAAGCAAATATACCACACGCGGCCAGTTTCAGTTAAGCAATGATTAATAACGAAACGTTATTTCATTATTTTAATGTTTGACACTACACGTATATTATATGCCTTATAAAGCAGAGTAAAACGTATAAATTATCAGAGGATGCAACGTGGAAGAAATATGGTCGTATCATGCAAATATCCAGATTCACTAAGCCTGTTAACGAAGTGATAAAGTTAAGTATCATCTACGGTATATCTACTTGTATGTATATACATGTATTGCCTTTCCCTATATATGCGTCTAATTTATTTCATAATTTATGAAATGAAATGAATATACTGCTTCTATTTATATATGCATGACATGGCATGGTCTGTATCGTGTCTGTTTGTACATACGCTTGTATTTCTGTTTGATAAAGTCCATGTATATCAGCGCATAAATGCGCAGACTAGCGGTAGTGGTATGAATCTAATCTAGACTGTCAGTGCCACTTCAAGTTACAAAACTAGCCGAGAATGCTACAATGCTAACTAGTTACAGAGTTACAAGTGAAGCAACGACATACCTACATACATACCGCATGATTTCATTCTTATTCAACCAGTGCACGCCAAACAAATCACAATTTCAGTATGAAATGCAATGAAAATAACATTTTAGTTATATTTAGCTAAAGATCAAAGTTAAGCTTAAATACTATATTTTACTCACAGTGTAATAATGTCAGATATTATAGAAATAAATGTTCATCTCTTGGGTGGCACGACTTGTAAGAGGATTTCTCTATAACGGGGTGTAGGTAGAAATTAAGACGGAAGTAATACGATTACCATCAGAAAGAGGGAAGGAAAAATATTACTCATATTCGTTTTTTTTACTCGTAAGTTCGAGGACCAAAAATAGAAGATGATACAAATCTTAAAATAATAATTGTCGAGAAACTCTTAATAAGCACGACGGATTTTATGAACAAGGAAATTAAATGATGAATTTATATATTACCGTGAAATGTGTTACGGACATATGAATGAGTCATTCAATGCGCTAACTACCATTTCAATTAAAATAAATTACTGTATGGTGAATATAAACCTGTGACAATCATCAGGTCATCTTGAAGCTTAAATCTTATTGACATTTGACCCTTCTTACATAGATTCACAAGACTTCCTGCACTAATGCACACCTTCTCCATCGAGAAACGTGAGATGTGTTCACATTAAAAACTATTTATTATTTATTATCCATTATCAAGTGTGCCGTATGCGCTGATATTTTACTCAAACAAAAATCCAACGTGTATACACACTGTAATCTCATTTGTAATCAATTACCGACGCAGGATGCACCCGTCCAAGCTCGAATCGTGTACATCATCGATTGATTATTCGTTATTAACTAGACGAAGAACAGCAATAAGAAGAATACAGCGCTGGAGGAGTGGTCAGAATTCAATAATAAATAACTGTTCATTAGAGTTTTTCTATAACTGATTGTTGTTTCATCATAAAATGTTACTGCGCAGTCGATAAGATAATGATCGTTTCTTCTAAACGTCAATAAGTGTATATTCTTTACTTGACAACATAAACTTCATAGTTCTTTATAATTTACTAAAGTTCTCTACTATTATTGTTGTGTAAGAAAGTAAATTATGACAAAGTTCTTGTTCAAAGACTGTCATAAGAATTACAAGACAAGAAGAAGAAGTTATCTGCACACATTCTTTGTAAACATGTTGAGAAAGTAAACATATATGTACGTAGTTAAACTTCCGAGCAAATCTAATTTTTATGAATGAATGTATGTGTGTATAAGACAGGAAGTTTACCGCAGAAATTGTAAACAAATATGAATCAACAATGTACGTGTTTCCTCTATCTTATAGGATATCCTTATAGTCAGAGACAATAACATGTCTGTGTGTACTTAATCTAATCGATGATTAGACGATAATGATGTCATATTATTATTACGCACATCTCTCCAAAGGGACTGCTGGGATATCCTTTGACCATTTCTGTTCCAGCACCGGCTCAGAATGTGTAATGAATATTTATGAAGACGTCAGAGTAATCTATTAGACGGTTTAAGTTTTATTACTGTGAAGGAAACATAGTTATTTCAAACAATGTATAAATTTCAGAATCTTAAAACACGTATCATTAGGATTGCATAAGTGCAATAAAATATTACATATGTGCATTATGAATAATTATGTACTGTAATTTATGAAACACCTTTACATATTTATTACACGAGCAATAAAATAAACCTTCACTAACTCACACACTCAGTTCTGAAGGTTATAACAAGTTGTGTTTAACACTTCGTTAAATGCGAATGAAATAAATTTATAAACTATTTAGATTCATTTTGTAATCCACAAGAGAAAAACAACTAAAACCGTGAAAAAGTATTATAAAACGTTTTTTCATAACAATGATAAATTATGTAGCTAATAAAAAACTACATGAGCACATCAAAATTTGCATACAATTCTTCCGATTACATCATGATATGACTGATTTCCGCTTTCCCACAAGACCATACTTCATCACACATCCATAATAACAAAATCACTTGTCAGAATTCTACTCTCCGTGGTTGTTGTCAGAATTAATTGAGAACAGATAAGTCTCACCGTAACGCACGTGTCAAAAAGGATTTATCGTTCGGGTGGTCGCAAAGAATTCGCACATCAATTGCCCATATATGAATCAATCATTGCCAAGGCTCAGAGTCACGTGACAGGCTCATGTTACTATAGTACACTTGTTTACGCATGCGCGTTAAGTCAGCCGACGTAATGCGCGCGCGCATATACTTGTAAATGTGACGAATCAGAACGTTGAAGCGTATCGGACAATATAATACACGGACGATATGATTCGCAAGGGTTTCGAATAAAGATTTAGTCTGTGTGCGTGTGTGTGATATTTCAATCAGATTTCAATTTTTCGGTTGGTTTCACTAATAACAACTGACAGCGCTGAGAAGCGAATAGAAACGAGCAATCGGTCAGTAAACCTGTGTACGCGGATACAGGGAAAAGTTGCTGGACAAAATAGTACGAACGATGAAAGTTCAAACCACGTGGTTTCATATTTCTTCCGAACACACATATAAACTCGCAAGGAAATATTGATTTACTTCGAAAAAAGGTAAACACAAACATATCCTCGGAGATAAATGTGAAAAAGTTGAATAGTCACTGGTTTCTATTTCGAAATAAATCTAGTTTCCCAAACAATGAAACATTCAAAAAAAAATATCTGCTTGTAAAATCAGGGAAATATTACACAATGCGTGGTGTGTTCTTATGATAGATACAAATACGTTTCCATGTGGAATATTACAGGATGGGTGTTGATATACAGTGGCACCAGAACACTAGACAGAAAAATTAGGGGCATTAGCAATGCTAAAGGTACTTTGCGTTCCACGGTTATCTTTTCTGTCATCTGTTTACCTCATCCGTTTACCGCAACAGTAACTTCTGTGTGTGTGTGTGTTGTTAAACAACTTTGCCTCGGCCGGTAGGTCGGTGCGTTTTTTTTTTCTAAGAATGACTGTGAAATATATTGTCCTCTGATAAAAGCCACTTGTGAAAGGTCCAGAATTGGTATGAAAATAAATCATTTCAGGTAAAGTGCTTGTGAAATTTATGATTTGTGAAAAAAGGCACCGCAACGGCTACGGATATTATAGACGAGAAGTGTTTGGACTTGGGGTGGTACATTTTTAGTAATATTTATAGTACAATTCTAAATATCTGTTAATATATTTTTATAAGTAACATACTGAAAACAGAATCCATTAAAGGATAGTTTCATTAAAGGAAACTAATTGTTTTGAAAACGGCCGTAAATAACAGGTCGCTTTACGCTGCAGCAGATAAAATTAATGATGGTTGCGTATTATGAAAATGAGCGTGCAGTCATCAGGGCTGTAAAATTAACACAAGCAGAGAGAGATTTGAAGCCGTAAAAGAGGAGCAGTGTACGTCATAAGGTGGAGTAACGCGACACCGAACATCCCGTGCGTTGTGTTTGGATGCGACACAGTCATTTATCATTGCAAGGGCCGTCGGGCGCGGGTAACGCACGAGAATCTGGAGGTACGACCGACGTGGTAGGTCCTCGTGCCTGAAGGGTCACACACACATAGACAGCGAGCTGTCAAGATGGAGGGGTACCGGTACCTCAAGCTCAGTATGGGGTGTACACAGGTTCCACACCTCGTCGTTTCCCACCTACTACAATCTTGTGTGCGCGCGCAACGTTTTATCTGCTTCGGTGGTCCACTGTTGTAATCGAAAGTGAACGCGACCATAAAACAGAATACTCTTCACAGACATATTATCCTTCAGCTAAATTACAGCCTGGCTTTGTATGACTTGTTTCATGTATGTATACATATGTATGTATACGTACGTATGTATGTGTGGGTGACAGTGACGTGCAGTCAAACAGGGGGTAGTATAAGCGATATAAATAACATATTTATTATTCACTAACCACTCTAACAGGGTGCAGGATAATAAAAGGCACAGGTGTGCTGTTAAACAGTTTGTATTACACGGTATATAAGATGATATAAATTAACTTGCGGAATGTTTCTCTACAATACGATTTACTAGCATAACATCTACTCGTATCTGATGTACAAATATAAGCGATTAGATTATATACATACGAGTGTGTAGTAATAAACATTTTGTCGTTGTACCCTGCGTAGAATAGAGGTAGTACGCCACTGGTATGCATGGGCGGCACACACTGGATATAAACTATATATCGTATGTGTGTGCATGTGCCGATAAAGTGAAACATATGCGACAGACAGAACTCCGTTGTAAATATTGTTGGGTAACATTGTAGTGTTTCTAATCGGTGACATATAACGATAGGAAATAAATTCACGTCGAAATGTCTAATCGAGTATAAGAGCAAATTTTAACATAATGAAGACAATAAATTCTGTTGGAATATTCGAATCGTAAAATGTAAATTAAAATTTAATAACGTATCATGTTACTGTAGATGTAGTAATCCAGGACTAGCACACACACACACACACACATACGGATTACAACGTTGTCAGGTGTTAGGTAACGTGGGTAGTTCCATATGTCGTGGATCTGTGTTACAAATTTTATGTAGAAACTGTATATGTTACACAGAAAGAGCAAATACTTTCGCTTACAAAACAACATTTGTGTACATAGTTTAAAATACTTTATATTTACTTGTAATGTTAAATTTTTTATGCGTCTTGAATAATATTAACTGTTACAAGAGCTATGTACTTTGAATAATACTATGTTGACAAGTCCATTATGTTAGTGAAGATATTGTCAAGAAGCTGTCTATATACATATAACTACCATCAGATTAATGTCATGAAATATTCAGTTGTTGAAGTTAAATGATGGATGCGTGCAAGGAAATCTTTAAACGATGCAATCTTAAAATACTTCTGTCAAACTAAATACCACTCAAGATGTTGTATTAGTCGTTGAATGTTCAGTCTCCACGTCATACATAACAAATAACGATGTACAAAATTACATACGAATATTCTTGTTAATACTTGAAGTACTGTTTAATATGGCTTTGTACAACCTTGCTACACACTTTCTCTACACCACTACACAGATCAATTATTACTGGAATGCATTTCAAATGATAATATTATTCATTCAGAATGTCTTTCCTCTTTTGAAATATAGAGCAATTTTTCTTTGTTAATATATAATAGCATTCTTCTATAAAGCAATATTAATTTTACAACCCACCCATGTACGTCAATAGAAAGAGAAAATTTGCCGCTTGTAAATAGGTCTTACTCATCGCTGATCTTCAATAATACGCATTGAAAATTATCAGATCATCATAGAGCAGGTTATACAGTGTAAAAAGCGTTCCCCCGTCTCTTCAAACATCTGTTCATTGGTTCCGTATCAATGGAACTTGATTAGCAATTATTTTATTTGTGAAACACAATATATGTATTGGATATTAAGTGTTAAGAATCCTGTCGTCGGCTACACATTGGTTAAACTAACACACCACACACGGTATATACGTGTGTATATATATAGAATGGGATGCAGAGCTTTCTCCTTCTTATTTTTTAAAAACAGTTATCAAGAATGATGCTCAAATATTTGCCAGCAAAAAATGTATATTTGAACAAGCGTGAAAGGCTATGAAATTATTCTTAAATTAGTTTCTGTCTTCATACGAACTATAAAACACTCACACACACATCATGTTATTTTAAAAACATACACTGTAAACTTTACAGTGTAAAGTGTCGAAAATATACTTGAATCTTTGTGTAAACTAACGGTATTTCTTACATCGTTACGGATGTGAAGTACTTTTTAGCAAATTTTTTTCACATTTTTAATTTATTAGATAAACACTGAAATGATTTTTGAAAAAAAAGTGTTGTAAAAAAATTGATGCCGTAAATATTATTTACATTTTAAATTTCCGGGAAGGTTAGTATGATTTTATAATAATGGAGGTGTTGTATATTGTTCTTCTATGGTTCAAGTATTCAGGAATATCGTTTGCACATTATGTGCAAATATCCTGCAGAATGTTGTTCCGTGTGGCCATCGTCATTGTACTTGCAATTCGTTACGATGTACACGGAGCGTATGGTTTCATAGTATCAAGTGTGCAATACAATACGGTGCTATCATGTCTACACGCGTTCTTCTGTGAAAATACGTGAAAAGACTTCTATCGTGCACGTGTGTGTGTGTGTGTAGGTTATAGTGAATCGGTCAACGATTAATCACGCGATCAGCTTAGAATCGTGAATGGTATATTCTAGATTATTAAATTCACTTTCAGCACCGAAAGACACGGATGTTGGCAATTTCAAGTTACCGTTTGAAATTGTTTAATATCACACATTAACATAATCTTTTGCAGCCTTCTCCTTACACTCCGCCCACCCCCTTTCTTGTCTGTATATATGTATATAGAAGTTTGTTGTTGTTGTTGATCAGGGCACAGCCGGTGATTGAATGCAAATCGAATTTGATTTACTTTCATGTCTAGAAGCGATTGATTTATCGTTTTATTGTTAATTTAATTATATTAAGATTGTCATAACACGATCAGAGTTGAAGTGTAAGCATGCATTTGCATAGTTAAAAACCGTGAAACCGTTGTATTGAAATAGAGTGCACCTTCATTATCCTAGCAGGAACTGACGCAAGCAAGTTTTCTTCATTTTATTTTTTATATTATAATATCTGTAAGATTCTGCATGCATACGCCTCGTACATCAATTTATCATACATACATCATCATTATTACATTCTTCTATACTAGCTGTGTTGCATAAATAGACAAAATGTCGTTGTAACACTCGTTTTAACTAGCTTGTAATATGTGTTTTCACCGCGAAGACGATCGTGCAAGCAGACAGTACCAAGCCCTGGAGCTAGGCGGCATTTGAAAGCGACACAACAACAGCAGAACGAAGATCACCAAACGGGGTCCCAACAACAACAACAGCAGAAAGTGCAACAATACGTGACGACTTAGAGATGCATCCAATGATCGGTCGGCGTGATGACCAGCGGTCGGTGCTCAGCTGGTCCGTGGGAAACACTACCACTACCACTCGTACCCGAGAATGTACAAGTTCAACTTTGCTTCAATCACTGCTCGTGCAGTGCCCACGTACCCGGACTCCACTCTGATATCGTACACCTGTATTTACAACTACATTTCGAAACTAGCACATCTCCAAATACCTCCCGCAGCACACACACACACAACCACCGAATTGGTATAGCGTGATGTGTCAGGCTTAAAATTTTATTTCTTTTTATGCAATGATTTTCAGGTAGCAACAGTATTGGGATAATTTAGATTATAGAGTATAGTTTTATCTTTTCTTAGTATTTCTAAAGTCAGACTATTTTATTTATACAGTGACTAGTTAATATAAAGGTAACCGTATGTTTTTTCTACTACTGATCACATGTCATTATTACAGTTAATTGCAATGTCGCGTTCACTGTTGCGGTTTTTGAACGAACAACAATTTAGATTAGTTTACTATTTTTGCTACACCGATGTATTATGTGCAAATTCCTGTTTAGTGAGAGTTGCTATCACACACTGTTAAAAAGTGCTAACCTACTATCGTAAGATATTTGGAATATGGAGCGAGAGTGTTTGCTTGTTTTAAGCTAAATAATTTCATGGTTACATGGAATGTATGTTATTAGAGCACCATCATGAAATTATGCACGCAGTAAATCCATTTCACAAAGTGTATATTAATTATGGATTATAATGTATTGACTGAAAATTGAATTACCAATACATGATTCTATGTTAACTAAAATAGACAGTGTACATTTAGCTTGTATGTTAATTAGATATTTTCTATAATTTTTTACATGTATCTGAGCAATAGAGAAAAACAACCAGGATATTAACGAAAGGTGAACTGCGAACAATAATTAAACGCTTGTAAAGTAGACATTTAATAAATGTCAAATTACAAAGAGTCCAAGTTACATGGTTGGCAGAGTTATGCTGAGTGAAATAGCCGCCAGTTAAAACAAGGCTCTGATGACGGGAACTTTTATACGAATCCGAAACTCGTAAATTTTCTGCACGTATATGATTTTCTCTCTTTAATAAACACGTAATTACAGAAGATGCGATGATCATAAATTATGGAATATTAGTACTTAATTGGCTGGATGATTTATAGAAATTGCTACGGATTATTGTACGGCATGAGTTAGGCACAAAGGTTAAATTATGTAAAAACAAGGTGCATCCAAATTAAATGTCGATGTGTAAACTAAAATTACTAACACGATCAGCTGTTAAGAAATATTGATGAGTGTTGGGGCAATAGGTGTGGTCAAAGTCACACCGCGTGTAAAACAGAAGTTACATAATTTTATACAGGTGTTCCAATAAATTCCAGAAGCTAAAATATCTTTATAATAAGTGTATTTTGGATTATATATACGCATATCTGACATTTGCAAAATTCTAACTAATGTTATTTATGTTGTTGGCTTGAATCCGATAAATGTAATTATACACGACAGCCACTGTAAAACGAATGAACAGCAAAAACAGTTTAAACGAGCCGTGTCGTTTGACAATGCGTATAGGTACGTACTGTATAAATATCATTTAACGGTGTTTTCGTTATCACTGGACGTAATTACAACGTACTACTGGGCGGGCAGCAGCGCCGCTGTGCAGTTGCGCCGGTACAGCGGCAGTGTGGCGAGTTGATATGTGATAAAGCCAAAAGCCATAAGCCGACCCTAGCTCGCGGACTGCCGGATTCCTGTATGTACACCGGCCATTTCCACATGTGCACGTGCGTCCCCCACGCGGAAGAAGAGCTCCCGTGACGCACCGGGAGCTATGCCGGCCGCGCATGCCCATTATGCAAAACGCGAAATCGCTACGTGCACGTACTGTGCGGTGTAGACGTGCCAGGTTATCATACGGCTGCTCCTATGACGAATCCTACATTAAAATTAGACGGAACTATTGTGATTCCGATCTGAGGACGGTTATGCCTTTATATGGAGTGAAGAAGCGCAAGCATATCTAACGAAAATTCCGTCAGATATTACCGCTAACTGTATACCATGCTAGAGGAGGTGTGTCGTTACAACAGCTTTAGTAAGATCATACAGAACACATGAATATACCTTTTTCATCAGTGTAATATAAAGAAAACACACCTGTAGAACAACTTTATCAGTGGATAAACATGGGATGAATGGAACAATAGACTTGAAACAGTCATAATTAGTATTGGAATACTTCTCTACATACTACAGAGAACAATAATAACGTTGTATGTGAAATATAGTAAGATGGTATCGAACCAAGGTCAATAAATTTAACTTTCAACTATCGAGTATCACTTTTCCCATCGTGCTGTGATTTCGGTGGAGAGATAACGGATTGAGGATCTTTGTGAACATGGGGCGCAGGTGATTCGATCAGTTCGGAAATGGGTCAAACCTGTAATAAATTACCTCGTAATGGAAACATTTAATCGTTGTAGTGTCACTCAAAGATGTGGCGTTGTCAATCTTCTACGTTGTAAATGTGTTTATCTGGTTGCCTTGGTTACATACATCAAGCCTTTCTCCACAAATATTTCTCTATTTGAGCAGAGAGGCAGGAGGAGCATCAGTGGCGCGGCTGTATCTAATATAGGTAAGTATATATCTGTCTATCAATGTATATATGTACCACTGCTAGTACAAAACCGAAATACTATAAAATTAACCTCGAAACATGACAGAGAAAATACAGACATCATTTTTGTATATGTTCAACACTCTACGTACAGCTATAAAAATAGATTTAATTCATAATTCTAATAAATTACTAGTTCTAAAGTTACATGTATAAGTACTCGTATTTTGTTACTGATTGCTTGGATTAGTTTTCATATAAATGTGTTCCCCTCTGGTGTTGATCGACGTACCGCCACTGGTGAACGTCCATTGCATACCAGGCATCCGTAATATATTACGACATACCGTGATATTTCAAAGCACGTCACATCATACAACAAGTTAAAGGTTATACATTTAGGAACAGGTGGGTAATGAGCTTTTACATCTGTTGAATTATAATTTTCTTCACTCTCATCCAAATGACTTTTGGTACTGTGCCAATTAGCCAGCAAATATGTGTACTAACGCATCTAATTTAAACATGAACGTACAGCGTAGCGAATCTAAACTGGACAAGTTACAATTTCTTGTAGTTTCAAAACTAACAAAGAACATATAAATGTAAGTAATACATGTTTTAAATATAAAATAATTTTCCTAGTATCAAAAATCAATAAAAAATACACGTAATGTATAACTTTAATCAATTGAAGAATAATTAATTAACAGTATATAATAAATGGATCTATTCAACGCAAGCTGAAAGATATGTCTACCGTGTCAAATTATTGGTAGATAGATATTTTTTTACCAAATGCAAAACAGAATACTTTCTATACTGTAATACCTAAATGTATTCAATGCAAATCACAGCGGCAGATACCAACTGAAAGAGACGAAACAATAGATCTGTTATTGGGAGTTTGTTCGTGAAATTCCGAATAAATTTGTTCGCATTTTAGAAGATTTATTGCCAGTCGGCGTTTAAAACTAAAACGTTTATAATACAAACATGTACATATTTATAGAATAGGAAATTTAAATTCTTCTAACAATAAAATATATTCTGACATTACAAAACGTCAAGTGCATACTGAGCACAGACACAAACCATGTACGCGGCGCTTACATGGAGCCATCTATACAATTACTATGAGAAACTCGTACTCGCCCGTCACCAGCCTTAAGTAAACTGATTTTAATGTAACATAAACTGTTTCTTGTTAAGCGCTATTGTTCCGTGTGGCTTCTGAATTAGAATAAAACGAAATAGCAACATGAGATTCGTTCCACATATGTACGGGGTGAGGGGGCGCAGACACGACTTAAACATAAACAAACATAAAACAATCAATGTTGGCTGGGTTTGTTCGTTGTTTGCACAAGTCAGTACATGGCTGACTATATGAGGAAACTGGTCTATGGCGCTTTCTGACCTCATGGACAATGGTGCACGTACAGTTTTGGATAAGCTTGTGTTCATCATCATAAATATGTACACGGAAATAAGTAAATTATGTCATGATCAGTTTGAGGGATGCGTATAACAATGTTATGTAACAAAAATATTTAAACGATCTTAGCGAAACTAAGTTGTATGAAGGTGAACTTACTTTAGTTAAATATATATTGATAAAATGTACATTAATGTTTACCTTGTACATTATCTCTGACACTGACATTGATATTTTCAAATGAGTGAAGTGAAGTGAATTGAATGTCAACGCACCATATAACTTTTACGATAGATTTATTCTCATAACAAAAGTATACTTTGCATAACTTACAATGTCTGTAGAACAATTTTGCAATTATAAGTTGACGTAAAAAAGTAACACCTACAAATGAATGAATGAAATACACCACAGTGAAAGAGAGAGAGGCTTTAGTATCTGTTGTTTCCAAATTTGGATTGGTTCTTTGACGGTATTTTAATGAAATTGGTTTCTTGCTGCGAGGGTAATAAGATTCTTGGACTGCTCCGTTCATTCACTTGTTCTTTTCTGGGGAGTTATTCTTTTCTTATTTTCTTTCTACACACGTCACAATGATATATAACACTGTATGCCAACTACATACTTACATACATACATACATACATACATACACATGTTACGTTACATTATTACGTGTTACTCCACTCGAAAGTACTCGAGTAATAAAATAAGTTGGACTTATGTGTTTTAAATGTAGCATTCAGTACTTTCAGTTTCAGGTACTAAATGGTACAAATAATTAACTACCTCTTTATTACATGCAATATAAAAAGAGAGTAATTGTTTTAAATGCATTATATAAAACAACATTTCACTTTTTACGTAAGTTTTACAAATTAAATTTTATAAATTAAATCTATCAATAAATTTTTCCAATCTTTCCATTTTCGTTGCTTGTCAAATGTCTTCGTGTGGAACGTAACAACACTTCATAAATCTTCCAAAGATAACGAACAGAGATTAGTTGTTATTTGGACAACATACAAGTGCCGAGATGTTGTGAATATCGCTTGTATCATATTTATTCTTGTACAGCTTACATTAATTTGATACCAAGACAAAGAGGCAATAAGTTTCGCCACGTGTTAGGTGCATGTGTACCGTACTATCAACACAGTCATCGCTTTCATTGATTATACATACATACATGCATAGACATAGGCAAGTAACGCAGTAAACAAGCCATTACAGAAAAATCCAGAAATTATTACACTGAACTCTTAGTGTACATAATCGGATTTCTCGCTGGTCAGCAATTTATATTCTAATAAGCTCCTATATCAACAATCTTACACCGAGGACAAATAGAAATACATCATGTATCATACACACTATGTGTGTGTGTGTGTGTGTGTGTGTGTGTGTGTAATCACAGAAACAGTAAAAAATTAGAAACAAACAAATGTAGGATGTTAGAGAGGTCAATTATAAAAAGAAATACCTTGTTATTATAAAGGTCAACAAAGATCACTTATTATAATCTTCACTACCATATAAAAAAAGTTTAAAATGCTGAAATAAAATAAAATTTCATTTTTAATCAGGTCTCATACCAGTTTCACTATAACCCGGTTCAAAAAAGTTCAACCAGTAAAAAAATTAGGTAATTACATGAAATGTACAAAATCGGAGGAGAACAATTTTCTCCCACAAATAACACCCGCAAAATAAGATAATGAATACCATCAGAATTAATTATTTTCTCAATAAAAAAATCCACCTAATCACAGCAATCAACCTAGTGACCTAAAACTTTTAATTTTCTGCAAAAATCTCTTTAACCTTCATACAATAATACAGCTTTTTAACAAATAGAAGATCTATACTATTACAAAAAATTACAAATCACTATTAATTTGTTAAATAACTTGGGAGTATGTTTTCCTCTGCGAAGAGTGTTTATTTTAAATTAGTTTTCTTTCATATAACACGCACAAACATTAAAGACCAGTTCTCTTTTTCTGTCGGTATAATAATGGTCAATTACGGAGATAATTGAAAGAAGACGCACCTCTGTGTGTAGTTATTTTAAAACGTCCATTACACGTTCCCGTCAATCATTACTTTCCAACAACCTAAATGATTTAACATATTAATATAGTACTACTCATACATATACGAATCCAACCATTATACATAAATATTCGTTCGTAAGTTCAAATCGTTTAAGCTTGTATGCACGTGTCCATCTAAGGACTTTGGTTGTTACCGTTGACAGATATACAATCACCTGGTTCCCGTGACAACCGAGGCATGACCGTTCATCGTACTCAAGGCCCCGAAGGTGATATCCTCCCGCGCGTAACACACAGTGTGGGAGGGGGGGGGGCTGTAAGTCACCAGTGACCTACATTGAGCTGAGCAATCGATTTCCCGATTTGGACAAAAGGAAATTGTGCGAGATTTTCTTTTCGTCTTGATGTACGCTTATTAGGAGTATTGATTTCACATTGATCGTGTCCGATGGTTCACGTCGGTACTGTTTGACACGAGCGGCATTTGTCACAAAAGGTTCAAATCCCACAATCAATGTTAATTACTAATTACATTTATTTTACGACATCAAAAGCTAGTGACGGTACTACCACTTTAATTTATGACAATGCTACACAAGCCAATGTTATGATTTATTTCCAATAATAAAACCTAACACAGAGGCCGTATCATAGGAGAAAATTGTTTAATTAATGGCAACTGGAATTCTTATAAATATGTTTTGTTGCACAAATATGGAAGATGAATCATGACCGTAATTGCTTTACAAAAATAGAGAAAGTAAAAGTCGGGAAAATGCAGTAAATATTTATGCAAAATTCTTTTCTTACTAATATTTATATTGTCAACACGTACGAACATTAATGTCCAAGTAAAATGATAATATTCTGAAAATAGGCGCAGAGAGATTTTCTCTTAAGATGTACATTTAAAATAATGTAATCAACATGATTATAAATCACATCTCAATTAGCCTGGACACAGTAGAGAAAAAATAAAGAAAATTATGTCTTATTTGTATGTGTGAAGATAGACATCTCTTTGTCGTAGCCACCCGCATACGCGCGCTAAATACTTCCTCGGTCATTTTTCAAGTTGCTTTCCTTTCAAACTACCAAACAAATAATCTACAGACATCCTTGTCTGATTTCACTGTAACAAAATTAATCACACATCATTGCCCCCTGCGTGCGGCTAGTATGTACTAGAAACAATTAGTCAAATGCACTCCAAACTCATCAGAGATATGTAAAATTGGATCACATATTTATATTGTTCTCGTGCGTGAGACTGGTAGAAAGTTAACGTCCGTTGTGTTCGTACACTTTTTTCCGTGGCCAAACCTGATTGTAAAATAAAACGAACATGCTTTGTACGATGCTCGTTTTTTTCAGTACGAAAATTAAAACAGACACATGTCTTACAACGTACGGCCCGGGACACATACTCGTACAGACATTAATAATAAATATGACCAAACTGACAGCGTCTATCAACGTAATTAGTTTTAGCAGAGTTGATAATTTAATTACGGTAATGGCAAAGTTATTTTGTATGATCAACATTCTTTGCTGGTTATTTTTAAAGTTTAATATGAAGAAAAATACTGGACGCAAGAGCGATTTTTTTTAATAAACAGGTGTGTTTGGAAACTTTTGTGAAAGTACGGTATAATTAAAAATATTACATGTATTTTAGGTAAATTTTCAAAATTTAGCACAATTTAAACTTAACATGTTAAGGTAGAATATAAATATCGTGATTATGTCTGTAAATTTTTTTTAGCAAATTTCCAAAACTAGTCATTAATTATTAGTTGCAAATTTATTTAAAACTACAGTGAATGAAAGTAGCGTTTTATACAAATACTATATTATCAAAAGTTTAAGAATTTTGTATAGTTAACAGGAGCAATTTATTTCAATCACGATACAAATCATTTAACTGTAATTCCATTACATTCGAGTTAATCAAATATTACCAGGTCGATCGACTGGTAGATACCTGTCAGTGTAACAATAGATCAATAGCTTTAGTGCTGAACAAAATAGTATTTCAATATGATACTAAATATTCATGTACAACTTCTTCTCGGCAAGGTTTAGCATTAAGAAATTTACATTGTTATTTTTTATTTGTTGTTTTTGTTAATAGGCATGTTTAATTCAAACAATTTTATAATGTATACGTTGTGATTTCTAAATTGTTTATGCTTCAGCGTATAATTAATAATAATCTTCACCCACAAACAATATCACATTAATCTTTCTCCGATGTACTTGCGAGAAAAAACCCGTAAAGTTTTTATTCGAGATGCACAGCGGATGACAAACAGTCTGTCGATCAAACATCAAGTGTGCATATGTGTATGCTTTCCTAACAACACTTTCTACATAAATTTACAACGTGTATTCGATGAACCGGACACATTTCACATTAGTAATACATAGTATATCAACATATTTGCAATCCACCTACATACATACCTGTATAAATATTATGAGAATAATTAACATATATCGCAGCTTTATACATCCGATGCATCAGTGTGAATATCATCAACAAAGCACAATTAGTTAATTGTTTCTTCGTCTTCGTCTTCTTCTCGCTATATCGCAAATCTCAAAGTCAATGTCTGACCCGTGTAGTACATGTGACCTCTGACCGTGGAGATGGTGTGCGGGACGCACTCTGTGATCCGACATCCGCCGCTTCGCGATAACAATGTCATGCGAATAAATTGCCGCATGCAAATTATCGTTCAATGTTATAACCAATCATAACAAAGGGCTGTCAATTTCTTATGTTATATTATCATCATTGCAGTAAACGTGCACCTCCGAGCGGACGTGGACAATAATTTTGGATTTCAGTGTAATCGGCTGTGTGAAACACAATATAAAATGGGGTCAGCAATATGTCACGAAGTTTTTCCATAAATATTATAATAACATCTAAATATCTGCAATGTGTTCAACACTAATGAACAGAGAATTATTTTAGACTCCAACACACACATCATTGATTGTAGAATTAAATAAACGTAAGAAAGTATCAAGAAGAACATATTAAAGATTGATGAACGATGTGTATCGACACATACACACAGTGTATAACGTTCTTAGTAACATGGTAGACTCGAGTTCCAATTAACAATGCGGCGTAGTGATCTTAACTGACCTGACATTTACGCTGAGGATCGTGCACATTACCTGACGATACAGGGATAATTGAATCCCGGTAATGTTCAGTGATTACCCCTCCGGTATGTAAACACCATCTCACCATCAACCATCACCATCACTGCAGCACTTGCAGACACTACATAATGTACAATATTGCTTCGTCACATTTCATTTCCAACACTATTGCATGTCATAGCACTTGTAAAAATATCAAGGATTATAGCAGACAGAGATATACTCATATATACACATGTAATTACCACGTATACCTACCACAACAAAGAGAGAACTACTCAAACGATATAATTTAAGCAATTTACATAAATGTTTATATACGATGACGATGATGCCTGCCTGAATTATGACAATTAAATTTCACTTAAACGTTATTATTACGAAATCTAAAAGTAATTGCTTCCGTTGACCCGACGACACTTTCTTCAGCTTTTCAGAACAATTAATTGCGATTAATATGTAACGCTGTCGCATTTATAAATGATTATCGACCAGAACATCACGAGAAGATTAATTATTATCAATGGAAATTGACAAACTTTCTTTCACATCGTGACCAGAAGAAATTTAATATGCTTCAGCGTAATTGTTGGTGAATTTTGGGAATGAGGCCATATTTTGCAATGAAAATATTTGCTAGTGATTTACCATCAAGAATACGTTTCTTTTCTAATTAATACAATAGCAGATTCATCATAAATAATTGTAGAAACTTACTGTTTAGATGAAAATATAATAATAATGTCTGAACGATTCCAAAATTTAATTATGTGAAAATTGGCAAATTTACACTTTGAGGAACTACAAATACAAACATGAATGTGTTAGTTGTCGTTTCTGCAGATGTTGGAGCGTGGCGCCAGGTGCGTTTTATGTAGATTAATAATTTAGTCGTTCACTTGATAGAAATCACCATAGACATATACAAGTGTCTCTGATCATTAGCGGCCCTTGATGTCATTAATCGATGCAATGTTTAACGCCCACCGTACAAGCACAAGCTGGTTATATCAAGTTAGCAGGAAGCTGGAGCGACACTGTATAATCGCATTAGCCCACAGTCTACTAACTGCTATTAGCATACAAATATAAAGTTATCCTTGCTAAGTGATGTTTTCTCCAGTTATAAGAGCGATTTATTAGCTCCAAGTATTTGCTTTGAACACAACTTGCTTAGAAATTATGATTTGTTCTATGTACCCAGAAAGATATATTGAAAGACTGTGTTCTTCCTAGGACCTATGGACTGGATAATTTTACTGACTGCCTGGCTAAAATTTAAGCGATCTTTAGTATTCCTTTTAATCATCTCATTGATGAATTACAGAAAATGTGCTACTACTACTACTACTACATAATTCCAGCCAACTAGCAAAATTTTCTACGAAGAACAGATCTTTGTAATGTAATTGTCTCTCTAGGTATCCACCTAAATTATAACGATGACGAAACAAGATGGTGGCCGTGCAATGAACGTTGTTTCTCAATCGGTCCATTTCCTTGGCATGGAATCGGTCACGCTCGACAATTAGAGCATTAAACCTATGGCCTAACCTCGACTATTCATTCGCGAGTGTGGGCATATGTATACATCCATTTAGCCTGTGTGCACATGAGCACCACTACCCATATACTTATGTATTACAGCGTCAGCCTACGCAGGAAGAGCATGTGATCGCCTTGAGTTACACCATTCTCTCTTGCAGATTCCTGACGATTAAGTAACCGTCAATATTGACCAGAGATTGGCATGCTGGATATGTTATTCTTGTTGTTGATACAGTTCCCCTCGGTATCGTGTCGACTTGTAACCTTTCTTCATATTGCGAAGCGAATACCTGCCAATGTTCCTCCATAACATGCACTTGCACTTTTCATCAGATCGTTTGGCGAATTTTTTTCGTTTGTAACATCGACCTTGTTATTTCATATTCCTCTGGACTTTCATCGTTTCAAATCTATCATCTATTCAATAATTGTATTTAATTTCGCCTATAATGCTTATCTTAAATGCATCTAATCTGTTAAATTCCTTGCATATTCTTGTACAATTGGAATTTTTATTCAAGTTAATAACATGAATAGGAAGAAATGTTATATAAGGTTATATTTTTTGTATTAATAGTAAGTTAATAATATACCAGGGTCATAATAATTTAGAACAATCATAACATCATATTGGTACCAATTTAATATCTAATTGTTTATGTTATATTTTTGTTTGTGACCTTGTCCTTTCCATTTCTGACTTTCACGGTTGGACTATTTCACAATTAATTAAATTGAACATATTTAAACCATTTATAAACAACAATTCATATTAGGAACTGGCGCAATATTAATTATGTCGTGCTCACGATTGTACAATTAATTGCACACTTCCGTTATAGCAGTGCTATGGTGAGGTAAAATATTCACCATTAATTTTACTGTTAAATGATATAATAGCAAAGAGGAAAAAGAAACAGTAATAACTGCGATTATTTTTAAACACAAGGCGAGTTAAAAATAGAATTAACGATATGTGATTGTAGTTTCCTTGAAAATGTAACTAGCGTTACACAATTATCAGCTAAGTTCTAAAAACTTGGGAGCATTGAAATAGTATAATTATAAATTAAATATATGTGTGGGCGTTACATTTTCTTCAGGGTTATGCAAAACTACTCGTTAAAAACCGAGCAAAAAATAACAAATCTACACTTTCCCAAATTTGACTAGTCGAATAATTTTGCATAAACTGGCGTGTGCCACGATAGCCAATAGCAAAAGAACAAAAAAGAAAACAAACCTGAAAACTCCATTATGAATAATGTTTTCGTGACTGGTATAATGATCGATGTTCGATCTATCAATATTATAGTGAAATTGAGAACTATATTCAAATAAAAAATACAAAAAAATATATTCCTTTGACATTTCTCTTTCGTTTAAGCCGGATGAAAGGAACTAGAAATAATCGGGCCCAATAGAAAGGTCAAATTTGTTCTTTTACCATTGTTTTGAACCCGGATATTTTGGTAAGAGTATTTTTGCTGCACAGTTACACAATCATATTGCATATTATTTAAAAGAAAAAAGTCGTGATCCGTTCAAAAGTCGTGCACAATTTTTACGAGATAGAAATCTAGACTGGAATCTCTGGTTGCACATTTTTTAATTAGAAACTGAATGTTTACGGACTGAGTCATATGTGTTTTCTTGCACATACAGACACATTCCGGTGCATACAGGTACGTAACTATTTAATTGTCAAACTGGTTTTGCAGTTTCTAATAGTACTATACTATTCACCCTTCAAACCGTCACGTGTGTACACCATTAATTCTTTAATTAAAAATTATTACCTCTACTTGGTTGTGAATGGAATTGGCATTCTTTAGTTTAGAAAAAAACTTAACTGAGATATATGCCATGTTCAGTACATGTATATTTTATTTGTAATAAATTATTCATTTCAAATATTAGCGATGAAGATAATAGAACATTGTTATAAATTATAATCATGAATACAGTAGACTTGACTCCTACTAATTATGTTTTAATCATACATACTATCTGTATAGAGTAATATTATAGTTTATCTAACTTGCAAGATACATGCTATGCGTATATAAGTTTTGTACTTGCATATATAATTACAATGATAAAAATATAACGCATTGTTGTTATAATGTTGTAACTGTGTGTGTGTGTGTAGTTTACACATACATACATACACTACAACATTATACAGTTAGATGTAGACGCACAAATCGTCATATTGGAAACGAGCAATTGTTCTGTCGGTAATAACAAACAATTTATGGTTTTAGAATAATTTTATGCGAGAAAGTACACAGGTAACATATCACTTTTCGCGTGGCATTAAAAGGTATAATTTTGTAATCACTCTTCACTCGAGATATACACCGTACAACATCGCCTCAACACACGACCAATGTGCGCAATGTTTTAATTTATTTAAATATTAATATACAGAAACATGCACAGACACCGCAAACGCTATCGTGAAATATCAAGACAATCTTGGAAAATCTGACGGGAACGCCACGAATTATTGCAAAGCTAGCTGCGCGAGGTCGCTATAATTTACACACACACACAGCACATGGAATAACTGCAAAATATACATACTACATCAGTGGTCGGGTATATCGGACTAGATTCTCTAGTATAACAAACCCGTATAAGGGAATATATGTATATGTACTTATATAATAAATAACTAATATATGTATAGTGGTACACTCTATCTTATTATCTTGTTTACATATCAACCTCAAAGCTAAATCACTAGTTGTTAATAACTTGATTTCTAGTGATTTGCCAGCAATACACACATCCATATAGTCAACTTTGCACAATAGCTAATTAGCAAGGCCGCAGACATTCCAATCTACAGTTAATAAGTACAGATCAGCTGTATGCACAAACTCCTAGATAATCCATCATCGTTCTCTCGTTGTACCACCGGTAACCTGTCCGTAATTCTTGAAAAAAAACCATGACACGAAATCTGCTTCTCGTTTCTACGATTTTGAAATTGAAACATCGATTCAAAGTGGCGACATCGGGCACAAACTAACTACACAGTGAATACAAACAAATGAATTTACGTTACAGAGATGCTGAACGTGACCACCATTTTGCAACGTGCATTTAATAATGATGCCGCAGTATTTTCTGTCTTAATGAAACGTTGTCTTCTAATCGCATGCAAAGGAATATAGACGTGTTTTTGCGCGCGGTTCTAAAACGAAATGTCGGCATTGTGATTGTGTGTGTGTTGCAATTGTGTTGTTATTGGCTGCAGGCTCTAACTTGCATATACATTATGTACTGTTGTTGTTGTTGGTTGTTGGATAGTGGATTACCGGATGCAACTGTTGTTGTAATAATCGACCTGTGTTCTTATTTGTTCACTGGTAGGTATTAGGTGTGTATATGCATGTGTGCGGAGGCCGCGAATACCCACGCGCGAATACCATTACGTAATTTGTTAGTACCTTGTAACTTGAATAATTAATGCATACATGTCTCGACGATGGAATATAGTGTGCGATAAAATATTTCATCAATGGTGTATAAAACATTTAAATAATATGCTAATACATAGTACAGAATATGAAACTAAAGTGGCAATACTATTATTATTCCAGACCTTACTAGTAAAAACACATTACATTACATAACATCCTGTGATAGTTTTATCTAAATACTAGATACGGTTTCTTTTATTCTATGCCAATTCAATTTACTTGTATGTACAGTTATTGATAAAAATATCAGAGACTTCAACATTAGGTCAAGTGTGTAACCGTTTCCTTGCTTCAGTGAAACTACCGAGTGCTTAGATAAACTGAATGTTTTAAACAAACACATTTACCAGTGTAAATTTGTACAAACATCTAAGTGCATAAAACCGTTTGAATATCTGTACACGTTTGTAAAATATACAAAACTTAATTGAGACAACTGTCATGTGCATGGTACCTACATTAGAAAATATTCTCTTTAACAATGAGACAAATTAAATTATAAAGAAATTTCGTATAGACGAATCATTGAACAAGATGTCAAAAGATTTGAACGACCGGTCAAGCGAGTATAACGTGTGACTTTCTTTCTAAGATAAAACAGTTATTAAGAGTATTGTAGTGAAGGTCCTCTTTGGACTTGTTCCCACCCCCCTCCCACAGAGTGCATCATCTTCTGCTAGAATAGATCGAGCGAGATTAGCGAAACGTGATACACTGCAAACAAAGCTAACCGCACACACACACACACACACACAGACACTCACTTGGGATGTCCGGTCCGGTAAGACAATTCCTTTGTATTTGCTATTATATATTTTCTTTATTCTGTCCTCTCACTGTCCGCTACCCCCTCCCCACCCCTCTCTTCACACACATACCAATGCGCAAACGTGCAAGCATCTGCAAAACGATTGTAGTTGTTGTCATGACGACGACAACCATTATTATTATTATTATTATTGTTCGTTTTTATTTTCTCCATTGTCATTTGTATACATATCGAAACTAACGGAATGATAATGGCATTAGTTAAATTCGTGACAATTTTTTTTATTTGTACTTTTTAATTAAGCACATTAAAAGAGTCACCGAAGAAATTATCTGTTGTATATTTATTGTGTGTAATGTTTGTGGAATATATACTGTAGTTGTAAAAAAAGAGTAATTAAATGTTTTGAAATATATAGGTCGAGTTGATCAGATGATTTTTATGAAACAGATCCTAATACATAGTGTTTATATTGTATGTAACGAGTCGCTACTGACTTGGAACAATAACTGGCACGCATAAACGACTAAGTTCTTTGCAAGATATGTTCATATGTTCAGGGCAAAATACCAATAAGTGACTCTACAAAATCCTTATTAGCCGTCGATACATGGTAATTGGCAGTAATCAAACAGAGTGTACGCCCCATGTTCGTTGCATATCAACAATCATAATCCCCGCATTTGTGCTGCCTCATTTGTCTTTAATTAGTTTGACAGACAATCCGCAGAAATGAAAGGTCACATCACATTCATTCGACATGCGGTTGCAAAATAGTCTCTCTGTACCGACCCGTTTATCAACTTATCGATTCCCACAACGCATTTTTACAAAATGAATTATTGCCCTTCGATAGACGGACGGTAATGCAATTTTGCAATAACGTAAAAGTCACGAATTATGTAATAAAACTTATAGATGAACGATATAAATATTGCGATTGCTTGTAATTTTATTACTATACAACGTACTTAAAAATTTCATCGTGTTTTTTTAAATTTTGTAAACATATAATACTAAATTAAGATAATATATTTGTGAGAAAAAAATCCATTATCTCCAAATATAATTATAACGGTTACTCGCTTAACCATGCGTTGAAATCACTAATGTATATTTCGTTATTATTATGGAGAAAAAATATATATCAATTATTAGTTAGTAATAAATTAATTCAGTTCAAAGAACATGAAAAACAGTTACTTGATTGACCTAATATTGTTGTTTTACTATTTTATTTGTTTATTATATTAATAAGTATTAAAATATTTACAAATCACCGAGCGTTGCAAATTATAATATACACAAATTAATTTTATTCTTATCTACTTCATTAACAATAATCATGTTGCAATTTACATTTTAAATATAGATACCTACACACGTAACGCTGTTAGATAACGTCTTAGAAACAATTACAAGCGCCTTCTTCGCAATTAATACATAATTAAACCGTACAAGGATGTTTGTTAATCTATTTATATTCATCAAACAACGCACACACATATACACACTTATGGGTATCTTGTGCGAGTCAATTCATATGCGAACAAAGCCCGTGTCTGAAGCAACAGCAGCAGGCATTCCAACGACAGCAGAGAGAGACTGTTTAAAATTTCGCTAGAGTCAAGGTTAACCGTGGCCATAGCCCGTTCCACAAGGCAGATTGACCGGCACACACACATACGTATGGGATGTTGAGCGGGGGACATGTGCAGGACGGATGACTCACACACGCATCACAGACGAGAAAGAACGTCCGTCCCAATGATAGTGAGAGTCCGTGGACAGACGTGAGTAAAAAGCCTAAAGTTATTGAGATATTAACCAACAGCAACTTTACCAAAAAATATGACTTGGCAATTCTTAAAATACTATAAACCTAACGGTACTTTTACGATAAAATACTTTCATATTTAATGACGAATACCGTGAACTCGTGGTCTGTTCAGAGAAATTCAGGATTTTTCAGAATGTTTTTCGGTATGGCAAGTGTAATATTGTTACAAAATATGTAAATGTATATTACGTATATTTCTGCTTGAACCGGAATTCGTCTTGTGCAAAATATCTGGTTATTTTACATGTGTATTTATAAATAAACACTAAAATGCAGTCAAATAACTGAACATCTGTTCGGAATGAAACTGTAAAATTGTGGACCCGCTAATTTAAAAATCCGTACTACAATTCTTAAAAACCTTTACTCAAGCCCGAAACACACATCCTTGAACAATGTCGCTAAAATGTCTGTTCATTTTGTGATACAACTTTGACATTGAATTTACATGTAGAAATTTAAATAAAACTACAATCAGAGAGAAATGTTCTCAACTGATTTCGCACAACGTTTTTAAATACCACCAGTGCTATTTATGTTCCTGGTTAACCTTGATGCATTCATAAAACCACCCACGAACAAGTCTCCAAGTCAGGCAGAATGTAACAAGAGTCTCCAGCTAAGAGTTTAACATTGCTTTCAAATAATAAGGAAATAATTAAGCAACCGACGTATTTGTATAATTTAGTTTCAAATTCTTTCCACAAATGTCATTCCGTAATAAAAAATAATTTAGAAACAATTTACCAGTACTAGTCCGTTGGCTTCCAAATTTGGCTCAATGAAGAAGAAAAAACTCGACACTTACCTAAAACAGAAAGAAAAACAAGAGTTAATTTTAGTTACAGGATGTAGTGGAGAGGAGACAACGGTTACACTGTTTTCTTTGCTAATCGGCTGTGCTACCCCGGATTTGTGACAAACTATGCTGCATAAACATAATGCCATTTGGAGGGATAACATCGTCGTCTGTTGAAGCAATGCCAATCAAGATCAACGTCATTTACTCTGAGTGATTTACTATTGAGAATGCAATTAATGATCTATCGATAACTTGTCCACGGACAAGTATCGTAATCAGTACGGTAAACCACTGCGATTGCTTATTTCCGTAACATCCAGTATGATATTGCCATATCAGATTATGTCGTTAATTTGTCTCTGCAGAATATAAACCAGACAGACATAATAATTGTAAACATATGTATGCAGTTTTAGTAAAAATATGATTTATAATATTCTCTAGAACTTTATAATTGCGAATGAAGGATATTAATATGGATTTTACTCTTGTAAAAGTTGATAAAATTTACAAATCAACTGTTCAATATTCGTCAAAGATTTGTACAAGTAAGATATATTTATTTACACGTACTATTTTTATCGAAGACATGTATTTTGGCCTTGTTCATTCTACAAATACAATACTGAATGGCAGTGAACAGACAAAGTACAGTCGTACATCACTGTGTAAGTAGTGTCCACGATATTCTGATCTCGACAATAAACTATTCATTCGTATGGTTTTTTTATTCTTCTTTTTCCATTGCTCACACATGGATCATTGTATGTTTCATAAAAGAACTATGCACACCTGTTTGGTTTACTTTTTCTTTTTTAATGTTTACATACGTGCCATTTAATACTACGTTTTCAAACATACATTCTGAACATGGTGATTCATCATTCAGTTTGTTTATAACATTGAGATACCATGGAAAAAACTGTATGTACTTCTAAAATTATATCAATAACAGTGGTTTAAACTCTGAAACAACCCAAAATTTATTGCAATATAGAGAATATTTTAACATATTGAGATGTATATTATTTTTTCAACGATTTGTAGGAAGGTATGGGATGTTTTATACATACTGTAAAAGATTTATATGCCCAGTTGTTTATTGATGGACAAAATTATCTACTAATTTTGTGGCAGGTAGTAATTTACATAAAAAAGTGGTAGGCTTCAAGTGTCCCGTATTAATATATAAAGTGAGGAAGATAATGTACATTATCCAGGAACTATTCTACGCAAGACTATTCACTCTGTCACAGTTGACAGTTGTTAGCCAGCGGTCCAAACGACACACCACTACACTGGGCTGTCCAGCTCCGTGCTATTAATACTTTTAAATGGGGCTTAACCAGTGCCGGTCACCCGTTGGTGATGCACCGCTTCTTATTTAAGATGCACACACACATGTGCCGACCTGTTATTAAGGATACAGGACGACTTGTGAACGTCGGCGTTGCTTCGTAATCGGTTTCTCTGCTACTGTCAAATACACGCACACACACACACACACATGCACATATGCACCGATACAAATAAGAACTTGTTTCAGAGTCATGGAGGATGAATTAACATTTTGAACATTCCACCGGAGCACATGATCCCAATACATGAGCTTGATCCGGTTCAGAATTTAAATTGTTTTTATTTTTACCATATAAATGATGTACACGTTTGTGAGGCGTATGTCGGAGCGGCAATTCTAAGAACGAAGGACAATTTAAAAAAGTTATGAATTTAATCTTGTTATTGCATTGTGGCATGAACAGAAAGATATACTCACTGTCGGCAAAATTAACGGACAAGTCAAGTTATGCATACTGAATTTATATCAAGCATTTTACTGGTAAAATCTCTAGGCCTCAAAGTTAGAAGAAACGTCAAAATATTCTTTGACTTCAAGATATAAATAAATATATTGGTTTTTGTTAGACTGTAAGTTAGAATACACATTGTTATTATAGTTATTCAATGACTCAACGAGGAAAACAAGGAATGATAAATACTAAAATATATGAATCATTAACAATAATAAATGTGAAACCTTATTTTTAAACAATAATGTTCTGTTAACATATTTTCCAGTGTCATATGTAAATACACCACGGATTCAACACTTACTGTACACCTATCTAGAGTTCCCATCATGCATCTTGGTGCGGGAATAACTGCCGAGTAATTAAAAGCATCTCGCTGTATGTACGTACATACGTTGAGCCGATGTAGTTTATTAATGGCAGCAAAGTGTTCTGATTGTAAAGATACCGGCCGTAACGTAAGGTATAAAAATTCCGAACATACTGTAGCGCAAAATGTCTGCAGGCGAATTATCAAAATAAGCGTTCGCCTGTGTTCGCTGGGACATCAGTACAAAACATTCCTGACCAGTTTGTTCACCCCTGTGCGGAGATGTGTCTGTTCTATTTCCTCATCTTTGGAATCTAACAAACGTCACTACGCACCATACACATAATGATATTGAATTCGTTTAACTAACAATACAAGTTCTTTATACATTACTCAGCATATATGTAGATGAATATTTTTTAGAAGAACACATGTATAACAAGGCATGTGGACATTTATATATGCGAGTGATTGTGAGGAATAGAAAGGGCGGTAATATTATGTTAATATATTTTATATTCTCCTGTGCTAGCAAACAATATAGATCAATACAGTTCACTAGCTATTTGTTCATCACAATTTATTTGCACTCATTGCAGTGTGTACTTTAAAATATAGATATACTTTTTTGAATTACAATTAGTGACACTATCTGAGAGCAATGACTTTGCAAATGTGCAAATATTTACACAAAACATCATATATGAACCGTGTTAGCTTAACATATACACGAGTGTATTGTAGATATTTATTCATGTCATACAAATTCATTGACATCCTACTGGAATATCTCGAGAACATAAGATCTTCCTGTTTGCTTGCCTAGTGTATCAATAAATGATATTTGTAATCATTACTAGATTGTTTGCAAGTTACATTACATTCCAAGGTACACTAAAATGTACCTTAACAAAAAATTCCACAGTAAAAATATTTACAATGGTATTAAGATTTCTTATACCTCAGGATAATTACATACACCTTTGCAAATAATTAAAATCCTCTTGTAATCACTGTAAACAGAAGAATGTGCGGAATTTTTGTAAAGTTACTGCGTGGAATGTGAAGCTCGCGGTACATATGAGGAGAACACATACATACACACATTGGAATAAATTAGAGAGAGAGAGAGAACAAACGATTGCTATTAGTATGCGGGTCCGTTTTACTATTACAAGTCTTACTAATATGGACTTCATACATATTGATTAAATCGCAGGGGCTCAAAGGCTAATTAAATTTATTAATAGCAAATAGAAACCATCCGGAACCGCGGTAGCATTAGGTTGTTAAATCTAAATTAAACTATTTAATTTCTTCACATGACTTGCAACTGTATGTGTTTTATTTCGATATACACACACATACACACATTGGAGTTAATCTAATAAATAGTCAATTGCTACTTAATTATATACATATACATGTACATACATCGACGAGTATAGTGTGTGATGGTTATATGCTGTTAGGATATAAGGAAGTGTGTGAAAAGTAATAAAGAACGAAAATACAAATGTACATAATTGTCATTACTGTCGTAGAGAATCACACTAGAGTTTCCCGTATAATTTATTGCCTATAACACACTGTAATTACACAGTAATTGTTACTTTAAAGATTCATTAAGTAGTTAATTGTCGCGGGCAGCGCACAAGGGTGTTTTCAATGGAAACGTGCGAAAGTACGAATCATTATTTGCTTACACCATCACCATTTTATATTTCCCGGAATATTCTGTATGTATATGTGAACGTGTAATGCTATTACACAATTCCAGGAATACCTCAACACTCTAAAGACATAAGATTTTTGTCCACGATAATGCTGAAGAGTTGTTTATAACAACCTGACACTATCGGTTGACAAATTTTATAAAATAACATCTAGACAGCAACATAAATATGTTGTACAAAATATACAGTTCATTTTTAGGATTTCATAACCTCAATTTTGTACGTGCGCGCGCGCTCTCTCGATGACAAGTGTGAACAGTGCATTGAGACATATGATATTAAATTTTATGAAAATCAGACACGATTGCTGACAAGATATGTGTGTGTGTGCGGTATAATTTGTGAGTAATTTATATTCTGGACATCTACGCACACGAGATACCACACCTTGCAAACTGTCATCTCACTTTACACGTACTAACACACCGCATACAACAGGATTCAGCTGTACCGACACCAGCAGCAGCTTAAGTATACGCATGCGCCATGTCTTGCGCGAGAGAGATGTGCCTGGAATATATCCAAGCTGATATTTTTGTACTCTTTGTTTCCAGAGAAAATATTTCCATTGGCATTTGCATGCCAGACACTTCCCGGTAGAAAAAAACGCGAAAAATAGTTTGGTGTAAACATATCTTGAAAACTATGCGGTGTATATTCCGTTACTGCCTGAGATTAAAATAGGATTTCAGTATAAAGAAATCATTCATGGTTTCAACATCGACCAAGGATTGTAGAAGACATATTAAACTAGAGATACAGCGGAATAAAATATATAGTCTAAAAATTAATATACAGTGAACATATATTATTTGTTTCATAGATCACTAATAATTTCAACAATACTTTCCAATACATATAAATTATTTATCGAGGACACTTGAGGAGGAGGCCATTCAAGTGACAATATTTCTGCATATTTCTTTTCAATAAACTTTTAGTGGATGACATTTTGTGAAGCCTACATTTATGATTTGGAGATAGCAGTAAATTTATGCACAATATCACAAATATAACGGTGTTATTATTTTGACAACACCTGCTGTGTGGTGTGGGCCGTATTCAGAGAAAAGCATTGTTGTCATCTTTGCAACATAATAAACTCAGTAGGCGCACATATGTCAAAACGGCATTATATAAGTTTAGACAAGTAGTAAATATATTCAAAATTTTGTTTCGAATAAATTATTATAACATAAATTCGTGGTATTTATATTTAGGAAATATTCTTTGTGTGGATAACTTTACAAGATAGTGAAGAATGTGTTGTTCAGAAGCGTAGAAGGCATACGGTGAATGTCTGCTTCTGTTCAATTAAAAACCATATATTTATGCTTCGTTCTAGAGGTGTATTGCACTTTGGTTTGGACGTGGACGTGGATGAGCTTAATAACTGTACGGTCAGTGTCCGGTTGCTTCTGTTTTGAGAAACATGCACCAGTAAGTTACCATTAACTCGGTAAGTATTGGTTGTTGAACCTAATTAACGGTATCCAACTCATTTATACCATACGATATTTATATACATAGTGTTGTACAGTCACACACGTTTAACATAACCAAAACTGTGAAATTCCATGACGCGGAACAATTAGAATAAAATTAACGTTTAACATAATATTTCTCGACTGCAATACCATATATGAAATTGAAGTAAATGTTACACAGAGGATTAGACAAGACTGTAGTTGTAATACATGACGTTTAGATCAGGCGCTCTAATATTAATGCGAAACTAATGCATGAAGATACGTTTGTATATATGTATATAATTTAACAGGATTACAATTAGCATCCAAGTGTACCATGATATACCCTGCGGCAACTGCACTAACAACAGAGCATGCGCAAATCTAGCGTCGCTTTTAAGTCGTATTAAGTTTCAACTAACATTGTAATCTTTACCCACTGATTCATAAATAATTACCAGTTGACTTAAAGTGAAATAAATTCCAAAGCAGGAACTCTGCTCAATTTATTGATTAACTGTGTAATTATAATACGGCCAGTTGATATAATTATGCAGGTATTAAAGGAAAATTTTATTTCGACATGCTTGTACAATGTTAGCCACTCAACGAACTAATAATAAAGTCTTTAATTTCTTAAAATATTAGCCGCGATCTGTTTCGAATTATACGGTAATCATGCGACGTTGTTTACTAGTGCTGGTGGCTGCGTGTGGTCTGTCTCCATGGAGACGCTCCGTGATCAAATACATAATTAATTCGTTATCGATAATAGTTAATGAAATACGCTGGTTTATTGATAAACCCACTGGCTATAAAAATGCATAGAAATTATGCTAATTGTCATAATGAAATTACTATATTTCAACAATCTTTACCGAGTACTAGATTATATACTAACATGAAACAAGATGATACTTCAACAAAGGCTATACATTAACATATTATATACTTTCGAATTTGCCTCAGAGAACCGATCCGGAAGCGAAACATTTCAAAGACGTATTGATAAATATTTAATAGCAACATTTCATATTTGTTTGTCATTGGCGTGAGAGGAAAAATGGCGTGAATAATTACAATGAAACAATAATATTGCAACGCAATGATACCAAATATGTCGTCGATGGCGGACATTATCGTATTTGTTGTTGTGTGGTAAAACAATGGTAAGGTGTCGTACCGAGTCACGCATTTGCGGCATTCAAGCCAATGATGATGATGATGAGTAAACATTCTTCACAACAAGTATAATTACTAGTTCCGGTATAGGTGTCGGTATCGTGTACACGTGTAACGCACCAGGGAGGAATGTATCCGTAATACTCATAGGAAGTACAACACACCACTGAACTACGAAGCGGTGCGTATGAGAACACGAGGTCATACGGTAATTAAAGCCTAAACACAATGGATGTAAACTCATTGCGAGCTATTAATTAAAATCTACACATGTCTAGAAACTACGAGAAAGCCGAGAAAATGGCAACAATTAAACCACTGGCACGTGGAGTTACCTAGTTTGTAATTTCAACTGTTCCTATTTTATAAATAAAATGTCAATAGCTACTTAGATAGATGTCTGTCAATTGACGAAGTATATTCTGAGAAGAAAATTTTAAGATTTACAACATAAGGTTCACACAGGAAAATATTTTACACACACGCATTAGAATGCACAAACAAGTATGTACTAGTATGGACACTAGAGAGAAGGACATGCTGGCATTGACCATCAGTCAATGAAGACGAGACGCGCGATGGTGTTCCCATCGATACTCTGGCCCCTACTGTTTACCCATCCAACGGGCCACTCCTTGTAAATATTATAAGAGGATTCTGCATTCTCTCTGTGTGTGCGAATTCAAATATTTACAAAACGATATATGCACACACGTCAATGATGGAAAACGTCTAGGGTTCAAGTCTTTTGTTAGAAAGTTTTAGGGTGACTGGATCTCTGACATAGATGTTTAATCGCATTTCTCCCCCAATTCATAATATTTTCATTCAATATATCTACTGCTAACGTAGTGGATTTTGTTATTCATCTTTCTATTTAGTTTCTCTTCTTTTATTTATAAATATATGTTATGGCTACTGCAGTTGTTAGATATATAAGATTTCATTTAAAATCCTGGGAACTAGGTAATGGTTATGAATTTAAACAATTGCATTTACACCATTTCTTGTCACAACATTCAGTACAACACATAGATGATAATTTGTTAAAAGCATATACCATTTAAGCAATTACATACTTATATACACACAGTGTAACTCTATTTACATGTATGTAAAACGTCAGATGCATGATGTGAATGAGGACTCAGATAAACAAACACTACAGAGAATATACAACGCACTGACGTAGAAATCCTACTTCTTTGTTGAAGATTTTTCCTAGCTTATTAAATGTAATTATATTCCATGCTTTACTGTGCACAATTAATTGTGGTTGAGTCATTTTTAGATGAATTATTCATTAATAAATAATAACTGATAGTAAACAAGAGGAGAGGCGCATTAAACTTTTCAATTCTGCAACTTTTACTTTCAGCATACTGCCAAGGTAACGAGGTAATTGAACTGTTTTTCTGCAATTGATTTAATAAATTCACCACATGTATTATCTTGTCACGCGTACTCTGTGTACGACGTGGCAATTTATTGTTGGAACTGTAATAATTGAAATATCAACATGAGCAGTGAATGTTTGCTTGTATCAAGATCATGTCATACATATAGGTAAAAGTAAGTGTTAATATAATTCTACATATACTAATAAACACCTACAGAGCGTAGCAATATTATTCACAATACTAATGCAGAAACTATTCGTTATTCGCTGAGACAAAACTACAATCTCGTCGCTTGAATCACAGCAGAGTTTCACTTAAAACAATCTTGGTTTAGCAATAAAGGAAGTCGTATTTTTGCGACAAGAAAATAAACATTTATACCTGTACGTTGTCGTTGTAATTACGTATAATTTGCTGACACCAGTCCAAGGTAATGTTGCTGTTACGAATACATTTTATCATCGAGAGCTTGTCAACTTCTCAGAACACACACACACACACATATATAATAAAATATTTTCAATTCAACAACTAAACAAATTACTAAACATTATAGACTTATCGGACAATGACACACAGTGTAACACAAAAACACAATAGTATGATTATTTGCATTGTTTACAAATCAAATGAAACCAATCAGTAAGAATATGGTTGGCAATCTTGTTTCAGTTCGTCGAATCAACGATTCCTCGAATGAATACTTTGCATTACAGATGTATTGTGTTACACTGCTCGCATTTATCAATACAACGGTCCGCAAAAACAATTGAATTAAACAACAATATGGAAAAAATAAATACTCTGTAATAGAATATCATTTATATTAATACGTACAGCACAAGACAAATAAATGTCACATGTACATTATAATATATGATGATTGTAACCCAGTTTTGTAAAATGAGAAAAGTTTTATTGAAAAACTTCCGTACAATAGAAAATTATAGTCAAATAAATAATAAATCAAATATTCTTATGTGTATCATCCACTGACTTCCACGCAAAAATCCAACAGGAATTCTTATATGTTTAGGTAATAAAATTTTCAAATAAACAGCATCCGTTATAAAATAAAGTAACGGTTATTCTGGAATTTTCGAGTAAACAAAATAAAAACCAAACGCCACCCAAGTTACAAAATATTAATCTTCTTTTTCTAGGAAAAAAAAAACAGATGAATAATGAATGTGCGGGCTGGCGCTCAAGTAAAAACACATGCACGTCAGTCTTCTCGAACGCAGGAGACTTTGTATTGGTTGGTGAATTTCCTGTTTGTGAAATATAGTTATCTCCACGTTGATTGTAAATGTCACTTTATAAAGACATTTCGATTTGCAAGCTGTGCCTTTGTTCCTGAGCCGGTAAATAGCACGAAGCTGTCGGTATCCATACAGTAAAAGAGCTTATTGTAAATGCTATTGGCAGCTGCTTGCATATGCTTGTTTGTTTAACACAGAATTACAATATGAGCAATAATCAAAAGCGTAATACGCTTCATCTTTTAGCGAAAATACCAATAATACAGTTTAATTTACAGGACAACATTTACAGTGAAATATAATTAAAACTATCCTCTATTATAAATAAAATATAATACTCTTGTTAATAAACAGGCGTAATAATTATATTTCTGCACGGTAAATTATAATTAATGGTAATAAAACATCAATAACGGATATCGATTGATTACGTCGACTCAGGGTACTGATGCTAACCGAAGAGAGAGAAAGAGAGACAGAAAATATGCCAAAGGGTACAGTGTTACGCGGAAGCGAATTTTGGATTTATTAGTTCCTGAGGAAATACATATGTATGCATGGATATTTCTGTACGTGCATACGAATGTGTGAGACTAACAATGCACACACACACATACACGCATGCATGCACAGGCTGTTGTTTCTTGTATCCGTTCACAACTTTACCCACATACACTTGTCATTGTACATATTACAACTCTTATTCGCCGATTAATTTGTATTCTCATTTATGATTGGTACTTTCACGTATTCCTTATATATAAAATAGCAATTAATTGCTTGTAATGTTGTCAGAAAAGTTTAAATGTTATTTGTTGTTTCACACGAGTGAGATTTTAAATGAAACCTCTGTGTGTGTGTGTGAATGTAATAGAAAATGTACGTACATTAAATGTTCCGTATGACATCTGCACGTATACTTTACGTATTTATATGAAGTAGCAAACATCTAGTAAATATGTTTTTCCAGTTACTATATAAACATCTCATCTAATAAATCATATGATCTGTTGCAAGAAATGTTCATTGGATCATACTTTCATCATATTTTATGTTCACATATAATTAAGTGCTTATAAACGGGACTCGTATTTACAAAAACATAAAATTATATATTTAGCTGACGACCTTGACACGCGAAGCCATATGAAGGGAAAATGTCAGAAATCACACGTAACAAATGCAGAGAAAAGGTGAAGAAGATATATTAATGGATAAATTATGCTCAGGGTGTGTGACTGTATGTGAAATTGTGATATCTAAGATGTGAAATGTCCATCATTCTTTCTAACTGGTGGTATGATGTTATGGTGTACAGGTTTTGACTTGTCACCGGCCGTGCCCACATGCTGTACTGACCTGTACAGTCCGTGGGTGTTCACATATGTAGCGACATTCCACATTAAATAACCTCCGCAATCAGGGTATTGCACATGTCGCCTCGGTTGACAAACACGCCGACGAACACGCCAGTCGCAGATGCCAACACATTCACTTTTCATACGACCATTATATACAAACCCGTAAGAAGTCTACAAATATTATACACAATCCAGATATATTTGCGCCAGTTTTTAAATAACAAAATATTTACATTAACAGATTTACATTTTATACAAAGAAAACAGAAACCCAAAGACTCAAACAATGTACAAAAAAAGCACACGTAGTTATGGCGTTAATAAGGCTGTTGCCATTTAATCAACAGTACTCTTAACATTTGAACAAATACAATGTGTGGATAGAGAAAAGTGTTATTTCCTCAGCTGCGAGTATATTCGCAACGTGAGAATAGCATTTCACGCGTTCCATAACCTTATCATTACGGATTACTCATATGTTAAGTAATTTCTGTGTACGCAAATAGGTCTAATATAATTAACCGAACCAAATACAGTGACATTCAGTGACAAGCCAAGCGGTTCCCACAACGAACAAAGACACAATGACAATTATAAATCACCGTTTACAATGTGCCGTACTGTGCAACAGCGACAAACAGCGCACTCTGTGCGTTAGCAAAGCGTGGAACGCGGTTACTTGGCAATGAGTACGCGCAGCTGATTAAATATATGTATATACGTACAACTAATATAGTACAATATCCACAACTGTGAATTAGCATACAATGGTCACGAAAAGGAACCTGTAGCCGGACAGGACATGACTGGCTTACCGACAAGTTCCTTCCCAGAGAGTGGTATACCTGGATGTGTTGTTTTAGTAAATGATATGGGTTGCAGTCCTTTTACAAAAATAAACGGGAAAAGTGTACCTCAATACATTATTTAAATGGTATCGTATTCTTTATTTACTTTGTAACGGTGATAGTTGACAAATAACGCCAGAAGAATTATTCTGCCATGTCATTGTTAATAAATATTTCAGTTAACAATGTCCGGCGAGACCTTGTGAATTAATACAGCACACATTGTATTCATATATGTGCATTATTTCGTAAATCTATTGTTAATTCCACGTGGAATTCGAAATATGCCATCAGCTGATCGTCAGAATTAAACTACACAAGAACTGACTAATTATTTTTAGCAAAAAAACGAAAATAATGTGACACACATTTTAATCATAATATATTTATTATGTCTAACGGAGAAGTTCACAAACATACAAAGTTACTACTGCATAAAGACGAGAATGGTTTATTTTGTAAATATTAAAACGCCAACACATCGTAATTAAATTTTAATTACAAAATGGCGTGTAGAACATATGCACGGATGCTATTTAAGTGTACATCTTAACTTTATTTAAATTTACTCTATTACGGGAACGTTAGTACATATATCAGAGAGTACACTGTGTATATGAATGTGTGTGTGTTTGATGCCACTGGAATATGCAACCTATATATAGCATTTGCTTAAAATAATCCACGTGGTAGGGGTCGTTATACACATGCTTCTATTCATATACAAACGCCGTTTTTAATTATTATTCCTGTTATATTCTACAGCGGCGTATATTCATTCTGTAAACATTGCTTGCAATGTTCTATTAAAATGAGACAAATTCACTAATGTTACGTACCTGCAATGCGTTTTAACAAACACATATTTATACCGAATACCATAGACACAATATTACATTTCCATAAGAACATATTCAATCGAGGGTTGCTAAGGTAAATAATGCCAAGAAAAAACAAATTACAAGTCAAGTTTACTAAAACTTTCATTTCATTTTTAAGATGTTACTATTTGCAGAGAAAAAAATGTAATACCGGTGTTTAAACACTTAAAATGTTATTACAAATATTTACTCTTATATAACGTCCTATTCCACTAACCTTGAAAAACATATTTCTTTCCGGGAAATCTAAAAATGCATGTTCCTGTCATGTTTGTTTAAGATTTCACCAATTACATATGGCACAATTAAACAAGTAATATTTACACACACACAAATATATACTATGTAATTGGGAAATAAAATTTCAATGCAGTGTATCATAACTGTGTATTGATATGAATAATATTTCGTAGTTTGTAAATAATAACTTATAATGTTCATAGTATAAGTGTAGTATAGTATGTTGCAGATAGCTAAATGGTAAAACATGTACATAAATTCCGTTCTGCAATGGATGATAGCCTATTTAATAATTATATGCACTTGGGTGGCTTACCAAGCCATGCTGGAGGAAGAACAGCATAATAACGTACTCATCATCTACTATTAACCAACACACTGCACGGCTCTACGTATCTCAACAGTCTTACGGCAAACTGATACGCATCCATCACACAACATTAGAAATGATTTGCATCGTGCAATAAGCGTACAGTTTTTAACACTAACGTTTGTTTAATAACACACAACAATATTGTACACCTAAAATGATGGATTACGAAACAAGAACGTCAAGATTACAAGCTGTGGAATGCGATATGAATATGGCAGCAAAACCTGTCACAAGTTACGACATACGTGTTGTTGGAATATAGTAGCTAAATATTTAAATCAATGTAAAATTTGCATATTTTGTAGAGCAATGCGACACGGAATTTTTGCGCTTTCGTAATGGTTGTTGACAGTGAAATTTTATTGCAAATAAAACCAAAAACTAGAGCACGATTAGAAATGACTTAATTTCACATTTTTTATCATAGTGTTATTTTATTTTTAATAGTTGCCAAGTAAATCATCATATCAAGTACCGGAAACATATTCATGTACATCCGGTAGTACATCGCGTTATATTTCAAGTAGACCAAAGTAGAAAATAACATGAAACATAAGTATTTAAACCTACACAACGAAAGTAAGAATATTATTTTTAAGTACGTGCCTAAAATGAAGGGACTCTTCTAACTAATAGCAAAAATTAGCATGTTTCTGTTGTAAACTTCACAGATTAAAAAGATTACAAAAGTACCTATAAAATGTGCATAATTTTATAAAATATGTTCCAGTACAATGGGGGGGCCTAAAGACGGGAGCTTAAATATATTACGCCGGGGCATAGCGAGTTCAAAAATATATGAAAAACTTGCACAGTGTTCATCCCGCATACAAGCGTGACAGAATTCAAATTTCAGAGAGAAATCCACGTTGATTTAGAGCTGGTGATTTAACGTTTGTATGCGCAGTGGGGAGTTTATGCTATACGCATGCTGAAGCAACATAAACCCAGTGGAAAAAAAAAACTGCAATTAACATGGTTAACATATAATAAATGTGAAACAGAACTCTCGCTCATAAACTTTACTTCCCGTCACACAAACATACACATATGTAGAGAACACAAAAATGATTAATGTTTTATTAATCGCACACTTACAAACTTTGTAGATTTAATTGTTCGAGTTCCTCTCAACATCCGCTTGTTTTTGCACATTTAAATATCAGAAAATTGAGTTGTAAATACTTCACATCCTATTTGTTGGACAAACACTGGACTTGATGCTTGAATCAAGGGAAAATATTAGTGAAATTAATGTACATTATATGAATTACAGAAAGTAAACTACTTATTAGCCCACTGAACTTATTCCTGATTGGTGGCACGGTGCATATTTGCTCTCAATTATCGAAATGCTACGGATGATGAATTGCTTATACGAAATGTTAATTATAGGATGCATGTGAACGCATGTTCCAAATATGAACGTTAAGTGAAGGAACAACAAGCGAGCCAGCGAAAAATCTCTCTCTCTCTCTCTCTTTCTCTCTCTCTCTTGTGAGACGTCAGCAATAGCAACAGCAGAGAAACGAAGCAGAGCAAACTAATGATATAATGACGGAGCGCACAATAATCGATCATTTAATTTAGATCAGAATAGTTTCCATTGTTCCAGTCTGTTGGCTAACGTGAACCAATGCCGAACCCATTGAAACTGAGAGTTGCCACAGGAATGAGAGGCCAGGCGCACTCCGTTTGTTGTATGCTGTTTGTGCATCCGTTTTGCGTCTGGCTGTGTGTGTGTGTTTCGCAGAGGAAACAAATGCCGAGTACCGCAATGAGTTCTGGGAAATGTGCCGATTCTAAGGAAGAGTATATCGTCGCGTCTGCACCGGCACGAAACCGAATGGCATTCGAAAAGACTTAACGTAAGCAATCGTTTAAAGGCGAAATTGTTCTACCACTTCGATAAAAGAGTGCTTTCAAGATATACGAGCGACATTTAAATGAGAGAAAAGATAAACGTTGCCGTTGCGTTTGAAGTAGTGCGTTGCATTTTTGTGAGACATCCACTGGAAATATATTCTAGAACATTAATTATATCATTAAAGGAGTATGTTAAGAAGTTGTATTAATATACATTATACAATACCTTGTTAGAGGAAAAACAATTCTAATTCAATATTGAAAGAAAATACACGTTTCCCATACTAATCAATTTCCTAATACGACTGCAGAGACAATACTCTTTTTGTTCGATACCAAACTAAGTAGAAATATTTCTATAGGCCCCTGAAAATGATTCTATACGCCCGTAATGGTATAACTTCTTATGAAATACCAATACCGGTTATTAGAAGCATAAATTGTGCTAATATATAAATTGTATCGTCTATACATCCTTAACGAGGATATACTTTGAAACATCACTGTATTGACATCATGAATTATAGATAAACTAATGATAATAGAAAATAACAAAACAACTGAAAGGTTGTTTGTAGTTTTTACACTATTGAAAAACAATTAGAACAAGTCTTTACTTAGAATGGATTTAGTTACAAAATGATACGTGTTTTTGTTACAAACTATGTATATATGGGAAAATATACTGTTTTATCAGTATTCCCAGTGTGGTCCTTTGAAATATCCCACCAACGTTGAAATTATCAGCGGCATTTTACCATTTGTTTTGTTATTTTTCCAAAGTGGAACAATTAGGGTCAACCTGTCTCGTGTTATCAGTTGTGGAGTAAATGAAACCACTATACACGGTATCTCTGTTGCTAGTCTGTAACTAGTGTATGTGTTATGTAGCTTTGGTAAATGCCCGATTTAGATATCTGTGTGTGCGGCGTGTGTTTTAACCGTTATTTTGATACGATTTGTCACGGGCTCTTGACCCGTCAATAGACGTCTCGTGCGTCGTGTATGCGTTTCTTACCTGGAAAACGGTACGCCCGTGCATTGCCGCCGTTCATGGAATTAAATGCAGGACCGGATTTACACTATTGTACAACCTGGCAAAAGTCTCCGTCGACAGAAATTGATAATAATATACACACAACAATATTACGTGAACTAATTCCAGTGAATTATTACACAGATGTAATGTTTCGCTGTGTTTATTATTACTACTGAATAGAACTAGGTTAATTACCCGACTTTTATTATTGAACTATATTCTGTAAGTAAGTTATTCAGCTATCAAAACATCGGTAATAATTTCATAATCATACGCACACAATGTTTGAAACAGTTTGATAGAAGAAATGTCAAAAGTGTAGGGCCGTGAATGTGTACTAAATCATTAGATTAGATTAACAGGTTGAGTTACATAGTTGCAAGTATATTAAATGGGAGCATTTCATAAGAGTGGCAAAACATTCGACATGCTTTCACTAAATGCGTGCCCAGCCCAGCTGTGGCACCTACAGATTCACCTACACGACATTAACACTCGCGTGTAAACCATAATAAAAATCACACACCATACAAACAAAACAAGTAAATTAATTTACCAGTAAATAAAAAAACCACAACGACCTCCCCCCCTTTAAATACGAGACAAGACTAGTTTGAATAATGCATACAGTGATAATATGACCTCATTTATATTGTAAAAATGAGTAAATACTCGTGTCTTTCAGGTACATACTTGTCTAGAATAAGAAAAGAAAATACTGTTGATTAACATCTTTCCGTGTACATACGACTATTCATTAAAATTATGTAAAAAGGTTAACTACAAATTGCTTTATCACACTTTAATCTAGCAGAAATATTTGCATCTTCATTAGAATTTCCTGTCGCGAAATGTGTATACATTATATACTCTTATGTATAGATAATATACTATTAAAGTATATATTGCCAATTATAATATATAGTATTTTACAGTGTATAAACATTATTATAGCAAATTATCATTATATCATTAATTTTAATATACCATATCCATTTATACATGTAAAAATACATCTGTTTATATAACAATTAAACGATAACACAATACTTTCACGATATTTGTATGTATTTATGTACTTGTAACAATCATTATACACTTGTATCAACAATAACTTAATAGTTATTTAATAAACATACAGAGTGAAATAACAACACACCTCTGGATTTCAATAGCCTTCAATCTGAATGAATTTTAATGTAAGTACTTGGTGAGTTGAATGAAACAACAACTCTGCAGAGAGAAATATGATCAAGTGTGTGTATGTAAATACAGGTCGAGCCAGAGTGAGTGAGAGAGAGAGATGTTACGTAACGACTTCTCAAAACAGTCAACCAACGGGTGCAGCTGTACAATATTCTGCATAACATAACCTCAAACAGTGACACTAACGCACATTGTCCGATATCATCGAGAGTGAAGTTTTGTTCCAAACACTCTACGCAACAAAACCGGTACTTTATTTATTTATAAACTAAAATTTATAGAAGTATAAGTACCAGGTGCAAGTATAAACATGTATTGAAAGTAATAATGTTAACCGATTGTAATTTGAAAATGTCAAACTCTTTTCATAATAACAATTGCGTCAATTGTAAGATACTCATGTTTTTTATTTATAATTCACATTTGACCAAAAACAAAAGATTTAATTTTTGTTCAACTATAATTACTTTTGCATGCTTTAAACAAAAAATTA
>JAGJTL010000059.1:3399272-3413210 GCA_022063505.1 Calosoma granatense
TCCCACAGTGCACATACCACATACTATGTATTCCATGCGGTACACCGAATCACAACGCATGACACTTCAAACTTCGTCCATTCCACCCTTCCGCGCCTCACATGATTGGACCATTGTCTGGCTGTTATACTCAGCCCGGGAACATACAAATATACACTTACTGCTAACCGCAAGTATAATAGTTTACAAAACAACACGAGTACTGCATACGTAATTACATGCTACAGCCAAATCCCATGTGGATCTTTAATTCTCGATGATGTACAAAACTTTACGAACTATGGAACTAACTTCTCATGAAAGATGTAGCATGCTTGTATTATAAATTGAATAAAAAACTCCGAACTAAATTTGCTCATAATCATTCTGTATCCAATAGGTATAAAATTGTGCCCCAATTTAAAACAAAAATTAAATAGATGAAACAGTTTTAAACAAAATCTACGCTAATTCAATTTAATACCATGTTATGTTCCAATTTAGTAGATGGTTATTAAAAGCAAATGTATTTTAAATGAAGACAAATTTATCCTTTGGGCCCTGGTTGTATTTAATTTCATTAAGCAGTTCCTGCTCTCATTGTTAGAGGAGCGTGCGAAACTAGTATTAAGCAGACCTCTAGTTCTGGACGACTGGACAGTGTACCAATAATAAGATCAATATGACGACACTGGTACACCGTTACATGTGGGAGCTACCAGGTGGCCCATTTACACCCTTTAATTGATCTACTACCCCAAGAGTACCAACACACCATCCATCCCTCCCCCATAAGATAACATACGCACGTTAGATTACCGGAACCAACTTGTTAGTTCCAGACTGAAATGCTCTCAGTCCAATTATATGAAAAACTACTTGAAAATATTTGCCACAATATGGTCAAGTATAGTAATCAGTCAGAAGATTGAAGAACAACAGAATGTTCTTGGAAGATTGTTAAAGATAGAAGATTTATCCGATATAGGTGATTTGATGAATTTGATTCAGAATACTTTGCTGAAAGTAGTATCAACAAACAATAAAAAGCTATACTATTGAACTGAAGACTAAAGTTAGAAGGAGTTTATGTATTTGTTACGAAGTTACATTTATTTTCGAAAGCATCAGTATATTTTATTTACAGCAGCAATATATATAATCGTCGTGTTTGTTTTATAAGACATGGATACTTCCCCAGATGCCTAATGAATTATGATTATGAACGGGTTAATTATTTCCTGATTTTAAAATTTATCCCAACGCAGTAATGGTATTACAAACAATTGCACTGAAAGGAATAATGTGCACACGTTTACCATAAAACAGATAAAAACAAATTGAAAGAACATCATAAGTAAAACGGTCGGCGATAATTCACGAGAAATCTTACTTTCCCATCGCGTGTTGTGATTGTTTTAGAAGATTATAGCCGTATGTAACGTGAAAACTAATTAAAAATACTCGACAAATATAATTTTATAACATAGTGAATATTCATTCTGCCTAAAATAGGCTTGCTGGGAGCGAAATTGTAACGCCTTGCCAACAAGATCTAAATACAGCTGTTATATTCAAATACACTGCGGGTCCAATCATAAAGCCATCAACGAGGATGTGGAAAAAAAGATTGCGGGCATTCGTATGTATAAAGACATTAAAACAACAAGAATATAGCATGATTATAAATTTAGAAAACTTCATATTAGAAATGAATTATAATTATTATGTACAATTTTATGACACTAAGTATTTAGTAAAGTTCGTTGTTTAAACGAATGTTACGTCCAATTAATACGGATTTAGAATTTCATTTTTATTTCCACGTAGGCATGACCTGAAATTACAATAATAAATTTCAAAACAAACAGGTTTGTAATACATTTTACAGCACTCTTTCCCGGCAATGTTGAATTGAAGGTACTCATCCATTTGGAAGTTCTTTTGCAGACTCCAGCATAAAATCGTGCACACAGGAACATTAAGAATTTCATTCTACGCAGGAAATGACTGCAGGGAAAATTGATTTTCCCTGCAGTGTGACCTAGTTCTGCATTTTATTCCGTTTTTCCGTGTGTGTTTGTGCCAGTGAAATGACACCTTTATACGTATCACGTGACGTTTGTCAATTACAAGTGTACACCCCCAGGTCGACTATGGCGAGACCTTGATATATGTAACGACAATGATAGAACGTATATAGTATATATCTAATAACAATTTATCTAATGCCGAATACGTTGTTGCGTGATCATTACTCATATTTAAGCAGCCATTTATAATAATAAGGGCAAATGGTTAATTACGAGTGTGGATTGAGTCGTGCAACGGTGTAAGTGGCCTATCTCGGATTACCTTTGATGGAGAGCCGCACGGCGGTGTCGCCCCACCCAGCGAGACTAACGCGTATCCACCAGGTGCTCTGTACATACATTACGAATCCTCTACAACGACTGTTGGTCGAAAATAAATATCTACATTTACATATAACATACAAATATAACAACTTTTAATAACATAGCATCGTTAATATAACGTCAAAATTACTTAAATATAATACCACAAAACAATCTGAAATACCACACAACAAATCCATTATTCCACATCAACAAACAAGCACCTTGCGTGACGCACATCTCGTGCGTTTACTTTTTAAATTAACATTTATAAAAAAACTACATTTTCTTTCCAAAGAACAAGGAAATAAAATCACCACGATACAAAGAAATACAAAATGCCACACACTAATTAAACCAGGAAAGTGTATATGAAACGTAACTCATTTACGTATAACTCTGTACCGTTAATATTCAATAGATTTTTCCAATCGAAGAACGTGAAATAATATTTTTCACTAATACACTGTTCACTGGTGTGTCGGTCGGTACATGAAGAAGATGAACTCTGAACCCATAGCGCTTCGGTGTAACATTTTAAAGAGTTTTTTTTTGCAGAACACAAGAAGTAGCTAGTTACATCTGTGTACTATAGCGCTACGGTGTTTATTTTTCTCTACGTAAACAGTAGAAAATTTTTAGTTAATTTATGGCCTATAGAAATTATTCTTGCGCCCGCTATCTCTCTCTGATCATTATATTCAATAATAAATCGCAAGGTTCCGTGCTTAATGGTGCGAAGATAAATTTCAATGCACACACACTGCATGTATGTACATGTGTACACGCATAATAGTGCTTTTACTAATGATTCGACACGCCAGTAAGTATGTACGAGTATATATGTATAGATAGATTTGCAATTGTATTCTAGAAACTGCTTATTATATAGCAACAACCAACGCTAATTTCTTACCGCGATCAAAACACACACGCACACGAAAAATATTTATCTAATTATTTTGAATTGTAGCAATAAATTCGCCACAAGTCAGTTCTGGTTGATTCAGTTCTGCTTCGATGGTAACTGCTCTTGATATATAAGCACATTGTTGCTATATTTTCCATCTGTAGTACAATCAGTTTTCTCCATTCTGCCACTGGATAATTCAAGCTTAATATGTTTACTAAGAATTTCTATATGTTGACAAATATGACTTGCGTCGGGATTTACAGATGCAATGTAAAATAACAACAATAATTCTGCTGCGCTGCCATGATTATTAAGGAAGCTTACATTCCAGCAATGTAATAATTGCACGTTCATTTGTTTAACGATGTTTACCCGCTAGAGAATATTACCAGCTTAAAGTGTGTATCACACAGTGCCATAAAATATTTTAACTTTTCAACAAACCTACACGTGAAACTTGACGCTTCTTCATTCTTGCATCAAGCAGATATAATATTCAGTTTACATATTCACATATTTCAACATAATGTAGTGCTCTTTACAATATCCCATGTCTGTATGCTTGCATGTATGTATAAAATGTATTTTTCTGTGATGTATTTCCATAAATAATGACTATTTATAGAAATGTACATATACGAATTTACATGCTTGAGTAATCTGACTTCCTGCAAATAGAAGAAAAGAATACACATCTGAAAACGTGCATCTCACATTACTTTAGTTGATTCGAAATGTCCGCTTTGTTTAAATATCATAACGTATATATACGTATGTATATACGAAAGTGAAATTTTGCTCTAAACAAATGAATGCACGTCTGTTATAGGTATCTGTGGATTTGCACTTATTTTTGTGTTTCCGTGAGCAGAGCACATGCGGACAAGTTGCAGTGAGAGTGAACTGAGAGTTGTGACTGTCTGTGTGTGTGGTCCCATCACTTACCAACCAAGTGCCCGGCTACTTCTTACTGCAACTATTCAAATTAGATTTTCATAATTACTTCCACATTAACTGGGAGTAAATACATACAACAACACGCAGTTCTTTCTCTAAATGTATGTTATCACTCTACAGTCTAATATACAAATGAAGACAGTTTAAGGAAAAATTTCTGTAATTTTGTGAATATTTTCCTTTGAGAAGTGCTAGCATATTTAGGTTCTATAATTTATATTAGCTATGTTTTGCTTGCGTCTAGATGTAAAGAATATTAATTTACTTAGACATTGATCAGCTGCCGAGAGTTCCCTTCCGATTGTTATCGAAAAATCTATTCCAGTTCACTTGGTCGCGAGTTTCATTCAGATCGGTTATAATCACTCTTGTCAAGTCATATTTTCACCGTTCTTTTGAATAGTACAATTGATTTACAGCAATTAACATTACCTATATGTAAAACAAATGTATTTAAATGTAATAATTAATCAATGACTACGAAATAACAAACTATGCGGTCGACATTTATCACAAATATTACAAGTGTCTTTTCTCGCATAAAGCAAAATGAAATTTTACATGTACATATAAGGCGATACAACAAGGGTTTCTACGAATCCGTACAGCTAACAAATCTATGAACACGAACAAATTGATTTTCACCTATTTAAGTGTAGATAACATCTTCCAAAGCGATTTTAATTGATGAAATGAGAAACCTAATAACGTCACATTGTCGAACAGATATTATTAATAACCCGTGATTAAACGAAAGTAAATTAATTGATTTGAAAAAAGTGACAGTTCATAGTGTCACTATATCTTGTAGTGATGATTAATAAAAACTAAATGGCATCCAATATCAGTTTCACGAATTATAAAACATTGACAGAACGCTTAGGAGAAACTGGCAAAAAAACAGATACATACTCTTAGCGAATTAGTGGAATGTTGTACTTTTAAAGGTTGTTGTCAAATATATACTATCATTTTGTTTGTTTAATCGTACGCTTTTAACGGCGTAGTAAATAAAGAATATGCCACAGGCCATTTTTAATAAGAGAAAAGCACATCAATGAAACTATATACTAGTTGTCATCGTAGAGTGTAAATTATTCAGACGAGAGGTCAAGTTTCGACGATATTTCGGCACCTTTTGTATTAGGATTCAAGTGTGAAATATGATATTGTTAAAATTCGTGAGCCAGAGAAACTACACGAAACAAATTACGGAGATTTATTCATCAACTGGGCTTTCTTGTACATGCTGAATGCTAATTTGAACACAAAACTGGATGTAGCGGGGGTATTTGATTAAACAATAGTGCCGGTGTTGTGATTTAGTAGTTTTAGTGATTTTATCGCCTGGGAAACAGATGCAATAAAGTAGTCATTGACAGCTAAAAGTTCAACATTAAAATGGAAAGTTCTGATATGAAAATATACGGCGGATGTAAATAGCGGATTTCGTTGATGTGAATTATGAATTCTAGAGTTTGAATGTTTAGTTAGTATTGGTTTGGAAGAAGATCCATTCGACAAGGTGTCCAAGGAAAGGAATAAAACGAACTAACTGTATTTGGTATAAAATCAATGTTATATGTGTGTGTTTGTTATGTGATTCGTTCCATTGTTATTTGCATAGAGTTCATTGTCTTGGTTTAACATATGCCGGTGTAATTCACCCATGTGTCAGGATAGTACTGTAAGCGTAGAAAGTTATTTTAAATAGATGCTAATGGTTTTTGCATAAGATATAATAATAACATAATTTCATTGCATTCATGGAAAATAATAATAATGCCTAGTAAGTTGATTTAAATTATTATTTGATGATAATATAATCATCATCATCATAGAAAGGAAACGTATTTACATACACGTAAACACGTGTAGTATTGCCCAACTACCATCTGTAACATAATATTGCACACACACACACACACACACACAGAGTGTAGTTTCGATAAAAATATCATATCATTCCCTAGTTATTACTATTACCGCTCACAGGGATTCGTGTGATTATTTCATGCAGCTTATAATTAACTCCTTTCGATATTTAGCGATAATCATTTTATTTCTAGCTAGCAGTGCAATGTGTAATTGAAAGTTTTCATATAAAGAAAAAAACCAGTAAAAAGAGATATATGATTATGAAATCAGATTTACATATTATTACAGTAAGTAATTATAATTGAAAAGTGTGAAATATGTCATTCATAGAATTATGAAATACGAGTATTAACACACTAATATTACTGAGAGTATCAAGGAAACGTTCGTTTCAGTAACGGACGTTGCTAGTGCATGTGCACCTGAAAGTACTTGTATGCACTTGTATGTTAGGTACATCGTTGTTGTTGTTGTAACGGCAGCAGCAACGAGCGGATTCGTTCTTTTATTTAATAGTAAATCGTGTCGAACGCTATCATACAAATTATTTATCTACGCTGACAGACACTCCGGCAATCTGTAATTTGATCGAATATTTTGAATGTTGAATGCTTTCACCATCATGCTCGTACGTGTATATGCTACGTTCTCCTCCTGTAGGTGCAGTTACGTTCAGAATATAACAGCAACAGCAACAGCAACAACACACAGCCGTTCCGTAAACAAACTGTCTGTCGGTCGCTTGTCATACACCCGCATATGAACACCAGCCAGCCATGCGGATTATAAATTTTGCGTGACCTCTTGATAGTACGGAAGCTGGAAGGGAGAAAACATAAACGAGGCATATGCTACTCTGGTCTGCGGTGTACACACAGCACAGACAGACAACACTCCAGCGAGCAAACACAAACAAACATGTACGTACACCGCACAACTTTCCGCAACAACACATTGTAATTTGCTTAATCTAACTGAGAACGTAATCAAGCACTGGTAATTAGGAAACAATTACACGCTAATAGCGATGTGAATAACTTAATTAATATTAACTACTTACAGCCAGTCGAGATTGAGATATTTAAATCATTTCCTAGCAAGTAATAAAATACAACATGCAAAACAGAACACAAATGTGAAAACTGAAAGTACATGTAGCTTCTGATGGGGAGTTTTTTCTGTTTATCTTCGTGACTCTAAGTAAACATAATTTATTTTCCTTATATTTAAGTAAAGTGATCTCTTTGTTTAATAAACTGTTCTGTCGTTTAGTCTGAAAGATTCCAATTAATCAGCTGGCAGTAGATCGTGCTGTAGTTACGGAAATCATTCTAGCGTGTCCCTTGTTCCAGCCTCACAAACATATCATACATGTCACTGGTTACTTGATCAACAATAATGTGCCAATTTGTCGCTGATAGCGAACTACTACTGCTGCTGCTGCTGTTGCTGTTGCATTTGTTTGTATCAACAACAGAAAAGAACAAATACTTGTCTTGCTGTAAATCTATTTTTATACTTGTCATCAACGTGTGTGCGCGCGCATGCACTCACAAGAGTTAATTGAATAATATACTGGTGAATGCTTGTCAACCAATCAAGTTGAGAATTGGACGGTGTGTAATCGTGAACAAGTGAATATGCACATCGTCAGATAATTTAATTATAAGCCGCAGGATACGGCACAGATAGATAGAGAGAGAGAGAGAAGGTTGAATCGGTTGGTTAAACACTTCTGTTTACTTGTATGTGAATACTAACAATTTTAAACTATACACAAGAGGTGAGTGTTGAAATTGCACGCGCGCGCGCGCGATTAGAATATTTATTATATCAAAAATGTGCAAGCCGTTAGCGATTTATTGGGTTGGGTATATATGATAATCTACTAAGAAATTATCATTAAATATATAGTACAGAATGAGTTTAATGTGTTGGCTCATTAATTGTGGAATATTAAATTATATTGTGTAATATTATACACGCAATATGTAATCGTAAAGTGAGATTATATAGTTGTGTGTGAGTACAGGATTATTTACCGATCATCACACATTTATAGCACATGGTTGTATCCGGTGTTAGAACAGTCATAAAATATATAAGGTCAATTAAATAACGTCATGAGAATGCAGAAATAATATTCCAACACTGTAAATATCAAACCATACAACGGTAGTATTAAAATGTACCAGTGAAAGCACAGGATAACATGTCCTAAATCAATATGCAATAAAGGTTAATATATAAATAAATATCTAACCTTGACTCACAGCCTGCTACATGCTGCCTGGATAAATGTAAATATCTTTCTCGCTTACCTGAAACAAAAAATATTATTTTGAATAACAAATGAATTGCCACATGTATGTGATATAAATAAAATACCGGTTATTGCACAATAATTTAACTATTGATTCAAAAACGTCCGTTAGTTTAATCACAAACCGTTAAACCGGGTACATAAACTATTTAATTGCGTGTCTTTACTGCATCTCACATATTACTAATCGGGAATAAAACATACATACATATATATCTCTATATAAATATGTCCTTATAAATACGGATTTATTACTGATTTGAATAATGTGATGACATATATATGTTTGTAGCCTTCTTTTATGGACAAGAAGTGTACATATATAGGTCAAGATTGCATCTCGGATAAACCCAATGTAGGTCACGAGTATAGAGGTGCCAGTCAGACGGGAAACACCTCGTATACAAAGCTTACATACACATATACCTACATACACTGTACTATCTTTGTTTTAGATGGCGCCCACACCATTCATATAATATGCACCATGTGCATTTCATTATACATACACATTGCATACACAACGCTCAGTTATCAGTTATCTCTTTAACACTTGCTTAAACCTACAAGGCTAATGCAAATGTGGATGACTGCTGGTAGCTGGCAACGTGTCAGACAAGAAAAAACAAGTACGTTATCGAAATATTCCCACCGTTGGATTAATAAATTCAACAACATACAGTTATATTCCAACCGATAAACATTCCAACAGTAATGTATCAGTTCATTAGGGGATATTGTTATTCAGATTGTTATAATTTCGGCTACCTACAGCGTATGAGATTTCGGCTCGTTTGAGTGTGACAATGAATGATGTTTAGGAATATGGCGCTAGCAGTGTAAGCTTCCCTTCGAAGTACGGTGATAAAATTTAATAGACACTATAAATACGAAATAAAATAAAGATATGTATAATACATACGCCTTGAATAATTCAATAGGTAATTTAGAAATAGCTTTCACGTTGGGCATATGATGATAATAATATCTTAATAAACTTGTTGTCGCTAGAGAATAAACAGAAATATTTCGCTGCTGAAAGACCGCTAAAATATGAACGTACTAAATCAAAACTGTGATTAACATTTCCAAATATGACATTTCTATAAAAGCATAATTCCAGTTGACGAGGGGTAACTTTAGACCGCGCACTGTGGAAGTAAAAAACTTATCTAATAAATAAAACAAACACCTTCCTCCTTAGCTAGCGGGGTACAAATTTTCTTGACCCTGTTTAATATGCAGGTTCTCCATAGGTGGTCTCTTGTTATTGCGACCGTTTCGGGATCTCATTAAAGTGGTTTCTAAGAATGGATATCCACCCCCTCCTCACACTCTCCCCCACCTGCCCTAATGTTACGACTATGGACTAACATGCATTGTGTCCCGCAGTCTTTTGTCTTCCTGTCACGAGGGTGCGTTCTCACCGACCAACTCTGCATGAGTACCATTTTCTCGTTCTTCCTTGGACCCTTTATTGTTTAACTTTTTATGGACAGTCACTTGTTTGGTAATACGAGACATGTTGAATTAATTTGTATTATGAATATGCATTGGTACAAGTCTAATATTTTTGTTTGCCAGAGGCTGGAGTTAAATGTGTTCTCGTTTAAAGATTAACAGAAAAAATGTAGCTGAAATTCTTCTCCTTATTGGGGCAGAGGGTATATGTGTCTTTCAACATTGAAAATCATATATGCCTTGACCTGAATCCAAGCCAAATCAAGATATGCCAAAAATGCATCGGACCGTCTACAAAAAATTGTCAGAAATCAGCATGTGTAGTGCTGGGGCATCAAAGTAGACAGTCGGCATCATTAATGATAAGATGTCATATCTCGACCCTTAGCAGCAGTTGATGGGAAGGCTGAAGTGGATGATTTGCAGGAACCCCCACTGAGAAAGTCAAGGTTCCTGTACAGTTATAAACGTTCACAACAGGGGACACCGTTTATTGCTCTCCGGTTCGTTGGTTATTTCATTTTTACGAGTAATATTAGCGAAAAAAAAATGATACGACAGCCTAATGGCACAATTTTCTTCTATACAAAAGTTTTTTTATTTGTTTTTAACCGCTAGATTTTTTAAGAATTTGACCTCTGATTTCTTCATTGTTTAATTAAACAATTGGGAAACTTATTTACTTTCATAGTTACAGGCCCAAACATAGTATGGAGCAACAACATACACACTTTAAAAATGTTTCCAAGCATCCAGTGTGTCAACAACTTCAAGTTATGACATGCGTTCGTTTAAGATAACATGTTTTACTTTCATTTTTTAATCATTCTTAAAAAGAAGAGAAGTACATTGAACGATATGTAAACAAACTAACATCTATAACTCTGTGTATCTAACATGTTTATAACATGTGAATGTTTTATTTTTCCGCGCTAGTAAGTATTATGTAACAGTGCTGAATAAAATGATTTGCAAAACTAATCTCTTCAATAAAAATACCACAAAGTAAACGAAGAAAATATTATTTATTTCAAAAACTAATTTCATTATTAGTTACCCGGAATAGCACGATTAAGCATTTGTTAATGTCTATCAGGACAGTTGTCAGCTCACATCAAGGCAGTTACAACTATGAAATGCGAACCAAATATATTGGAATGATTGAGAAAGGAATAGACTTACGTCTATTTTAAAACCATGTCAACATGGATATTTCTTTGATCTGCGACCACACTGCCATCAGAATGAAAGGTTCATTATATATCAAAGTAGTATCGTCATTTCGCTACACACAATTTGAATAATATGCAAAATAGATAACATTACCATAATGTATCTAGAAATATATGTAGTACAATATTTAATAAGTTTTGTAAAGTTCAGGTAGTGGGCCACAGATGGCAGAACTTTCAGTTTACCTACGATACAACATTTCAGGAGCTATATTGAAAGCATTTGCTACCATCTGGTGTNNNNATCATTTTTGTTTTCTCAAAAAAATATTAAATAAATTATATATTGTTTAACACATATCAGAAACGTTTATATTTTTCCATACTATGTTAGATGTAAGAGTGTATATTTAAATATAATTTTAACCCTAACATTTTTATTTCGTCTGTAATCTTATCTCAGAAACATGCGACTCATATCTTACGGGATTATAAATAGTCACGCACTGTTTTGACATCCCACCAGGTTAATGGCGACGTGCCCCATGTAACAAGTTCATCTTATGTTTGTTTTCTTCTAGCACCAACTCTAGGAGCAAAAAAAATCTCTCATTTTCGGTCGAACTTTTATCTTAGAACTTCGGTGGTAATAAACTTATATGTACTTACGTGCTCGGATTAACTTGTAGAACAAATATTTAAACTATAATAATTTAGTTTTTGTTGCAAGTTTTATCAACGATGTTACAGGTTGAAAAAGTTGGTATAAAATATGATATATGTATTTCTATATGGTTACAGTGTGTTATTACCTGTATTAACAATTGATCAGAGTTTGCAGCTATTAAAACAAGATACACAAAACAAACTGAACTAGTTGTTGTTTACGTACGGGGTATTAATATATTATTAAAATGAAATATATTAGTTCAATAACTATAACTGCAACTGTTGCTACCACGCAAATGTACAATCATTTATCTAGAACACAATTAGATTATTATACAGTTAGTGAATAATTCATACTGCTGATAAAACACTAAAGGCATTAAAGGAATGTTCATTCTCGTGACCTTTCATGTATATGGAGAAAAAATGATATGTAATTAATATTAGATGTGTCAGCAAACAATCATTTTATTATTTCATGAATCAATGCAATGCTATGTTGCAAAGAAACATATAGGTCAAGAAAAAATGTGTCATGCATAAGGCAAAAAGGTAAATAAATATGATTTATAATTTGTGAATGCACCGAGTGTGGGTACTGAGGTTGATGGTTCAACAGTAATTATTTTAATGTGTGTATTTACACCATGACAGACGAGACGGCATGGTAATTTCAGGAGTGTTGTAACGAGATCTACAAGTAACGAGGTGGGCGTTATTGTTGATATTAATAATGTTCACGTACGTATGTACACATGCATATGTTCTATCAGTAACCGCTTGTCCTTGGTTTCAGAGCATCTACTTGGAAGTAAATGTGAATATACTGGCATAGGCGTACCTCTAATATATAATTCATATTAACGAAACTTAAATCTCGAATCAACAAAATAAAATTATTGCTACTCAAGAGAATCGATATTGTTCGATTAGATTGGAGAGAACCTCGTCCTAGAAACTTGACATTAAAGAATAATAAGAAATTATAAAACACATATTCGTGTTTGATTCTATTTTAAACATCTTCACAAGCAAACAACTGATGCAATATTAAAGTGTAATGTTCTAATTCCCAATAGACCAATAAAATAGACAAGTATATTTTCCTAATACAAATCTGCAGAATGACATACATGTAAAATGTTCTTCCGGAATTACATAAATTGTATCTTAGGTCACCAGGTCACCACTAGCTTATACGAAGCACTGCACACATATGGTTTCCATCCTCTGCCAATAAATTGAAGAAAAATACATTTCTTACCTCAACGAACATATCTTTTTTAATATAAGACTTTTGTTTGGTATAAACAAAACATCGTTTCGATTTTGTCTGAATTCGTTGCTAAGAACAACGCATTCAAACAATGGTCGAGGTGCAACTGTTTTTAAAACTGTAAATAAATTTGACTGTGTTTCTTGCTTAATAAAAACTGTGTGTAAATAACACTAAACTGAATGTAAGTGTCGACGCCAATGGAAATAATTTGTATGTACACACACACACACAAGACTATAAACTCTCACTACAAATATTTACCCCTTTGTGTATCAGGTGTTGCGGTAATCACTGGGCGTGTACCGACGCGTTCTGACACAGGTTAAATAAAACACTTGCGATCCCACTACTTAACGCAACTAGAAGAGATCTTTCATCTTGCGCGTATAACCTTATTTTACACATATACACATCCATATACATATCAGTGTATGTGTATATATGTATGTAAGAACTCAATCAAGTCTCCTTCGTAGCATTTTGAATTATTATTGATGGTTTAATGAGATAAACACAGTGCTTGCCTTCGATTACGTTATTTAATTTAAAAAAATTGATTAAACGCACAAACGTTTTGTGTTAATGTGTCCTAATTATAATGCACGCACGGCATTCAACATGATGATGTCGACATTAAAAAAATATGTTAATACAGAGAAAGAAGCTGAATGAAAAATTAATGTTGCATGAATATTATTAACAAGTATTGTACTCGTTATTAATATATTATTAAATTAAACGGTCTATAACGGTAATATAAATTAGAAAAGTATTTTATAATTAGAAATATTAAAATAAATCTTGTAAGACGAAAATTGTATTGAAATATCATTAAATGCAGTAGCTATATAGGCAGTAATTCTATACGAAAAAAAAGATAAATTATTTTTTAATTTCCGGGACCATAACTG
>JAGJTL010000059.1:3422881-3449689 GCA_022063505.1 Calosoma granatense
TTGATTGTTGTTACAGCTAAAGATTATATTTAATGGTCGATGAAATCAGGGCATCGTTTGTGTTAGTTATAAAATTAAATCTCAATAAACCGAGGTGAATGAAATTATCTTCAGCAGCCAGAGAGAGATAGAGGAAGGAGTATAATTACTTTTTTATTACTGGTCGGCAAGTGTTGGTACATTCAAAGATATATACGTGGGAGTCAACACACATGTATGTACACATACGTACAACCCTAAAATGAGAATGTAGTTTTCTAGGTTACTTGTAATGCCTCATAAGGGAATATCGACATTATTAGAATGATTTAATTTACGTGAAACAATGGTCCGGTATTATCATATTGTTCCCATAAAATGTGACCAGTGCACACATGTGCCACGGTGTATAACGGTAATGTGTGTATATGGCATCGTGTTCTCTTTTCAACTCGGAAGATTTAGATCCAGATTATATCGGTACGACGTGATTAGTTGTCTTCCGTACCGTGCTTTATTATCCTTTACGATAAATTACGCACCTGTCATTAATTGCAACAATACAACCAAACATGATACAACCAGTAACTGTACATATAGGAAGAACCGTGGACACGGCAAAATTCTTCATTCATATCTACAAGAAGGATATACAGAACTGGAATTTTAAATTCATGTGCCAATAAGCTAAAGTTATATGTATTCTTCCTCTTGGCAAACGATAAATTTAGACTTCGCATATTTTATGATAGAAAATTTATCTGCGTGCAGGCCATCGCCCCGAACTCCAATTTCTTTAAGGGTTGATTGCATGCGGCGTGGCACAGTGCTATGAACCAGATAATAAAAGAGAATGGAACAGGAGGAGGCAGGGGTGTGTGTGCCCCCACGGTTAATACGGCATGAGTTACTGTGCAAGCGAACGACTTCCGTCCGACCAATATACACCCGCAAGCTGCAGTACTATGTACAACACAAAGCCGACACCCCCGTTTGTGATGGACTTATTTGTACTAGGGAATGTAGTTTTGATAATCTACAGACATGCAATGGCAACAACATGTATTTATACCGAAGCAAACTTGTGCATAGTAACATCGGTAAATATGCCATCTGTACAAACTATGATTTATAAAAGTTTTATTTACATGATTATTTTTATGGAATATCTAATGACTTGACAAGACAGGCAATATCGAAAGCGTAACAATGTTACTTATTAATGCTACCAGACATATTCGATATTGTTCATTTTGATCTGAAATTTAAGTTGAACCTCATTCTAGAAATTTTTAACATGTACGTGTTTCTATTATAAAGATACTTTATGCCTTTATAACATTTGTGTGTAAATGTGTGACTATGTAACAAATGCAGTAACAATTCAGATATGTAACAATATACATATATACGTACGTATCTATAAAGGACGATACTTCATTGCAACATACAATGGGAATGGTTTCCACTAAATTGCTACCGTTTAACTAAATGACACGGTTCATGGCCCTTCTCTATATGCACAGGGGCACAATTCTCTGCTCAATTGAAAAACATTACCGAACAGCATGTATGACAACGATACGCGTGTATACAAACACATGTCAGCGGTACTAAAACTTTTACTACACATTATAAAAACTAACAATAGCAACAATAACTTATTGTTTATTTTAATTTACCAACATATACATTGTAATACATGAATATATAAAATATCATATTTAATACAATAAATTGATTTCAATTCATTCAAATATTTTTTTGCTTACCCGTAAATGCTACTAAACAGATTCTAGTACTGTTCGTTTTGATTCGAGATCAAAGTTGAAAGCAAGAATTGATTCACTATAATCTGTTAAAATTGAGATTGTGAGAATGAGTGTATATCATTTTGAGTGTTACAGCCTAGCAATACTAACAGCAAAATAGGCATAGAGAAGCCGACATATTATCTATGGTCCGTGAGATCATCAACTTGATTAGTATGCTCTGCACAATACTACCGAGTGATATCTACCGGATATCCTCCGTGCATGATGCACCCGAATTTATGAAACGGGACGATCGTACGTATCCGGCTGGCCAGACAAAAAACATACATTAACAACCCTATGTTCACCCTTAGAAAATTAGAATCAATTGTCAATGCAATTAGACATACAGTGCGCATAGGGAAATATTATTTCGAGATCACATACTTAGCATTATTGTGTATATGTTCTATCAATTTTGCACTGATGCTTGAAAATAATTAGATGCTTTTGTACCGATATAAAGAATTATATTTACAGATGACTAAATCAATAGAGAAAAACAGATAACAATGAAAACGTATTGCAAATTGAAATGACAAATACATTAATTAAATATATCATATTCTTTCCTTCTGGATTTCTCGTAAATTTCGCTGTGAAAATAATACATCTAGACTAGCAAACTTACATTCTTGTAATGCTTTGTCGACGAGAAAAAAGAATCAAAGAAAATAGTAAACTTTACGAGCAGTCCCAAAGGGATACTTTCCCTTACTAGTATAGACCGGCCTTTTCATTGCTCTAGGCCCCTATGACAACCTTAATTTAACCGTACACATCACTGGCACGCACACATATGTGTACAGGGTTCAAAAGTTAATCTACGCATAATTAACTTCATCTAGATTACAACGAAATTAGATCTATTTCAATAAAATGAACCAGTATAAGATTATATTGCACTCTGGAGATGTTGCGTGCACAAACAACAGTTTGTTCTGTAATCTTCTACTAGTTAGAATTGTGTACTTTAATCAAGTTAGGACTAAGTACAAAGCACAACTATTATACGCATGCAGCAACTCGTTTAATCTTGTCACTGAACACAATGCGTGTATAATGTACACAAACAATTTGCTTTAGTTTAATACAATGCTAGAGTATCTTGGAAACATTAAATACTTGTAATGTTATTATGTCAAGCAATTAATTAACTCTCATGGAAAAAAGTTACAATAGAGAACATCTTTATAGATATTAACATTCATCGATAAGACTGCTGAATATGCACGAAAAAAGCATAAAAACAATAGAAAACGGTTCGTTAGTCAAGATCCTTTGTTGCATTTCAAATAAACCCAAATTAGGATGATGTACTATAGCTTTATAGCCAATAATTGATCTGATATCGCAATTAAATCTTCGCAAATATTCATGAATTGATTTTGTCAGTTCACGATAGACAATTTGCTTTTTACCACTTAGTCGAAATTCCTGTGTTCCGATATACTTTTACCGCCATTGTTCGGAGTCGTACAATCGAGAGTGCTTTCTTATTTCGGCTGGTGGTCCAGTGACCGGCCCGCAGGTTGTCACTGACCTCGAACCTGCCGTCTGGAGTTCAAGGTGCAGACATAGGCGTCGCGAAGAGAAATCACTGTACCTACAAGTACATTTAATTGCTTTTTACTAACACATTAAACACTACGACTAACACCGACAAGTTACTTGGTTTAGATACCATTTTATTTTATTATTATGACGGTTATAATTATATTGTTTAGTAGGTACACGTATTCAGATATACAGTACATGAATGGATTAACCAATAGTTGCTTGTATGGACAAGATTCACTTCCGGGTTATGTAGTGTCACATGTAAATTTCATACATTGTTTTTCATATGATTTATGTACTGAAGAAAGTGAGAATAACACATATACATTTAATTAAATAACGTAATTCTTCTTGTGAACTAACAAAGAATAGTTCCCATCATGGTCGAATTTCGCATTTGCTGTTCATGCATAAACAATTCTTTAATTATTTTTCTACGTACGTACGGCGGCGATGATGTCTGTAAAAAATGTCTTACTCTCTCATAAAACGGACACGAATAGATTGCGGATCGCGTGTGCCATTTATATGCCGTCGTAACCGTACGCACTAAATTTAATATCGCCCCGTGGCCATTGTTAAATGAAATGCACTTTACATCGGTGTAAATTTGAATAGATGATCTGTTCGACAGAATAATGTCGAGCAACTTGTTCCGATGTTTTACTAGACACAACATCGCATAATCTCCGTATGGTTATGCATCCTTTATGAGACATATACGTCAAACGTGTAAGGTTTAACGCACGCAAATCACATAAGTTAGACCGGATTTACTTTAGTTTTATCTGCGGTCTTAATATTAATAACGATGTAAATCACTGATAACAATAGCCGGAGAATAATGTGTGTCTGTGAAAAATGTACTCAACGATTTTTTAACGATATTCTTCAGTCGGATGGTTATAATATTTATCGATTAGTATTCTACAATGCCGAGTGAAAGGAATTTCGATTATGCTGCTATTACGTGACGACAAGATTTACGTGGGAAGACAGATATTGCAATATTTGACACTGAGTAAATAAACTTGATTTTCATACACTCACAATAGTATGAAAAAAAAATCAGTCAGTCATATTTAACTAGTATATTTATCTACTAATTTGTGAACCACGCCTTCCAACATTTACACATTGTACGGTATATATAAAAACTGTAATTAATACTTCAAAAACTCTGACAACTTCTTTTGAGTACGATGTAAATTACACTAGCAAGCACATGTCGACTTTCTTATGTGTAACTTTAAATTCATTTGACACTTGAAATATAGAAAACACGTGTCTAATGTCGACTAGTTTTAAAATATGTAGGTAATATCTACAGAGATTTCATTTTAATTGAACATGTTTCACTGGGCATGCAAAATACACATTAATTAAATTATTAAAAATAAAATCTCTTATTTCTTTAAACTATATTTTCCCCAAAAATGGCATGAATAAAATATAGCAATTACTTTTAATTACAAACCTTTTACGCAAAGAAATGGAAAATAACTTTTTCAAAGACCCCCTTCTGTCTTGGCCAGAGGTAAAAAATTTAAAAATCTTCCATCATACCGTGGGAGAAACCCGATAAACGTACGGGGGTTGTCATAGCAACGGCACCCTTGTTTGTATAAATCCCTACAGGTAACTTTCATTTGATGTAACATTATATGGAAATTTCTCCATGTAACTTCTGAGAAAGAAATAAATATATACTGTGAAAATATATCCAATAGCAACGTACAGGAAACGTTTATTGATTTTTACGAATATTTTAGTTTTTATTTTCTGTGGTGGTGAAAATTTTCAGTCACCCCTGCAATTCTGCATGGAAAGGTATTACTCTTCATTTTGTAAATAGAAGTTCCATTAGTTGTTATCCTGAAAAGCTTTTGGGCACATGATCTTTGAGGTTTAAAATTCCATCAGTCCTCAGAATTTATCAGTTATCAACTTCAAAACTATATATCTTCATACCGAATAGATTTTGTTTTGTCTTTTCCGCTTTGCAAAGGCTCTAGATATTGAAAATTTTAGATTGACACCAGTGATATTACATAAATCCGTTACTAATAAATTAATGTCTAATGAATACTTTTGCATTTTTATCTCGGTGGGTTCGTAATCCTCCGTAATAATGTTATGCATTCAGAGCACATCAATAAATTGCAAAATGGCAATCCGGTTGAAGTTGTGTCGTGAACGCTTCAAGGCAAGATATTGAAACACTAATCTTGGTCTTTTCAAAAAATGAACCCACGACAATGTTTCTATGCGAATTATTAATGCCGCATATTGTTCGGTCGGTTCCCATTGTTGTTGTTACTTTCAAGTTCGTATACCAAATAATATACGGCCGGAGTGAGTGAAGATTCTCTCATAAGAGATGGATGGGCTTGCCGGTGTAGATTCTTATCGGCTGCATTTGCAAATAAGCCAAGAGAAGAGCACTAATTTTGTAGAATCCCATAGAAATATTGCATATATTAGTGGTAAATCATCAGAAGGTGAAATTTTAAGATGATTTTCTAATCGAAATTTAAGTAATCGCCTGAATACAAGTCAGTGTCCATTGTGAAGCGTGTTCCAACAAGATCAGCTGATTCTACTCTACATAAGAGAAATTACTTTGGAAAAATGTCTTCACTCAATGGAAATACCTCAATGAAACCTAATAATATTCATATTATTTACAATATCTGTTAGATATAATAGTGTATATGCCAAGTATTATCTACTATTTCATTTCCATATCTGACAATGGTAAGAACACATTGTTTTGTACAAAATCGTGCTCGGTGCAGCGTTCCCAGATTGGTTCTTGAGAATTTCTCCCGGTGACCCGTCCAGTAATTTATTATTGCAAAGCAGGTCACAGCGATTTATAATGCATAACCAAGCTTATCTCACCTAACACACACACTGTTTACTTCTGTGTGTATATATCTGTGTGTTTGTGCTGGTTTCTTCGTACGTCATGCAACACGGTTTGCCTACTAATGTCATCGCAGACCTGTGTTTAGCGTTAAATTAATTTTTATTTTCCCCATACAACTCTGATATGATATATAGTCTCGCTGTAGACTTAAATCGACATGCGGCTGTCGACCGTTGCATGTTGTATTTCATACTGTGCTTTTATTCAAACCATTTTTAAAGGCTGCCTCGCGTGAAATTTACGAGTGTGCGTGTTAATAAACTTGTACAACATACCTGTGTGTATGCAGGTTATTTTTTCATGCACTGTCCGTAATATGTAGCATGTAGGTGGCGAGCTAAGTGCATGCGGCATTCATGCACATGTGTATTTTTATATTTATGCATCAGGAATTTGTTACTTATGATAATCGCTAATTGGCACTGAGGAATTTAGATCAAAATTTATGACGACCTGTAATAAAATATCAGAATTTGTAACAGGCCTACAGGTGTTTTCTCAACTCTTAATTGAGATGATTTAATTTGTCAATTCTAGCTAAATTTGAGTCATGTCTGAAATTATGACAGATGTTTTCCACTTGGGCAGATTTCGCTAGTAATTCATTAAAACATGAATCATCGGACGATTCACTTGGTCCAGTTACATATTTCAGTGTTATTTTGTAACAAGGATTTGCATCCGTTATAATGAACTGTTAATTTTTCTAATGACACTGGGGCTATTAGTTATCGCGTGGGTACAAGTACGTGTTGATATACACTTGTTATCTTTATTACACATATTACTGTACTTGTGTGTACCGAGTCGAGTCGCTCTTCTGTGCGCGGACACACACACACAGACAGAGATTTAATTACCATAATTCAGTGTGCATTCGTCTAACAGTTAACTGAAGAAGCGGTTAATAGATCGACAAATGGTCGTCCATTAAAATAGTAAATCGAGTAATTAAATGGGAAAATTACTGGCACTCGGATGCTCTTAGGTGGCCATCAACGGTAGAGAAACTCTTTGTTATTTTACAACTTTGTCCAGTCATGGACTGAAGGAAATTCTGTCCCCGACATTAATAGATAATATTTCTGGAATCATACATCCATATACAATTCTGGTAATAAACACATGAACGATGAATAGATTCTCCATATATGAGAGAGGAATCCATGAACATTCTAGTGCCTTGGCCTAAATGAATAATTTCAGTACACTTCTGAAATCAGACAACGGATGATACCTATCGCATCGTGAACAGAGAAAGCCGTGCATATTAGGGAATTGTTTTATTAAAATAATGCTCGCAGCTACAACTTATTTATTAATTGGCTAATTGAGTGCTTACTGGTCTCATTAGCCGTCGATACAGATTGGAAACTAATGGAATGTTTTTGCTGTCACGATTTAGAAGTTTTTTTTCTTTCCGTTTTAATAATTTCATCGGTTCAACGTAGTCTTAATGAAGTTCGGTTCATTAATTAAAAAAGTGAATTTGGTAAACAAAAGGAAGTGTCTTGTTGATTGAATAATTTATGAGAACATTGGAATTTGTTGAAAGATATTGATAAAAAGAAAACTACTTATAGAAAGTTGCAGGAATCTCAAGGGTACTACCTATGTACGCATTACACGTAGTTATATACGTGTGTGTGTGTGTTGGAAATAAAATGTCAGAACATTTGACATGATGGATTAAAAGTTAATGTTGGATGCTCACAGACATGGACAAGACTTTTGTAACACTGATTACATCGCTCATAATGTAATTAACGAATATGATGGTAATGCAATTTGGCTAGGAAGTGACATTTGGCCAGTGATATTAATTTCCTGAACATGATACGACAGGTTTCATATGGATACACATAACATACATCCGTTTGTGAGTTGTGGGTGTGTTCATTTGGCAATGTTTTCAACTTAACAGGCTTGCTTTTTAATTGATAGTATCTCTATAGCGTGTCCAAAGCAGGTCTATGTACATATATATACAGATAGATACATATGTTCACAAGAGTATTATTCATTCTACTTTCTCACACTGTTTAATGTAAAGAATGGAAATTAGTGACACGGACGCAGTGAAACAATATTGATTGGATGTAATGATTACGTATGGAAAGTTACATCGGGATATTTAATTGTAGGCTTGAATTCATGTGAGCCATTTGAATTTGGTCCAAGATACGAATCTCAAACGGGTTATATTTTTTGTTTCGGTTACTTTTCCAATGCATCCGCCCGAACAATAGCGTTTCTTGTGTTTTAATTCCGAGTTCTACCAACATTTAAATGATGTCCGAAAGTGAACTAGTTTAGAAAACTTTCTTACAATAGTGATTAATTAACGAACACATTTATATATTATACTGGGGACCATACAACACACACATACATTGATATATTAGAAATTCTCAATCGTAATATAACCAGAAGAAGTTAAAACAGGAATCTGTAATACAATCTGTCAAAATGAACAATAAGGTTATGTTAACATGATGAATCCATATAGCAGCGTCCTAATATTATACTTGGAACAAAATATCAAATGAAAAGATAAAAGAGAAAATATTGAATCACGATACTTGTAGGTACACATAGTGTATATATGTGTATGTGTATGTGTGTGAGATATCCTAGTATAATAACATGTTGGATTATTATTTATGTTGCAGGTTGCAGTAACTTTTACTGTCAGAAGTACAGAATCAAGGTGGCGGTGCTCCATCATATACAGGCAAGAGGATGTGTACAGAGTTTTAGAAAAGAAAATACATTCTAACACTTATCACAGTCCCACACATACATAAGTTGAAATTTGATATAGCTGGCATTATATTCAATTACAACAAATGCTTTCTCAATGGATTCAATAAATACAGTGCTGGGTGACCCAATTATTCTACTAATTAATAAGTGTATCCATTATAGTCTTATTTCAAGCTTTAATTAAGTGAATTTAGAGTAACGTCATAACGAGTAATACATAGTAGATACAATGTGAATAATATGAAATACTTTTGTTGCAGTGTTTGCGTTGTACCATCATGTGACACTAACCCAGAGAGTACTAGTTACAGTGGCGGTCGCTAGGAGCGCTACCGGCGTTGGGTCATAGGTCACTGGGACCTGGCGCTCTCGGCACGAGACCGCCGCGCACCGGAAGAGTCCTGGTGTGGCCGACGTCGTAGCAGCACAGCACGATCGTCATGTCATGCACTTTCACCTCTACTGGCGAATGACAGATCCGCACGACCATCACATATTTTATGTATCATTATGCACTGGTACGCCGCTCATTAAAGGCCTAGCAGCAATAATTACCAAGCGACGCGTGATTTTAATTGTCAGCTGAAAAATTTTGCCTACTTTACGCTCGGTGAATAACGTTACACAACGCATACATATATACAGTATTTTTAACAATGGCATTCATTATTTAGCTTCCTTGGTATTTCTACTTTCTTCAATAGGCACAGCACTCTAATCGCATAATCTACCAGTAAGGAATTTGATTTGCTAATACAAATGTTTGTATATTTGTTGGTGTTGGCAAATTTCATAAGGACTCTAACAAAATTTTAATTAAGTTTTATTAAAATGCATGAATGGAATTTATTTTTTTAAAAAGAAAACACGCCATACTACCATATATACACACACAGACGAAATAACTTTTATGTTAATTAAAAATTCCTACCTCATTATCAGCTTTGTTGCTTGTTGGTTCATTTTCTAGTTCAGGTTCTAATTCTTCTACCGCAGCTTGTTCTGACACCAAGGTGGGCAAAGAATCCGTTAACCTTTCTTCATCTTCCAATGAAACTCCCGTATCTTCCTCAGCAACTGTGTTTACACATTCACTAAACTCTTCATGATCTATGGCACTGTTATCAACGAGAGTTTCCTCCGATACATTTACATCTTTGTGATGTATATAATTTGGTCCGATTTTTTCAAACATTTCGCAATCACTGAATATTTCATCAGCATCGTTCTGGTCGTCATTGTCACCGTTATCCACGTACCAGTAAGCACAGTTTTGTTCATTCGTGTTGTTAGTCCGTTCAATCGAATGTTTATTTGAATTACTACCACTGCCGGTATTGCTACCGGACAATACGCTCTTACACTTTTTTAAATAATTTTTAACACGTTTTGTTTTACTCTGTCGCTCGTCACTTTGCCGCGAGAACTCTTCGAATTTTTCATCGTGAGTTTGATGATTGTCTTCAATGGGTTTCCATGAGGATTCCTCAAAGGACCGGATGTGTCGTCCTGTAGGAGTAACCTGGAATTGAAACAAATAATTTTACTACGATTCCATAATGATAAAATTTAGAAATCTAAAGATGAAAATTAATGGTGTTAAATATTTTGAACAAGATCATATCGATTCACGACAGAATTACACAATGTTTAGTAATTAATCATTGATATTTTGCAAGTAGATTATTAATATTACTTTTAACTAGATGTCCACTATACACAAGTATAATTAATAAGCAAATAATCCGATGAGCCGATGATGAGTCATAGTTGTATAACATTAGTAATGGACATTACTGATACTAAATAATTTCTGCTGCAATCTCGTTGCAACACTTGTATCTTCTCACACTAAGTAGACTGAAGCCTGAGGCTTAGAGAAATATTGCAAATTAATCTGTTCTGTAAGTATGAATCATTAATATTATATTTACTTAACACTATTACACGATATGATTCAAGTCTAAACATGTTTTATGTGTATAAATAAAGATTCTGATCTGTAACTTTTTTCAAATACGTTGTTCATTGATATTTAACGTCTTATGAATATATCTTTATTACTTACAAGGAATTATAAGTAAGTTTATATAACTGCATTTATATGACTGTGAAAACAACAATAACATCACGTTTACCTGATAAAACTAAGTAGCCTAGTACATATATAATAAACATTGTTACATTCATAAACACCATTGTTTCAGTCTGCATTCCATACCTTTTATTATGTAAATACGATTATAGAAAAATCGGAAAATTCAGTGCTAGAATGTTGATATGTTGTTTGTAAATAAGGTCACGCGTGCATGGAACAAAACACAAATCGACCTTAATAGCTTGTATGCATATTTAAAATAAATAAATCTATGAGTAATGTAGGTCTTTTCAGATAAAGTATTCGTAACAAGACATGTTCTCAATAGTTACTAGAACTATTTAGTACTGCACATACATACATCATGTAAAACTCTATTCATTTTTCATAGTTCTTAGAATGAAAGAAATTGTACATACATATATCATTTGTTTACTCTGAATATTTCACATCGATTGAAAGAGACGCGCCCACGCCCCCGCCCCCCATCACAATGCAATAAGAGAAAATTAACCGGAATTTACCGTGAGAATGACCTCTCATTTTCTCAATAATTTTCTCGTGGGGGCGTTCCAAGTGGAATACGAATCAACTAATAAATCCGATCGAGATCACCATTGTACAGTACTGTTGTAACACAGCCAACGGCAGCCCGGAGCGTATCATTAACCTTTATATATCTTATCTTCACTTGCATTTGCACGAATTTTTCACTCTCAATTCAGCGCGCGCAATTATACCCGCAACCAACAGATCCAGCCAATCAGTTAGTCCAACTAACAAAACAATATACCGACTTCCTGTACACAGCTCGATAAAAACCAGCCAGTGCTCTGTCGAAAATGAAACCGATCTAGCCGAAATCGAAACGTATTCAAATAATCATCGATACATGGTGTTCTCATTAGATGATTGGCTCTGATTGTTATCGAATGTTTGCTGTAATAATACGGGACATTGAAAATGAAAACATACATAATAAAAGTGTACTGAGTGAATGTGTTGCTGTTATGATTATTATTGGCAGACATATCGACGATCGAGATCGACTAGAGCAGATAATTACATAGAGATGAATATATGAGGAATACGGTTAGGAGGTGTGTCAGGATATGAAACGATAGAGTACACCGGTTATAGATGAGTGTAGGTGCCTTAACAACATAACTGCTGCTATGAAAATCTATATAGATATATCTAATTGAATGATGTATGTATAAGATATCAGGCAGTATTAATAATATTTAAACTAGATTCACTACAGAACGTTATATATTCTGTAAAATATATTTATTTATGAATTACATAATAACCTCAAGTATATGTAATGTTAATTATCATTTATTACAGCTATAAATATACATACATCAATGAGAAATGAATACTCTAAATATATTTATTTAGCATCACACTCGGTAGCAATAAGGAAATGATTCTCTAAGATCCCTATGACGAAATACCGAGTTACAGATAGTTCTATTTGTACGTGAAGAAATTTCTCTAAACCGAACTAAATATCAGATAGCCATAGTTCATAAGTTACGGGGCGCGGAGTGGGGGAGGGAGTATTGTGTAACAGCGGCCATGGTTACCACCATACAAGGAGTGCGACATCGTTGTTGTTATGGAAAATGTTACTGTTATACATCTGCTGGTATCGAAGGAGCGCGCGATACACTATCTACGATCAGTAACAATGGGTTAATCGATTGAGATGTCAAGTTGGACCAATAAGCACACGCCAGCGTGCTCATTATCCGGATCAGTTGAGCCCATGCTGGATAAGATTCCCACACACACCGATATGTGCCCGGTATAAAAATATTCAATAATCATGTCTTACTTGTGTGTAAAAATATACACCGTTGTTTTCTCTCTGTTCACAGTGTCTCGATGTAAATGATTTATTAAGTAGTCTTCTGAACCAGCCATGCGTTCAAACCGAACAACAAGACCGACCAAGAAAACAAAGATCCATCAGGGGAAATGTTTAAATCAATTTATGCGTCCAGAGAGATACGCCCGCGGTCCAAATACGAAATTAAATTTAATACGAGCTCCTTGACGTTATTAAATACGTCTTTAAACAGCGGGTATAAGCCGCAATAAGGAATGGTGTAATTTTAGGGCAAAAGAATTTAAAATTTATTATATAAAATGTATATTGTAACTACGTACGTATAGGTGAAGTGAAAGTTAATTTCGGGATATGGTATTATTATCAATGTTATGTATTCATAGTAGCATACATATCTACTAGTCTGTTGATTTATTTATATGAGTAAGGAAAATAATTTGTATATTATAATGTACCGGTTGGTAAATAAATCAAAATTTGCCAGTACAAAAGATTTATTGTTGCAATCAAGTCAATAAAATCTAATCTACTTAATGGTGAAATGATAACTATCACTCTCTCACGTAACCATGTGTAACCTGACCATACACTCAACACACACACTATTCATCCGTTACAACGGTCACGTGAACAACTAACAAATGATTTATCATAAATGTATCATGGAGAAAAATAATAGCTTGTTGACTCAATCACCGTTCTGGAAGCAATTAAATCAATCAAAAATAGAATGTTACACTGAAATATTCATAGAACCATATAGCCAAAGAAAGTCTGTGGTACCCTGTGATATAATAATCCCTCGAATCTATTTCAGAATAAAGTTTCAGATTCACCTTTCACTCTATATTTTATGTTATATATTCGCAGAAGTACGTTAAATACTTTCTTGTGGTAAAATTGTACATAGAATATGTTTACATTAGCGGGGGCCGTTAACAGTTTTAAACTGTTGCAATAAGGTAATATAAATTCATGATTAAAATCACTGTGCACAGTAAATCAGAGAAACACCTAGATGCAAACACATTTACAAGCAGCGAACATGCAATTTATTTTCAGTTTTCTTGTCTATCGCACGGCACATACACCACCATCACGCTTCTTGCATGCCAGCCAATATTACAAGTACATAATAGCAACAGCAGCTGTTTCAATCTCCACAGTGATCACCAAACTTGGAGCACGTTTAATTTTCATTCAAGTTCCAGACAATTGTTATATATTACACTAGAACATGAAATACTTAGAGATTTCCGCAGAAAAATACAAGTAAAAGCAGGTCATAGGGCGCAAATTAACGGATATGTGTACATGATCAGTTAATATTAGCAAAAAAGTTAGTATATTTCAGGTCAATATAATTTCTGATAAATTACAGATAAACACCAAACATTCACGACTACAAAACTACGATCGATCATTAACAAATATTCATTAATTATAATCATTTCGAAATATAACAATTAATCGAGAGACCATTCACTAGATGTAGATTATTTCAAACAGGATATTAAGTTCTAGATAAATTTCTTCCAAAAATACAGTAACATAACTGTATCGTCCTACCCCCCTGTTGGCTGCTGTACCCCTATGTCATATTGCTGTACTTGTTGAAACGTGTGAATGGTACAGCTGTTCAGAACTGCCGCACAGTGCAGCTTAGAGTCGCCACAATTGTCACGTTTTCTATTCATTATATGCACCGTAAACGCGTACTCAATACGATACGTTACGTCTAAACTTTCTTTAGATTATTAGGAGAAAAGTTATAAATTCTTTGTGGAAACGGCAACGCCGCTACAGGTTATATAGCCATAGCCAATGAAAATTAACCGGAACAGTCACGGTCTTACGGGGAAATGTACACATAAATAGTAGCGGCCAGTATATACTGGCTGGACTGGACTTCCCAATAACTACAGCGCTCCGCTCTAATATACAGGTGGCGTATGCACGATGGCGCGATGTGGAGAGCCTGCGGGAATTTATTATAGGAAATGTCAACAACGAGTCGATCAGAACAGGAGAATGGCGGCGGCATGGAAATAAGAGTAGCGGTGGTGGTGGCCGGTTCACATACGCTTACATATGCCTGCTCGCCCCCCAATAGTCTGCAATGTAGGTATGCAGATCAGGAAGGCTTCACATATTGATTCATTAAGGAAATACGCGGCCATTGTTCAGGTGACTTATATCGCAATCAAATTCAAAGTTGAAGTAGAAAATCAGTTTTCACTGGAAGTATGTTCATTAAATTCTTATTTCAACAAAGCCGATAATATTTTAGATTCTTGATGTGACATTTTGTATTGCTTATAAAATAAACTAATTATTGATTATAAGTACAATACTTTTATATAACCCATAGTTTACAAAACGAAAAACCTATAATTACTCGCTAATTTATTTTGAATGATCAATTAACTCTTGATATTTCCATTGGAAAAGTTATTATTAAATCAGAACAGAAACAAGTGTTGGAGATTCATATTAATAAATTCAAACATAGCATTCAGATAGAATGCTAGCTCATAGATGGCATGGAGATTACTGAGAATAATAATCACATATTATTATATATTAGCATTCATACATGGGACAAGTGTGCAAGTCATCATACGAGTAAAAGTTGTGATAAGTCCTAATTGAAACGGGTTTTTGATCTATGCCGAATGCAAATGCTACTACCTACTGCGTACATGCGTGAACAAAAAATATGCAAATGTTTTGATTGTGAATATTCATACAGATCACTGAATAAAAATCTAATTTTCTTTTATCGAAAAATGAATCTACAATTAACACTTTGCCTATTTGGGTTAATGTAATAAAACCTATTGCTAGAAAGTATGTATATGAAAGATGATATGATTCATCGTGTGACCAATGTGGTACAATGATTTTCAGTAATCAATGTTTTCATATTTACTAGAAATTGTTCCGAGAATGCACGTAGTGTGGCCTGTTGGTGGATGTAGCGCGTTTACTCCTTTCATAATGCAATCTAACAACACGTCTAAAAGCAATGATTTATACGTAATGCATCATTATACTCGGAAGTAATTAATTTAGATTTTTCCCCAAGCAGAAGATATAAATTTTCCCGACACTTTATCTCCGCCGCCTCAAAATTATTAATACCTAATATGTCTGATAAAAGAATTATGTATGCGCGTAAAATGAAGAAAACACCATTCTCCTTTTTACACGTCTTTCATAAAGCACTGAAATTAGCTTGCTCATAATCATGGTAAGTAAAAGGAATTCGTATTAACAACAACAACAAAAAAATCAATTTAACAACCATCTAATCCTTATACTTTCTCTATATACATATCGATCATAACTAGTTCCATTTATGGTTAAATTACTTTTACAAAAAGCATAAGTCACAACTAAAAAATGGTCCAACATATTTCAAAAGAATCTATTGGAACGGAACTTGAACATATTTATCCAGGTTAAAAGGCACATTAGTTACAAAAAGAAAACATCCATCAGATTTGTTGACAGCAAGTTATCGCTAGTGTTTAATGACATACTGTATGTGTATGCTATACATAGTTGTATTCTGACTTGCGTGTTCATACTAGTGCACGCATAAGCATTGGGACCATTTGAATTGATATATTCATTAAATAATCAATCTACGAATGTCATACGGTGCTCAATTCCTTGGAACATAATAACGTTCCTCATTCATAACATAGGAGGGATGAGCGAGGACATCTGTATTTATTTCGAGATTACATTAAGAATCACACAAACGTACATCAGGTAATATACGCAATAGACAAAAGCAAATGAAAGTATTGGCAACTTTCAATTGTCCATTGCCAATTTGCAAAAGGCTATCGCACATTGCGGATCTGAGTGATTCGTGGTGGCCAGATAGTGTTCGCTGTGTGATCCAATCATGGCATGGCATTAATTTCACATCTGCACCGTGTCACGAATCAAACAGACGACGATTGACTTTAAACTTTCCTTTTTAACGATTTACGCAAATAACGAGCCCCGTGGCCGCCGGATAAATAAACTGTCATTATGGCGCTGGCCAGTCTGCATACATACATATACATATACTCAGTTTATCCATTTAGAGTTCTGGAACAAATGTCGTCTACATCGACTTGCGGAAATACCGTCCAGTTCTGTTATTTAGTAGATCGGTTCGCGAAATGAATAAACGAAAAAAAAATCAGCAATTTCCTGTGTACGACCGAGTAGTCGGCTCACGCGCCTTATACAATAATTATTGTGCGATAGAAAAATAAATTAGAAATGCAATATATTCATTTTGTTTCGTAGAAAATGGAACAGCAATACGATAGACTTGGGTTTGTTATAATTTCTATTAAGGTGTAGGAGAAATGGCAGAATACTAGGTTAACAGAATAATAAAGAATTTGGGTGAAATGAAAATTGGTCGAAAATCAAGGTTACAACTACAATATCATGCGAATTATGATACAAATCACACTGCCGTCAATTCAGCCTGGAAGCTAGTCGGATCGGCCGCAGATGAAACAGAAAAATGGTAATTTCACAGCTATTCCGTCTAACCTACTAAGTAAATATTTTAGATCAATCTTATCATATATCCTACATGTGAACATATTAATTCTGAACATTAAAGCTCTAGAAAAAATTACGACAGAAATTTCACTACCAAAACAAAAAAAAATGTGTTTTGATTAATATCACTATTTCACGCTATTTTCAGTGCAAAGCGGATATCATTATAGCTTTGCTCTAAAATGTACGTGTTTTGTTTTTTCCCAAGCTATAACATTTAACAGATTAACAATCACTTGATTCACAAACAGGTTCCTAGAGCTATGTCGCAATTAAATACAATGTATGACTCAGTTATTGTAATTATATTATTAATAAATGTTATTAGTTGCAAACAGACTATCGATTATTCAAATGCCAAATTTTACAATTCAACACGAATGGAGCTGGTGATAACAAAGGGTAATAAATAAATTTTTCACCTGTTTTTAAATTATAATAGCATATAAATCAATAGAAAGGTAATATAAATATTTATATAAAGTTACGCAAACGAGGGCGGCAAAAGTTTCTATTGTAGCCGAGCAGGTTCGCACTTGATATAACCGTAGATTCAATGATAATAAATTTGAAATATCCGAAAGCAGAAAGATACTATATTATATAATTACAAAATGTTTACAGAAAAGCTTTAAATAAGAATACGAGATGGAACTTCTACTTTTTTACTGAATAATCTCCGAATAATTGTCAGGATAAGCAATAAATCTATATCAAAAAGAAATCAGATCATTTATAACATATATTGACTTATTTACAATGTCAGGTTTCATTTTTAAAATTTATAACCCACACTTAAACTTAAATTATATCAAAAACATACACTTATCGTTGCTTTCAATATGTTAATACCTTGGTATAAATCATTTTTGATAGATACATCATTTTCACTCACACACATCTCATCAGAATCTTAGATAAAAAAGTGTCAATCAAATATGTAATTCTCTCACTCGATTTTGGTATCAGTAGTCGTGAAGAATTTAAATTCTTAAATATTCGTCATTTAACGCGTGTGGATATTACAGAGAAAGAACATGTTGTTACTCAATTCTCAAGAATAAACTTACACTTCATTGGCTATATTTACTTGACAGTGTTTACTGGCTTGAGATTAGATACGTTTATATGGGGTGATATAGCATGGATTAAAACGCCATATAACGTAAAACGACTGGAGATAAACTTATATTTCCTAGGTGATAAAAATGTAGATGCCAGATTTTAATAGCATTTAAGATGAACTATATATTTTCTAATACGACATTTATTCGATTCTCTTACCGGTTTTACATGTATGACCTAATTTATAAAGTGCTATTGCTTCAGTAAAGTACATTTTTATTTAACAATAACACAGAAAGTACCTTGATAATATTATTTATAATTTACACTGGAAGCAATATTTAGTTTTACTTTCATTTTTCAGCGTCATGCGTAGGTACATACGTATAAGTTTAAATAGTTTATGTATGTCACATAGTTCATCTGAACTCATCATTATAATATCCTGAATGAGAAGGGGAAAAGTTCCAATAAATCATTGGACAAGGGCAGAGCACGTGCTGGTCTGTAGTATAACGGGTCATGTTTTGTTTTAACTATTGATGAGGCCAGTACACGCCAGTCCCATGTAACATGATTACGATAACGTATGGGAAAAGTAAATGGAAGTGGTGTGGGACGAACTCGTACACAGAGTGTAGAGTAAAGGGAATAGATAACAAACGGTAAATAAACCTTCTCCATTATCCTTCAGCCCTCTAAGCGATAGACACTCATACATGGGAGATCTCTAGCACGTGGGTAATTGACAACAGAGCATAATCAAACGAAATTTCTCCTCTACTAATTTATGAGTTTGTAGCTTGTTTCAATAAGCACTGGGCGGTACGGGACGATTTATTTTCAAAATAGCCTCTTTAATATCTCGTCGAAAGGCATCTAGAATTTGTAAATTGAATTTAGAAACATAACCCATCATACAATTACCCTATTAAAATTTTCTTCTTAAATATAATTATTAGAAGATTATTTTGAATACTTTCTTTTTCTGGAAATATATTTCGTCTCAACAAATGATCCGAGAAAACAAAGTGACTTTCATTTTGAATAAAAGAATACAGAACTACACCAAATGATATTACTCGGCACCCTCCCCTGTAAGTGAAGAACCCTCCACGTTTTTCGGCATTTTCAGGATATTATTAATTTTGAATAAGGGCAGCTGGCTTGTTTTGACATAATTTTGATTGATGCCAGCAGGTATTATATGGATTCCAATCATATTTTGAAAAGTCGAGGGGTGAACTACGCCTGAACGGCTGTGCGAGAGGCGATAAACGGAATTTGCGAAATGTAATAGCGGTCTCCCTTGATACCCTGGAAATAATACAGCTTAAGATATCGTATTACGAACTTCTAGAATTTCATAATTAATTTTAATTGACTCCAAGTCGTATTGTCAGTAGACAATAATTAATTTCATTTGTGAGATATTATTTACACTATGCATTAGTAAAAGTAGAATTTGATTTGATTGCAAAAAAGAAACAATTATATATTACCGAAAATTCGTTACGAAACACGTCATATAGAACATCCTACACAAACATATTTCACAATGTATGATGAGGCCAATTAGGTAACGATACCTACACACGAGATAGTATTTCAGCAAAGTCATTCACTGTTGTTCTGTAATTACTCGTCTAATAATAATTGTATTTCCTTTTGCGTTTGTCTCAACACACACCACGTCTCTTGAGTAGAGATTTCAAATACGTGTAATGATTATACGAACAATCAACTTGCACACAGACTTATCATTTCGGCTAATACACACAAAAAGCATGGGCGTAGAATTTGGATATTTTTTACTTTATAAATAAGCAGTATCAACATTAACTAAATTACTGTAAGATTCTTTAAGGTGCAAGAATCCAAACAGTAATGAAATTCTTCATAAAATACAATTTAGCTGACTGAAATGAACGAATTTAGACTAGCTCCGTTATCGACGTCTATGACAAAAGAAAGATACATAATACATTACATAACAAGGATTACACAGCGAAGTATGTGTACCTGCATACATATACCGCAAGTTATTAATCTGTAATTACCGATCAAGTTCTTACAAACTTTCTAAGGCAAGTAATTTGTATTCGACACAAGTGTACGACCTTCAGCGTACCTGATACGTATCGCGCGCGATGAAAGTTCCTCTTCGGGGGATGACATTTGGAGGCCGGCCAAGTCTTTTATCATTTTTAATTAGTTTTCCTTTAATTGTCTCGGCAATGGTCACGTATAGCTAAAGTGTATCTATCATCTAACTTGATGAGATGTACATATGTATGTATGTATGTCGAGAAGTCTTACATACATATACGGCAATATCTACAGAACACATTGTAGTTTCATTCAATGATTGAGCATCTTCAGCTACACTGACCAGACAGGTTTAAATTAAAAGTATTCCTGATATCAGAGCTTACGTAACTGCAAACATTTCAGTTAAAATGCGTGTAAGTACATTATAAAATTAATAAATATTACAGTGGAATTAAGAAAAACATATTATAATAACAGTTAATAAATATACACTGTAAATTACATCCACGCAAAATCATTCAATTCAACTCTATATTATACTTACACAGATCTGTAGCTATTATTTCTAGCTATTTATAAAAATCATTTCTATTATTAATACAACAAAACACAAACGCCCTCGTTTGATTGAAACAATACAGGGACTTGACGAAGCAAACTTTTCTTATTTCCCTGAAACACTGTCGATGAGAAGTTTGTTAATTAACTGACGCTAAATTCATTTACAAAACAATTGGGCGTTACAATATAGCGCCACGTTGCGACACCTCGTTCAATCAGTTGGTTAGATAGATACGATGTTGCTTCATGTCCCTATATAGAGCACACAAAGCATACTTATTCCGATCAATGTTGTGCTCAATGTGGTGTAGATCAATTGAAAGTTGCACCATGTGGAATGTCTGTGATGACGCCGCCAAGATATGGGGCTCCGCCCAGACGCCGTGATAGACAGCCAAGGGGCGCCTCTCAATGTACATACATGTACGTAAGAGGAAATCGATCTCTTGGCTCTATTCATGACACAACTGCTAATTCCCACGACAAACCATGCGGATTTTTGGGGGAAGCATATTGTGCGTAAATGTGGAAAAATGCGATGATTGATTTACAATATTTTGGGATATTTATCTCGGTTTTGTAAAGAGATATACTGGGGCTTAATGTATTTTCCTGTTATGTATTCCAGTATATGAAAGAACATATTGCGGATCTTCCATAATAAAGCATTTCAATACATTAATGCACTCATATTTTGCTTCCGGCATAGCATAATAACATATTCATTACTTTCATGAATTATGAAAAAGATATCGTGACTCCATTTTCCATATTTTGAAATACGTACATTAATGTACCCCCAGTTTTTTACGGACGATATCATTAATTAAAAGTTGAGGGAAGTAATTAATCTTGATGAATAACTAATTAATAACATACTGTTAGCAGAACGCGGAAAACAATACCTAGTAATTGTTCTAGAATGTTCAATTTTTCCTGTCACGTATAAGAAATTATTAAAGAACAAAATTATCCACTGTAGTCGAGCTTACAATAATCTATCTTCGTTAGAATTATGTTTTAATAAATGTTATCAACTGAATTTTCTGAAAATTCAGTTGATAACATTTATTAAAACATAATTCTGTAGTCGAGCTTACAATAATCTATCTTCGTTAGAATTATGTTTTAATAAATGTTATCAACTGAATTTTCTGAAAATTCAGCATTTTTTTAACTTCTAACCCCCAGAATTGTACGGATAAGGCAATTTATATAAATCAAACTATCAAACATTTAACGATATCAGAATTTCCGGCCAAAAAAAATGTCATCTGTGGTGAAACCAACAGAGGGGAGAACGTATCTAGTTCGTGTTAAATCGTGTTTCCACCCTCTGCTAGCTGGACAAGCGGTAAATAACCCGAAAGTTCAGATTGGAAGCCGTGGTCAGAGTGCGGCTGCTTAGTTGTACACTTTCCCACAAGATGACCATTGCGTGACAATAGCTTTTCGAACATTTAGTGCAGATGAACAATGTTGAAATAACCATTTTCATGCCAGTTTGAGTTATAATGACCAGTTCGGCCATTAGCTGTGTCAGCTGTGTATTATACGGGTACAAATCCAAAAAGTATTACCAATATGTAATTGTAAATACACAGTTAATTTGAACAATTTTTTAAACAATTCTATTTAATCAAATGGAAAATATAACTAATTAATTATTAATTTGCAGGCTGCAAATAATTCATGTATAAATATGTTTTGTAATTTACAATCAATAATTCACATCCGTCTGTCATCGGCTTTTCATGCATTAAAAACGCATTAACCCTGACCCGTCACCATAGCTTACACACTAATATCGAATAGAAGAAGAAAAAAACACAACTCTATCGCGTTGTTGTACGTGCATAGTAAATTACTGCATTTAAGCGCTATTGTGTTTACATAAATGCTCTTTGTTGTTGCGTGTGTATCCTTTCCTTCACACAATGGAACGAAATATTTCATGGAATGACTAATTTTCTGTAACAGGCAAGGTCACATATGTGTCAGCTTGATCGATTTTTCGATTAAACGATAATAGTACTGCAGTCAGGTCATATTGTGTAAGGTATTGTCAAAGGTTACGCTTTCTTACTACATGTGTAACAAAGAAAAAAAATGGAACACTGCGTTTCAAAGGGAACATAATTATTATTATTATAAACATATAAACTGTATAAAACTAGTAATTTTAAATTTAAAACTTAATTTACAAAATTTAATTTAGATACTTTAATTTACAAAATTTAATTCAGATACTTTAATTTATAAAACTTAATTTAGATACTTTAATTTATAAAACTTAAATTAGATACTACAATTTTGGATTTAAATTTATTTTATATAATTTTGTTGCATAGCGTGTATATATTGTTATAGAGTTGTACAGCGATTATAAATACTGAACTAATTATTGCAAAATGTTCGCCACAAATTACACAATTCTTGCTGCTGGAATACATCACTGTCTAATGGGTTGCCTAGTCAATTTCGCCACACAACAATTGCATATTGTATCACAAGTTGCCGATTGTCAGCTGGAGATTAGCACTCTAACCTTGTGAAATTAATTTTGACAAATGTACGGCAATATATATTTTTAAATCTTGTTAATGTTCTTGCAAAACGTACGTACGTATGTGTAATACTTTACACGCTCCATTACATTTTAAATAAATACACTGTCAGTTACCCGCGTATAGTTACTTTGTGTACATATCTATTAATCTGTATGTAGAAAATAAATGATTTCCTCTGTCAAATGTTTTTCAACAGATCTGTAGTGTGGGTTCGTTGAGTAATTGACCATATTTTGCTATAGTCTAGAGATAATCGTATTTAAATAGTACAGAATAGCAGCACTATAGCTGATGAGGCAAGAGATATTTATAAAATTGTAGAAATAGCACAGAATCTGTTCTGAATAAAAATATCTAATGCAAGATACATTAGTATGAAATGTCAGTGATTATAACGAAATAAAGGCTGAAAACATCTGTAATAATACTACAAAATTAAATATCACAACAAATAATTTACCTTTCTGTTCCGTCGAATCATAATTATCGGTGAATTCCAAAAATACTTCGCATGCAGTTGTCACTATATATTAAGATTTAATTATATCACAAAACACGGTGTCACAAAAATAGTTTACATATATATCTACCATTTTAACCTAATTCCAATAAAAGCGTGTATTATTAGTGAACACTTTATATAAGTACCCCTGTTTTTTGGGGGCCAAATACTTAGATATTAAGCAGTCTTTTATAGAATTGAATAAGACACAGAGCCATACACTGTATAATATTTTTTCTATTAGTAGCACTTTGGTTTGCAAGCAAGGTATGCAAAATACATGACCTAAATAGTTGACAGTTCGAACACAGTCGCTGAAGCCTAACAAGAATCGTTTTACTTAGCGAGTTGTTTCACGACGGTTCCCGCACTTTTTCAGGCAACGCTAGCCCGTTACGAATGCAATGCACGCATCGAAATGCATTAGAGGAACGTCCCCAAAACGATGTACACGCAATATACCCCGGCACCCGTCGACTGCGGGGTTGATAAACACTGACGCCATAGTCAAGCGCGTCGAGACGCCGTCAGTGCTGCGCCGTCGCTGACGTCAAACCGTACACAGCAGTACTAAACATTTGGATTTTTTCCACTTGATTTATCGGTACTTATTCTACGGGCTTTTTAGCATGTTACCAGGAATTGTGTTAGCAAAACAAGCACTGAACGCACATGCATATGCACGCTCTCAAGGTTCTATGTTAATAGAGTCAATTACAACGATTAACTGGAACAGTACAAACTGAAAAACACATGTATACGTACGCACCGAAAGTAACTTGAAACTTCAGGCAAAATAATTAAGTATTAAATTATACAATTTGTGGTACTTTAATTTAAAATTCTACCAAAAAATATACTTGAAAAGAAGTATATTTATTTTTACTAAAATAAAAATTTTCGCTATTGTTGAAATTCAAATTTATTCGTAGCCATTTTCTAAACGTTGACGTGTTTGTTCTTCGGCTTAAATAAACTCAACACGACACGGGGAGACCCGGCATAATATTGTATCTGGGGGGAGGGGGGGGTGTTATATTCGATCGGGGGGACATTGAGTTAGAACAAGTCACTCAAGCCGAACGACCGTTACCATAGAGGGAGTTTATTAAGTGTTTTACAATTTAAATTACCACCATGTGCAAATAAACCACCTCTACTTTGAAGAGCCACAAAATTGGCTCGGGACATATAAAGGAGTGCCGCCCAAAATTGATTTAAACAAGTGAATTAGTATGAACACAATTGTGAACTTCACATTACCGATTAAAATAATAATAGCACAAGTTTAATTACTAATATACATACAAAGATATCTGACAATGTTAAAACAAAATTAATAACAACAAATTGTTACGTACTCTGATAATATTATTTTTCTCTGGAAGTTGATTTGAAAAGTTTTGCTACGCCTGCTTCATGTTTTATTAGCGGGACTTATTAGTGAAGGGTCTTGTTTGTTTGCATAGAAGTAATTTCAAACTTTTTTATTTAAGATAAGAGCATCTCGACTGCTTCTTCTGAGACCAGGAAATAAAGTTGTTCTTAAGAAAACACAAGCATTATCTTAATAAAAAGTAAATAGTTTTAGGAGCCGTAGTTGTCTACAAAATTGTAGAAAAGAAGTATGACTAAATCTTGCACGGAGTTTCAGAAAGAACTATTATTTTATGCTTTACTAGATGATGTAGAAAAAATTACTTATGCAGGTTTCAAGCAATTTAAGTAGTGACTATTCACTGATACACATACACACACGTGTTTTAAATTGTTTCTGAAACAGCTTATTAAACGCATCAATAAGCTATTAATTTGTCACGCTATTCTTATATGTGTGTTGCATCATATCAATATACGAAGAAGACATCTCATTGCCAACAGAATTATATTAAACTCAGGGATGTACAAAATATTTTTATATCTTCAATTCGAAGACTTAAACGAATAAAAGCTACGTTTTTATTTTGCATAATAAAAAATAAACAAAATTTTCGGAAAACCTGTTTGGAAATGACAAATATTTAAAACAATATACAATTTAGCAATTAATTTTGGAAATCTGCCTATTTTACAAATAATATAATGTATATCCTATGCAATTTATATTTGAAAAAAATCCCAATTTATTATTTACATACTTCGCTGTTGATGTTATCATCAATCAAAATGGCAGCAGTTCTTGGAAAGACTGAACATGGAATATAATATCTTGATACATGCATCACATGTACGTCATAGCGCAAATGGTTGTGCTATACAACCCATAATGCACCTACCGAGAGCAAGTACAGAGCCTACATATGTGTATATGCATATTGTACGGGTTGAAAATAATTACAACGTATATAGTACCGACTGACGGAGATAGATGGCAAGACTGGGCAGCCCTGTGGTGACCAGCACTAAGTACAATGCACCTCAACCGAACATGATTAGACTCACGGGTTCTCCCAGAGTTTCAATAACGCAT
>JAGJTL010000059.1:3449897-3471976 GCA_022063505.1 Calosoma granatense
TTATTTAACTCTCAAGGCGAATGCTAACATAATGCGGGGAATTAATAATATATTCACTAAACTTTATTGTAATTTAAGATTTTCAATTACATTATACTTCTAGCAAAAGCAGTTTTTAATTATCTCTAGGACTATTACACATCAAAAGATCATTGAAATAGCCAGAAAAATCACTGTACTCCAAGCACAGAAACTATGTACAACTTATAATATAATTGTATACCGTTACTGGTATTGGATTCATCTATATGTAAATTTTTGTCATAAATTCGTTCAAAAATTCTGTACCATATTTATTATTATACATTATGTTTTACAGTACTGATTTTAATAGTGCCGCACGTAAATGAACTGTATACATATATATGCATACACACACATGTATGCATTCGGAAAATACGATAAATAACATGAACACAGGCTAGTCAGGTTTTTAGAGGTAAGAAAAATGTGTTTATCTTATAAGCACACAAGAACAACTAATATGTTTTTTATTTTCTCCTGTAATAATAATGATGAAAGCTAATATTTAAATTTCTCATACAAACCACACTATCAATTTATGCTTATATGAAGTAAAGATCTACGAAAAAATTAAAAATAATTTCATGTTATAAGTTGTATCTTTCTCTTGCATATATCAATAGTTTTTCCGCGCATCCCCGGGTACTTTGACAGATTTCGTCGGCATGTTTGCGGATGATACGTTGTTAAATGCATGCTTTTACGCTTGATTAATCCTACATAAATCCTATAATTACCTTCGGCAACATTCGCACTGGTGTATGTCACAGCTGTGTGTGTGTTGTTTGCGCATGCGCATATATTAACAGGTCACACGACAATCCGGTAGGAAATATTTCAAGTGCGCGCGGATTCCATAAGTTATTTCTCACACAATATTCGTGTAAAGTGTGTCGTCGGTAAATCATACATACATACATACATGTTGGAGTGTAGCTGCACTATTTAACTTTGTAATCAATGTGTGCTTTTACTTATATGCACACATATTACTTACATTCTTTCTTCAAGTGATTACTGCATCCAGCCAAGCATTTGATGAATTTATAGCATGCATTTACTATTTCAGCATTTTAGAGATTTCACATGGGAGAATTTCAGTAAAACATTAATAACAAAGAAGAATATATCATTGTTAAAAAAAACAAACATATATCTTTATTTTAAGATTAGTTTAATGTTACATAATTACAAATGGACACTAATAAATTAATGAAAAACTTGACCAAATGTTAACGGAAATTAAATGTACACTACATCATTTGTTCGACATAACAAATTATGCCGAACATGTGAATTAATTTGTTTATTCTTTAATTTACCATAGGTCACTCGGTTTGGCAATCATTAATAATCAATATGTGATATCATAATATGTAGGTGGACCTGAGATTTATCGATATCCCACAAGTAAACCGGAACCATTAATATTTCAAATGGAAAAACATGGTTAAAAATATACATGATCTGTATCGCCAAAATATACATATTAACATTTCATTTCCTCTTCAACTAATTAAGTGATACAAAAATCAAATTACAATTTGAAAAAATCTGCTATGTGGGAAAAATATATAAACGTTTCCTCAATAGCTTAAGGGCGCTATAGCAACTTATTAGACTTTTTAACCGATTGACCTATTTGACCTCGTCCGTGGAATCGATTTGCGGATGGCTAGTTCGCTTGATAATATTAATATTGTATATTCTAAGTAATAACTGTTCATTTCATTTTAAAATTATATAGGAATTATGCATGGTGAAATAATTTAATAATAATCTTATGAAGATGCAGTGTTAAAAATCTATAGCGTTTGCATTATGTGTGAAAAAGTTACACTGTAAAAAACCTGTTTACAAAACGTGGAATCTCTCCGAAGTACTAATAATAATTAACTTTATTCAAAAATATGGAATGTCATATCAATATGCTCTGATTTATTTTATTTTCTCCTGGAGAAAAAGAGTTTTTCATGCAAACGTGTGAATAGTAATAATTACATCTGCAGATCGATAAGATTCGCTGTAACAAACGGAAAAGGCGGTGACCCGACAATCGGAAGGGTCAACTCATTATTTCAGTGTAACATTCATGTATCGTGTCGACCTAAATATACCAAACACTGTATGTTACGATACCCAGTGTGCTGGCGCAAAAGTTTCGTAACACGTGGGTGTATGGGTATCATATGAGCCACACCTAGTACAAAACGGCCCTTTAACATGCGATTCGCATTGAGCCCGCGTGTACGCCCCGGCTCTGTGTGTTCTGTCGCAGCTGATTGATCACTCACACGTACAACACCAGTCCGTGCAATACTTATGTGTGCAGAGGTTATATGTTGAGCTACTGGAATTCGAATTGCAAGTCAACTGAACTGTAACTAGATGTATATCTGCCAAGTCACTGTTGTGAAATTAAAACCGTATAAGAACATCTCTCTATAATAATCATACACATCTTGTGAAATAAATCACCATTTACATAATTCTCCGCGGTATACAGATTCAGCGAACGCTTGTTGACGGATACTGCACAACGTAACTTTCCAATGATTTTTATGCGCAACATAACAAGATAAATAAATACGTACGTGTCTATTGTTTCCCCAGATTATTCAGATTTGGATTATCGAACCAAAAAAGGAGACTTTTTATATTTAAAATAGAAACTGTAATATGTACTTGTATAGCATAGTAATTATAAGGAAAACTTAATATGTTTTTCTAAATATGAATCATACTTTATTGTAAATATGTAAATTATAATGTATATTCTCTCTACAGAAAGCAAGAAGGAATCTATTCCTCAAGATTCGTTTAATGTCGCTCTTTGTATATGTATTTTAAAAATAAAAGTTAGATCACAGAAGGTTCAAACTGGATTAAACACAGGTTAGAACAAATCAATATACACGCCGCCATCTGTACGTGTGTAGCTATATATAAAACACATGACAGCCAACTACCTGACATCTATTGTGAGAACTCCGACTTTCCTAACTATACATGTAAGATTCCTACTTAGTTTTTTCAAATCTTCCAAGACAATCCTATAACAAGTACAGTAATTATTAATATATCACAATTTAATTTAAGGAACGTTCTTTAAATTTAAATTCATAGTATACTGTCAAATGTAATTTATAATATTTATTTTACTATGATTCATACTAAAATTTATTGCAACATAAGAGTGCAATTATTACAACAATTGTGATACTATCAAATAATAGAATTATTTTATAAAGGTCAATCTGACTTTAATTAAAAATTAATGCGCAGCATTTATTCTTTAAAACCATGCTCGTTATGTTCATATGACAAATATTTATGACCTGAGAATGATATTCAAGGTAAACTGAAATAGACATGATGTAAAGGTGTGCACATTCGGTAAAGATTTTATATTTTTCAACGGCAAAAACTGACGGTTTTCTGTGTCTAATTTCATGGAAATATTAAAAATGCATTAAGCAAAGTATGACATCAAATATAAATAAAAACGTTCACTTCATTCCGTCATTCACATTAATGTTTAAAGAAGAATATCTCACAAAGAGCACATTACTTGTTCCATAATAATTCACCCTTTGTAAATAAGTCTGTTCCCTATAGAATACGAAATTACCGTTTGATATTCTACGAAATTATTAAAGTAGGTATGTTCGCCAAATCAACGGGTGTCTAGACAAAACACTGGATCGATAATACTTATATGCAAATCCACCTAAGAATGGAATGTCAATATGTGAATGGCCGTGCATAAAACATACATATTTCAAGGCCATATAGGTGAATGCAAGCAAACATACGTGCATGCGTGCGTGTGTACATATGGGCACAATCGTTATCGGCGATACAATCAATAATATACAGAAATATAACCAAATCGTGAGCGGTAACACTGTGTGAAAGATAAGATAAAACTGTCATTGCAATATTGTATTAAATATTGTCACATATGCATGAGGGTTACTAAGCAATCGTGAGTATTATGTAAGCAAGCCTTTCCAAATTAGATTTATCTAAGACTAAGACTAAATTAAAACAAAAACCAGAACAGCTAACACGGTTAATTAAACATTGTTAATTTTTACTTAGAACTTTTTTATCTAGTTTTTTTATGGTAAAAGTTGATTAGTACAAAAACTACTAGCTAATTTTATACATACTAACACTGTTGACATTTCAGACTATTAAATACCTCGTGAATACCATTACAGGAGAATAGAAATCCAGATAAACATGTTCCATACCAACCACCTGATTTCTTCACTCAATTTCTATTCAAGAAAAGTACTATTATCTTTTGTACAATCTTTCTATTTTATCTTCAGTACATCCTAACTAGTATCTCGTGTGTATAATATAATAGTAATTATTATTCTCCAGTAGAAAATATTATCTTACCAACGCTAGGATTATAAACAGGAGGAAATATGTTCAAGAAACAGAGAACAATAATTTCATAATTTCTACGTTTTTTCCTTCATATTACGTTTAAGGAAGTAACACACACGCTTTCCATAAATATACAAACAATTATAAATACTATGTATATGCAAATATTTTTACCAAACAATGATATTGTATACGAATGTCTGTGTGTTTATTCACATGACCCTACACGGAGAGAAGACTTGAGGAAATACACAGAGAGGAAGATAAGAGTTTGCCAAAGGCGTGCGAAGGTTGCGTGTTTGTTTCAAAAATTTTACCTTACCAGAAGAAGAAAGTGCAGGTTTGCGTGTGTCCAGTGTGTAAGGTAACACCTCATTGGATAGTGCACTTCCGTAGGAAGCTTGTCGTTCAACAGGTTTACTACTAGATGCCTATCTCAGTTTCACTCACAGAAACTCTACTCAACCGTTGCTAAGTAGTGTAGTAGTGTAATTGTTTTCTACACACACACACACACACATAGAGATATGTAGTAATTTATCAATTTACAAGAGTATCATTCCAGACAAATTGGTTCTAGGTCAAGACATGTTCATGTAAGAATGCATACTGGATATAGCACATAATGTATGTGGTTCTTGTCCTTTTCAAATCTAACACATACTATTAGAAATCTCAGATAGAATTCCTATTGGATATAGTCCAATGAAAAATCAAGATTAACTACTTTTCCTTATGCACCTGTGCCCATTTATGCCACGTATGATCTAATGAATATATCAAATTATCTTTATGCAACTTCCTTCACATTTTTAATACCGAGCAAGAGTTATAGTTACACTTTCCATGATTAATATTATAGAAATTGATTTAATAGCAGCGCGAGAAGTATGAGCTACGATGTCTACGGTAAACAGCAGTTTCCTCCCAGTTTACTTCCTATATAAATTTCCTTAATGCTTCTACCGATGGGCGTTGGTTTGCATGACAGGCTTCATTACGTGTTACAGCACTTCTCAAACTGTAACCCTTCAAATATCCCTTCACCCTCCTCATCTTGTTCCATCTTGTTGAGAATAGTAAGACAATTCGATATTACATTTCTAAAAATATAAACCAGTCAATATGTCCTTCGGTCACGGAAGACGGTCGTCAGAATGCGAAAAGTGATGAGTTCTGGTTGGGGAATATAGTTTGGGAAACTCGGTAATAGATGGCGAGCGTGTTTCGAGGGTTTGTGTGCCTGGGGCCATTTGTAGACTTGGGTGTGCCCCGAAACAATAGTGTTCGCCCGACTTTGAGCAATGGCCGTTATACGATATGACACATGAATAAATTTGTTAAACTTATACGTTGTTCCGCTATTGCAAAATACGTGTTACGTTATATCGACCGTATATGTAAGGATCATATACAAATTATATTAGTCAGTCTGATTATTACAGAGTAGTTGCAGGCGCGTGGATTTTTACTCGTCATACGTCTAATTTCTAAAGGTTTCACTTACAAGAACAAAGAGAGCTGTTGCCGTAAATACTTGAATTAGCTGATGAATCCAGACCAACAGAGATTAGATTATTCGTGCACACTTCCAACGAAAAGAAAGTCGAAATTTTAATTGTAAATCCATGAAAATTTGTGGAAATTAAGGTCGACTTTTATCATTCAATTTAATGCGAGTGCATTCTTGTTGAACTTGTGAAATCTAGTATGAAGTCTGTCAACTCGTATGATTAATGAACCTTTTGACAAATGGTTTATGCATATGAGTATATTAAAATGACATAATTTAATGTTTCTTAAATATTCTAGAATAATTTGTAAATTGACACTAACTCGACATTAAATATTTCCTCAACTTATTATAAATAAAAAAGTAAAAGTACCTTTGTTTATTAAATAACAATAATTATTTTTCGTTTTCACATGATAATATACTCTTTTTGAACTTAAGCCATAGAGCTGCCAAAGTAAAAGACATATATTTCAACAAACCAAATCACAATGTCATTGTTAGCGCTTTCATTCACAATTACGTTAATTTATTAGGGATTAAATTAATCTTTCAGACAAATATCATCACGTACAAATTACTTTTACTATTGTCTAACTTTTCACAACAAATATACAAAACTGTGTATTGTTTTAGGATGAGATTACTTTCATTTTTAACTAAACAGTGTTTGTCTAATTTAGAAATTATTCCAAGGAGAGAACTACATTTGATGTTAACAATATAGAAACGAAACTACATTGCTTACCTATTGTACAACATTAATGCTACTGGACATAAATATGTTATTGTTTGTTTTAATTCGTATTAAAAACATTTGACGCTACTGTGCTATTGCACTATGGGTAATACATTATCTCTACTATGATTCTGCGCATTCAGCTGTCAGTAAATATTTAAATTTCCAATAAAAACAGTCCAACAAGTACAAGGTTAATGATTCTTAAATGACTCGTGTAAAATCATATACATGTAATAATGCCTACACAGACACAGAGACGTAATTAAAATACATTTAGCACATCTAAATTAAAATAGATCCTAACATGGAATTTATTTCATGTGATCTGCATCCAACTTGATGCTATCTAAATGCAGATTTGCCCTTTCGTAAAAGCATATGGTGATTGCCTAAGTGTTTCTGAATTCATATGCAATGCCTGCGGACTGTAAATCAGCGTAAAATAGGCGGTACACTTTAGTTTTAAATAATTTACGCCTCAGTGTGAAAATTGTGGTATTTTAGAGCAATTTATTGAGGAAAAAACCGGTTATTACTCAATTTATCATCAATCATCTACGTAAGATGTATGACAAAAAATAATTTATTACTGTCTACATATAAATAAACAACGAAATTTAATTTTTTAAATAGAAAAGTGTGCTATATTTTTATAGTGTTTCAAAGTATATATTTAATTACATTATGTAAAGAGGCGCGCCACGATCTCTGAACCTCTAATTGTACAGTTTTTTCTATTTATTCTGTAGTTTACTTCGGCTCATTTAGCTAATAACTTATTATGTAAAGAGGCGCGCCACGATCTCTGAACCTCTAATTGTACAGTTTTTTCTATTTATTCTGTAGTTTACTTCGGCTCATTTAGCTAATAACTAAGATTATTGTGAAAATATTTCTATATTTTATTTATTTGTATTTCGATTGATGTCAAGTCAGTAAAGTATCAGGTAAGTATTGATGAATATTGAACAAGTCATGTTTGTGTAGCTATGAAGAGGCGTCACTGTGTGGGGTTTAATGACATCAGCGACTGCATTAATTAGAAAACTCTCACTAAAGCGCGGTTTGTAATTATAACAGATTTACATTCAAGGACCACACAGCACCACCGCGCGTTGAGACAATACTGATGACATAACGATATTTGTATTAAATGGTAATGTACATAGTCAGGGACACATGGATATTAAATGTATGACAACATACACGAGATATTCAAACGCTGGAACGGATTTCCCTTCATACATAACATGCGATCAAAACAACCATAACGTTAGTCCTTGTCCAATCATGTACCCTTTCTCAGAATACAGGAAGGTTGTACGATCATACTGTAAAAATAGCAGCTGCACAAGTTTAGATTTGCAACAAGAGTTGCCTTCTAATTTCGGTTAATATTATGTTTAATATTTTGTACATCCGTTCTGAACAACTGATAAATCTTGCAGATATCAGATGCAGACTTCGATTATAGTTTAAAAGACTGTTTTAAGTTACAAATCACTCGCAAAAGTACTCTTCATTTAGTTAATTCATTTTTCATGTAGTTCATAAATAGTTTAATAATAGACACAATTAAGGATATCCGCCAATCAACGGACGACACTTTGCTTTCAATATAATAGATTAATACATAAAACAACTGTATCACATATGGTGTGTAAATGAAAGTTCATTCTGATATACATTATTGATTGCCAAGTCAATGTGTTAATGAGCCATTAGTTAGATTAATGATGCTATAAATTATGCGAATTTTCAAGGAAAAATTAGACTATACAAGGCATGTGGTCCAATCTTTGTAAAACGCTAGCTAAAATATAGATAGAATACATGTTCTAATAAATTAAAAAACAAAACGAGATGCAATAATTAGTGGCGAAGAAAGTAAGAAGAAAAATATCACTGATAAATATGCAATAATAAATAAATAATTCATGAATTAGATCAACAACATAAACCAGGTGTTTGTAAATTACATTCAGAAATTATATGTTATAAACAATTAAAGTGTTTGTGTTTTATTTACTTAGTAAATGTGTGAGATCATTTTATATTTTTATTCTTACTGTCATACTTAACTTTTCAATACCTCCGTCGTTAATATTACAAACGACACAGAATTCTATTGAAAATAGTAAAATGTTTACTAAACTACCTACTGATTTATCCTTGCAAAATCAAATCATTTTATTTCTATTCATAATTTTAATGAGCCATAAACCAACATATCTATTATCGAGGTTAAAGATGTAAATTTATCAACGTACATGTTTCTAGAAAACTAAACGTTCCTTTAGGCATATACGACTCTATGTAGTCAATAAATAATGACAACTCAACTAGTAGAATTGAAACTCACCGTTTACAGTATTTAATCGTATTCACTTTCCGATTGATTACCGAATAATAAGTGTGGGAAAATCGGTAATAAAATAGAAAATCTATGTGAAAAGCGTTGGTGTTGGTTGTCTCCGTTTACCAAGGATGCTGCACACAGGCAGACATGCTTAGTTTGTAATCGACGAACCGTGAAAACTATTATGTGAGTTACGTAATACAGGCTACAGTGTCGAGAGTCGTGTGGGCTTCACAGTGACCTTGACCAATCAGCAGAAACTATAGAACTACCTATAACCAGAAACACGCTAAATAATATCGGCAATTTAATAAAGAGCCGCTACTAATACAAACTACTGACGGGTTGCAACAGGATTTCCTTATTCTTATGATGTTGACACATCCGATAAGATGATGGTTCAGGAGTGAGAAACAAAATTCTAACATGATGCTAACAGAGTTGTAAAGAATAAGATAAGTCAGATACAAATTACATTTAATTAACATTGCATGTTAAGATATGTTCATGTACATATTATAGCGTAATAGTTATGTAATAAGAAAAAATAATTAATATTTCAGTACTACAAACGTAATTAGCGTTAAATAATTCGTATTACAGACGCAAGAAATTACTGACCCCCTAAGTACGTATATTACAAATTTTTCAATAAAAACTTGTAAAATTATAAACGTATTATTTAATGTTACAAGGTTAACATATCATCTGACGTATGTATGTTTAAAAAGTTAATATGTAACAATATCTGGAATAATTACTAAAAATTTTAGTAATTATTCTAGATATTGTTATTTAATAACAAGTTAAAAACTTTACCCATATTAACTATATAAGCACGTGCATGTTTTTATGAATAAATAAATACTGTAATCAATATAATTGTACATCTATATATCATAGCATACACATGTTAAAGAACCTGAGGGCATAATGTTATCATTGCAAATTCCACAACTTCTATTATCATGTAAACATTTGCATATGAATTCAAATCACGTTGTGCGTATTAAGAGCAAAATGATAACAATACAAGATGCAATTAACCAAATAATTAATAATGTTATTCACACTAAAATACTTATCCTTTTATTGATTTCAAGGTTATTTTAAATTACCGTAAATGTATAAATTAAAATTATCTAGTTGCAAAAATATAATACAATGATTTTAAAAATATTAATGACGTTGTTTTTAACATGGGCATACTAATTACAAATAGAATTAAATTTACATCAATTTTCTTATAAAACTTTCGTTTCAGATAAGAAATAAGGCAAAGGAAATGCTTCTGGCGTATTTAATAAGTGTATAAAATATAGAATATTTTAAAATATTTCGCAAACTCATTGCAGTAAAAGTGGGACTACTGCAATACGGAAGCAAATAATTAAAGAGAATGTTTGAACATAAGGAATGCTAATGATAAGAAAATGCAACAACAACAACAAGTAAAGATTAAATATCATTAATACATAACTGAAAATATTTTTAACATCCTGAAATTCTTCTGTGCTTTATGCATTTAAATTAAATAATTACATTACTTTATTCTTTTAAAACAGTTAGGTAGCATGTTTCAATACACACATTAAACACAATCACTTGATAACAAAGAAATGTTATGTATCTACTTTAAAAACAATTAAATTACGGTACTTCTGCTCTTTTTCCTGTTGAAACAAGAATTAAGGTTACTCCCAAGGAATACTTAATGAGGTAAATATAACTTGCTGCTTGTAAAACGCGAATAGATATTAATTGATATGGATCTGATTCAATTATACGTATTACCAGTGTCGTGCATCATTTGAATTGCGTGCAGACGTTGTAATACCAAGAATTTATCGTTACAGACTGGCTACATGTAATGTTTAGAACCTCGCCCATTTACAGATCAAAGTAGTAAAGTTCAATTGTGTTTATATTTATAAACATACAGTATACATTATTGACATTTTATTTCTAGGAATTCATCTATATATTTTAATTTCATTTTTAGTTATGAGAGTAGAAACAAACTGTTTATTAAAATAAAAAATTCCTTCACCGTGCCTTGACCCAACATATGTCTGAAGTTCTTCAACAATATTTTCGCTAACAACATTCTTCAAGCCTTTTGTAGTCGTATAAACAGTTTAAGCATTCGTCATTGAATACAATGTCATAGGTAAATGAACTTTATAATTACTAAAATGTAATTAAGATATATAAATTATATTATATTCGTACTAACTAAATATATATGTATATACAGTCATTAGACCTCACTGTAAAATGTAAGAAATTACAATTTTTCGCACACATCAAATTTCAGCTGACAACCGCAAAACGTTGAATTCAGAAAATGGCACTAGCATTGAAATAAATTTGCAAGACCGTGTTAATTAACGTGGTAATTAGATTATCACTAGAACTGGCTATATTCCGTTATGTTGCAATTGTTTGGAAGGACATCACGGTATATTAGTCGCTGTTACGTCATAACTGCAAAAATATTGCGGTTCAAGGAAAAATTGTATTCAGAAAATTCACTGAAAATTTTATATAATGACAGTTCGCGGTAAAATTCCATCGATTAATTCGGAAAACGTCAACTCTAGTCGACAGTAATAATTATTTGTGATTATGCAAGAGTGAATGCACATTACATAGAGGTTACAAGTGCACAGTCTATTTACTGGAGACATATTTATTTTAACAATATTTAGTATGCATACACTGTAAATATATTGCTTACTTTAAATATATCTAATTTTAATTTTCAAACGTATTTCTTCATATTATTGTATTGATTATCTAAGCAAATTATTATGCACAATACACATTTTTAAAATCGTTAATTAAGCGTCTGCTATTTTAAAATGCGTATCAGCATTTAAAAGTATATTTGAAAACGTAGGCTATTTAGTTACCAAGAACCAACCAGTTCTTGGTCAACCGCTGAATAACCATTGAATCAAGCTTAAGCTATTTTGGTTACTCTGAGTCACAAGAGGCATGGGGATTTATTCTGCAGTCGGAAATACCAAAAGAACAAGCGCCAGATTATTCTCTCCAGACCCTTAAATAACCAACAGGCATTTGTGTTGCGAATTCCGCTAACGTAATCATAAATAAATATAATCAGTTATTGCAGTTACCAAAGTTGGTGACGCCCGAACTGCTAATAATGTTACAAGAATGTACATGATTAAATTCATTTATTTATATTATTCCTCCTTGCGTAGTGCATGCTTCGTTCGAAAGTTTTTGATTTACATAAAAAGATAGATTCATTGAGTGCGGGAATAAATAGAGGAATTCTGAAACCAATAGAGAAAGCACACATGCACACACAAGTATACATACAGTAGCTAGAATCTGTTGTAAAACTGAATCACCGCGCTCGTAATTCTCTTCTCTGCCCATTCGGTATTATTGCTCGTTTAAATTATCTAAAAAAATACCATACCAACCTTTCTCGTGTAAGGTGTAATTTTATGGTTCGCAGCAAATAATAAATTGCAAATATTACAGTGACCACTGAAGTTTATGGAACACTACAGGCGCATGAATGGATTGCAATGTTGTACTGGGAAAAGAAAATGTATAACGGATATTTGAATAAAATGTAACAGTCGGGAAAGTAAGTTATCAAAATGGCCGCCTTATTTTCTAAAATACAAATATTCTGTATGTTTGCTAACATCCGGACAATATATTCTTTAGAAATTCTAAATTTACCAAGCCGTGTTGATTCCTATCTTGATAATAAACATACCGGTAAATATACTTTGAATAAATAAGTTGAACATGTTTATATTAAAATATAAAAGTCTAAAAACAAAGAACTAGAATAAGAATGATATAAATCAAAACAAATGTTTAATTTGTTACCTTTTGAACATAGAAATCTACTAGCTACAATTGGAATAGGTTTGGAACGTCTGGTTGAATACATAAATTGTAATATAAACTAATTTAATAGTTAGAAATTAAACAAAGCAGAAAGAAATAAAACAGTTGCCATCGGCATTTGGCAAGGTAAATGATATTATTATCAATATTATCATATAAATCGATCAATAATTGGAACGAAAATTAATAGTGCATGAAGAAAAAAAATCCCATGGTTTCTACAGACCAAATAATAGTGGAATGTTGAAAGCAAGTAGCACTTTACTTCAGAAAACAAGCAATTATTCAATGGTGGTTTATTTTTCAATGAAAATTTTGCGAAATATGGACAGATCTAGAAATTCTAGTTTTTGTGCCTCTTGTTTAAATCCAGTCTGAACCTTGACGTAAACAAAGACGATGATGTCATAACTCAAAATACAGAAACTAACTGTTAAATTGACCAAAACTAAAGACTATTCAATTATTAATTACACCTTAATGCTAATCATTAGTTAATAATATAAAGTAATCTTATTTAATTAATGTCAATACCGTACTAAACCAGTTTTGTAATAATTTTCAAGTAACTATTATGACATTCAAATAAACACAGCAATGACATCTCATATACTGAAGATCCACAGTAAATAAATAATAAAAATGGAAAAAACAACTTACTGGTGCTTTGTGTATTCCTAGTCTGACACGAGAATATTTTTTCATAAATACCCTCCACAGTACATACGCCATGGTTATACTACATTTATCCAATTAACAAACACAACTAATGCAATAATCCACTTGAAAGAGAATCCAAGTTACATAAACATTTTCTACAAAACAACTTCACTGTCAAAACACTTTTAACAATTCACTTTATACAATTATATATAATATATTGATATAATAACAACGCACTAATAATAACTAATGGCACAGTTTTATCACATGTATAGATCTAGAGTAATTAACATTGACGTTTACGTAAATTGCGACTGTTCACCGGCAATTCGTAACGTCGACTGTTGCGCGCAACGCATCGCGAAACCACGCACACGTGGTCACTTTGCTTGTTGTGAAGTCGCCCGGCGTTCCCCACATGCGCGCGAGAGTAAACCGTTCACGTGAAATGAATCGAAAAACAACGGAAACCGAGAATAATCCAATGTTTTGCCTGTGTATTTCACCAACAGTTCACTTTGATTGAGATTATGTATTACACTGTAAATGCTTGTTACGTATATTGTTATTGGCCCGTTCAAACATGCGCAGAGACACAGAGTATTGTCTGCTGAATTCGGTACATAAATTATCAAGGACATAGTTTACAGTTTTCGGTTGAGTTTAGGACAAATCAGTCTATCCACTGTTTTTAACATGTTTAGAACCTGTTTCATAGAACTACATTACATATTGTGTAATATTTACATATAGGTACTATATAAACGAGTTTATAAATCTTACATAAAATATCCAAGTACCCAGTGTATATTTACAGTACATGTAATGGACGTTATGTTGCAGTATTTGATTCCAACACCGATAACATTTCTATGGAGCTTCCGGTCACGTGTCTAAGTACACAAACGACATTATTAAATGCATTTGTCTATGATCTTGACATTGTGATTGACAATGGCATCTTTGTATTCCCTTTCACCCGATGAATACAAACCTGATTTATAAACAATCATATTTCTACTCTGTATCTTTTAAGAAAAATTCAAACATTGTTGTAGATAAATCAGTTTGTACAAATTGTTTTCTGATAGTGATATTTAAATAGAACAAACAGTTTCTATTTGACAAATATTAAACTAATTAGATGTGTCTACATGTGGTCATCTAATTAATTTTGGTCAAACTGTATTTAGAAGACCGGTCTTCCGCTTATTAGATACAAGACCTGGGAACATTTTACTAATCTCTCTTCTATATCTCATTTTAATTCGTTTTAAATTATATTATTGATGGCACAATCTTGATACATAGATCTGTAGATTGTATTATTTCACTATGTTGATAATATAAACGTATATGTGTAAGTACGTTTAATATTGACTCTGTCGATAACAGTATAAGCCTGAAATTACACATTCCATTTACCATAACATATAATAACAATTTAATAGAGAATGCCTGGCAGCAGTGTTATTCTCACAGTTGTGTTGGAAACTAAAGGTGCATGTACACTGTTGCATTTATATTATAGTCAATGATTATTGACCTGTACGGGAATCGATGTTTGTAATTTATTGGAAACTGACGTATTTACTAATCAGCGTAATGGTGAATGCGTGCATGCGGGAACCGTGCACTCCACTTTCGAGGAATGTATTGTTTTCACGATAACTGTGCACCGTGATATTGGCTGCAGGCTTCATTGAACCTGAAGTCTGCAGATGATGATTCATACTCAGTGTGCGCACATAACCTCACACATTCGTCACAACAATGCAACAACTTAACTAAGATGATGTCTACATTTAGACATTATGCAAATCACTTAATTGTTTGTGCGTGAAAACTTAATTCATTCATTAATAATAATTATATGCCATTAAATATATTTAAATGAAGGATATGAGAGAAAATACTTTCGTTATTTTGTTTCACTGGTTGTTGAAATTTTCAGCCAATTAGAGATGTTTAGTTAATTATTAGGAACAAAATCGTTAAAATTATAAGCATTAAATTGGATTTCCTCTACGACGGCAATTAAATACGTGACAAATATGTTTAATTCTGCAGACACTTTTTTATTATTTTGTTATCACTGTTTGTATTGCAAATATAATTTCTAAATTGTGAATGTTTAGTGAAGTCATAGTATACAGTTGTGTGATGACCGTGTTAGTAAACTGGGAAATTATCTTAGGCAGTCTAGTCAGCTGTGTGAAACATGTTTTCAATTGATATTGCATTTAAACAGGTTTTTCCGGAAACTGCATGCTTTGCATTTTAATTCAACAACTTAGTTATTTTTACTATGTATTCTTAATATCCACCGGAAGAATAAATGGTTAGTTAAAGGGCGTTTATTTTTCAAAGGGAAATGAAAAATAAAACACCACGGATCGGGATTTTTCACAGCCTGTCACAGATCACGACCGGTACACGGTGTTCACACCAGCGTGACGAGATCGGATGGCGGGCGTGCGAATCGAAACGAGAGGACCATTTACGTCAATTTAGCACTAGAGGAACGATCGCAATAGTGCATAAGCGCCAAGTCCAGATCCCAGGTCCACGATAACCATATATTGACAGAGGTTAGAACTACGTGACTTTATGTATGCATATACAGTTCAAAGGGCAACAACACACCATCATAAAACACCCCCGCCCACCTAACCACTGCAATACAGATCGATTTTATTGGTAATAACTTATAATAATCGTCATTCATGTGCGCCATTGTTTGAAATAATAAACTGCTGGCGTATGCATATATATGGCTTATGGTAAAAATACAGGTGAGTCTGTGAGACCTGGGACTCTCACACTCACACGCACTCACACACACACTTGTGTGCAAGTACCTTACTTGTTCTTTTTTTAACCAAATCGCTAAAGCGTGCGAATGCACGAATGGAATGTGTGTATGTGTGTAGGGTTCGTTTAACAATAAGATTACTTCTACCACGGTTTGACACACAGTTTACGACTAACTTTATGTCGCAGACCGTTTTCATTTTTATCCTACCGCACAACGTTTCATTATATGTACTTGGAAGAAATATTGTGAAAAACTGTTTTGCTCGTACCAACACTAAATAATAAATGTTTTATTATTTAATTATTTTCTCTGTAAAGTCATATGAAGGTTACAAAAACTGGTACGTACATACGTACGTACGAGTAGGTTCTCGTCTAAAGTAAATTGTGTAGTAAAGTTTCAGTTAATTAGTATTTACAACTCTGCTGATCGCATATCTTGTTAGCCATATGGTTTTTCGTGGCGCATGCGCGTTCCTTGTGCGCAATTTCATTATTCATCGAATACCCGTTTGTTCAAAGCTAATGAATATTTATGATACGTGGCGGCACCTCTGCATCTCCTGGGTGATTTTACTCGCGATCAAAGTAGGCAGAGGTGGCCCCAAACATGAACTCTGACCGCCGTAGTGTTGTCACTTGTGTCCATTCTTAACACTCTCGGCGTGATTCATAAAACGCCGCAGTCACACGATTTGCAAACGTGCCATTCTCAACGGGTATTGTGAAATTCTGTTTTAGTTGCACAGAATAAACACATTTCAATCCTTCAAAAAATGTCCTTACTCTCACGTTCACTCGGAATAGTTTGAAATATAAATAACTCATATTCTATACAAAATCTTTCATATTTATGAAATCTTTTTAAATAACACAAATATTGTAATTTTTAAGCTATAAAATTATACGTAAATATTAATTAAGTTTTTGTAATAATTAAGTGAAATTTTAATTACAATGGGCGATTAATCTGGTGGGTGCCAGAATAATTTCACTTTTTCTCATTGCAGAATAAACTATTCATGAATAAGTTATGACAGTGTAGGTATTTATATAATATGCGTGTACTGTCTATTTCAATTTACGTATATTTTAATAACAATTAACTTCTTGCTGCCCACAATTACAGTGACAAATTGCTTGGTTTTATAGTGTTAACCTGGTATTGCATATTGCAACAAACTGTGACATGGTTTAATAAATTATTATGAAGTAATAAAATATAAAATATGCGTCATAGTCAAAGACTAGCTATAGATTTTCTATAAGCCTTTTAAGTTTTTTTGTGAAAAGTTCTTGTTGGAATACATTTTGTAATATCCGTTTGCTACGTTGGATTTTTCTTATACTTTGTAAAGAGTAGAGGAGTTAATGCAGATTAAGGGACGGTAATGTACGACACTATTGATCGTATCCAAATCAGGCTAGACTTGACGTTGATATTAATGCTATGTATGCATACAAAGGTGGGTGTGTCCATACTATTTGCTCACTCACCGCTGTTCAGCTGAAGTATTGCCTCAGACGAACCGCCGTGTGGGCAACATGAATGAACCCATTAGTCAAAGTTTTGCACCAATATACCATTTTGCACTATTATCTTCCCGTCTTCTCTGGCTCGCGTATCCATCTTTATGGCAGAAATATCGGACAGCCAGCCTGCGCTAGATGACTTTATCTAATAGTTGGCAATATTTGTACTACTGATCTACTTCCACCTGTATGGAAATTCTATGTCACTGTGTACGCAGATGTAATTAATGTCAGCAACTCGGCAACAATGTCAACCAAATGATGATAATCAACACGTATGAAATGGAACTATCGATAATAGAACACATCTCTTTGCAGAAGATATCAATGTTGTTTTGCTGCTATTGCTACTACTGCTGTATATAGAATTGGATATATTTTTCGTCCTAGATCAGATGTTAATGAATATTATTGCAATCATCTCTGAGCTATGGACGACAGCAGAATGTTGGCAATTGATCTGTGCTTGATGACTTCAGTGTTGTGTTTGTATGAAGCGTGGATGCCGAATAATTGGAGAATGGCCTTGATTTTTGACATGATTCAATTGAGCAATTAAACACATCAATTGACTAACAGTGTGTCTCCGTATCTCTATAGCTGTGAAAGCGGCACACATCATATAAGAAGACATTTGCCAGTGTATGTGAGTGTCAGTTGGTGTAAAGATTAACAAGACAATGTGGGTGGATAACACTACACATACTTGCCCTCACTAGATTTACGAAATAAAATACTCACTCTCAGTAAACATCCATTGAATTTCTAAATTTTCTCTAAGAAATTTTGTGTGCATTATAAATATATTGGTGCATAAATCTATACTTACAAAATTTCCCTTTGTCATTCGATTTTATTGTTCGTAAAACACCATAGACTGAATGTATTTCATGAACTACGAATAACAAATGTCTTACAATGTTTTATGTTCCGCCAGGAAACTATGTTATTTCCGTAAACATAATATGTGCCAGTGCAGACAAGCGTGTTTATACCGAAGTACATAAGAGTTGGTGTTTTCTTTTTTACTTACGAACAACGCTCTCCTAGTCATGTGTGCAGTGATGCGTCAGCTGACATCACGTTAGTTTTTCCTAGGGGAACTGCTAGCTCACGCCAAGCAGGCACCTACAGTTTATTGTTGAATTCAAATCACGTGTCTGGCAATGTAGGTATATATATATATATATATAATCATGTTAAATAATAATTTTTTGGTTTTGTAGGCATACGCTTTAAACTGCGGCCACCCTGCAATACATATTACTTAATCTTAAAAAGGTTCTACCGTACAAAGAACGAGGACGACCGCTAGTTATACTATAAATGAATTTATGTGTTTTACGGTACATATTAATGTGTATATGAAGTGATTAAGTTTCTTTGGAATTGTAGGCAAATGTTTTAAATTACTATTTTTGCTTGTTTGAAAGGACAGCTGGTCAAATGATAATTATTACTAAATTAATTATGAACATTTGTTTAATAAACAGGCTGGTGGGAATAATTTAATGATGATTATTAATTTGAACCTCAATCAATTCTTCGGCTAGTGTTACTAAGATTCCTTCAGCAATGTTTGTACTTCAGCAGTTAGAGAACCGTTGCTGAAAAGCAACTTACCGACTTATACTTGGTCGTATTTCAGTGAACCGGACATACAGCAGTTTCAGGTTATATGGATGGCGGTGTGGGTGCTTGGTGAGTAAGTACATACATACAATACGTGTAATATGTGAGTGGGTAGTTTCAAGTGCTGCCGCAGTAACGCCTCGCGGGCCGCCGTGTTTGACGGTCGTGGGAAATATGCTATATGCAAATGCCAGACACTGTTAACTCGAAAACATATAGGTCTATTCAAAGTGTATCACTTCAAGCCATCACTCGCTTGGATCTGTTTCGTTTATGTCTATCTACAAATAGACATTGTTTTTATCAAACATACTCTATATATACTGCTAGTTGACAGCCGTAACACTCATATACCATTTATTGCTGTATACTTCTACTTCCTTGTACAAAATGTACTCGTTGTCAAATTTAATGTATGAACAATGTCGCACAGTGAAATTTATTCACTTACAGATACATTAATTCGTTGACATTATAAAATATTTAATCTTCCAAATGGTTTTATTTGCCTTTTCAGAGTTCAAATAACTTTAACAAAAAGAACAATCATTAAATTTAAACTTCCTTTTTGTTAAACAAATGCATTCAGTTCGTTTTTAAGTAAAGTTCACGCACTGAGAACTGAACTTTTACTTTTTCTTTTGTTAACTATAATATTTTGTCTGATGTACAGTGGAAAACAATGTTCGTATGAAATGACAATCGTAAGAAGAACTAGTATAACCTTGTTGATTTTAAATACAATTGCGTGTTTGTTTCAAGCGAAATTTTCTCACTGACAATTGTGTTCAGCAAAACAACAGATAGTTGTAAATAACCAGTATCTTAATTAAAATGTTATACGACTATTAAAAGATAAACAAGCAATGATATGAAAGTTATACGTCTGTATAGTTATCATTGCAATTAATTAAATCGTATATAGTTCTAATTAATTACGTTTACAAGAAAGGATATGAAATTATAAAATTTAATTTAGAATGTACTGTGACCCTGTAAGTTATGTTTCCGTATATACACCTGTGATGTACGGTTAAACTTGTATTGATTCGTTGATAACTTCAAGCCAATAGTTATTTTAAATCGTCAGTATATTTGAGGAATTCAGTTTGAACAACACTAGCCATAAGGAACTAACAGAAAACACAAGTTCTCTCCATTTTCCGCCTCTACACTGTAACTCTTGTAATAAACTTTACAGTTACACTTCACAAATATGGCTGCAAATTGATAATTTATTCAAAATTCTCAGAATTGCCACGGGTGACGTAAGTAAAAAGGCGAGGTTGGTTTCGGTGCCCACCCGGAGCCTCGTATATTCGCATAAATATACACTATTATTTATAATAGTATTAATGATTCATAATTGTCACATGTTGACGTAATAATTGTGTGTTGAAAATTAAATATGGAATTGTAAATAAACAGCGAAGTGTGTAGGATGCAAGTCAAGTTATTAACTACTTGGTTCACTTCAAGGATTCAGGAATACTGAGTATAATAATATGGAAATAAATATAACTATTTACGTATATACGTTTGTGTAGGATGCGAATAAAGTTCTCTTGAATTAGGAAATAGAAATGTATATGGCAGAATGAGGCAGCGGTGGATCAAAGTCAAAGTTAAACAGCAATTTATATGTAGCAAATGCAATCTTCCTTACTGGTACTTGTTTCCGTTTTGTCATAGCGTAACTGTAACCGGGTACAACATATTAGATATTCATGATTTTCAAGTTTCTTACTAGGGTAATGCGTAGATAGACGATCAGTCAGTGTATGAGGAATGACTTGTTTCAACACAAAACCTGTTGTACACTTTGTATATATTTTGTAAACCTTATGTTTATTATACAAGTTCAAAGGACAACAATATATAATATTACTATTTGTTTTATTTCTGCAATTCATTATAAGAATATTTTGACACTTTTTAATGAACTGCGTTGTGCTATAAATTAAATGTAAAAAAGAAGAAAATATCAAAGATATGAGTGCGCCATCCTTTCAAAGGAACCATTTTACTAGATCATAAAAGTATCCACTCCGCGGCTATTACTATTTACTTTTTCTAGAAAAGAAAATAGCTATTCTGCAAGGCAGGTTTACGGATAACTTACACTTGATAGTTATTTTGTTGTGTGGCAGGGAGCAAGTAGGTATGCATTATCTTGTATCTTATAAGAACTACTCTCGTTTTTACAACCGATCGTAAACTTTCTAGCGCTAAAACAAAACACTCGGGTTACGATAATGCGTGTGCGTAGGCAGCGCCCTATGTCAATGTCGAGCAGCTGTTTTTCTTTCGCAATATGATGTCAAGGAATTGTGTATGACAGAGAATACACTATGATGAAAAGCAATATATTCCTTCTATATGTGCGGGACACATTACATTATTTGTACATTACATTTCAAGATGAAACATATCAATTCTCACCGGTATAGAATATGTTTTATTGCAGTGAAATATTTACATGTACGTATATA
>JAGJTL010000059.1:3472039-3495680 GCA_022063505.1 Calosoma granatense
TATATATGTGTTAATGTTCTGTTTGTGTATGAACGCTGCACCTATGTTAATATACGATTCAATTAGTGCTAATTGTTTGAGAGTGTAACGACCCATTAACTCCCACACGCTCTAACATATTAACCCCGTGTTTACCGGAAAATTACCTACCGCACCCATGTTTTCACTACCGTGGCGCTCGTCAGTTCATAACTGCCGTGTAATAAATATTTTAGAGTGCACAAATGTGTACAGTAGATATATGCGCTTTTACCTACTCATAATTAAAGTGCATCTTCCGTAATATAAAAATATCTGTAACTCTATTCGTAACACAGAATTTACATAAACTAATGTAAGATACAGTCATTTTAGAATCAAATATAGCCCATTTCTCAATAAGTGTAACTCGGGTCGTCATATCGATATTCAATTCTAAATTTATAATTTCATCCTTCTACGACCAATATATAAAAAGTTGAATTTATTTCCTGGTGTCGGAATAAGAAATGTCACCGATCTTGGCCTTATTAATTAACAAAAATTTTGAAAATGAGTTTTTTTATTACTGAACCTAGAGGGTTGAAACTTTGCATATAAGGTAAATTGGGCATTTTTTTTAAATGCAGTCAAACTTGAGCTAGCTGCCACCGCGATACGATTATTGTGGACCCCAAAATTACCCATATTTCAACAACCGTAACTTGGATCACAAAACTGATATTATATTATAAATTTGAGTCTAACTTAATGTATGTTTGATCGTGTGAGACGCCTCGCATGATGTTTCGCCTGATTAGCGAATTATATACCGACATTAGTGTTATGCAGGTTGCGTGCGATTGGGCAATGTATTCCTGGTACTTACAAGTTTAAACTCTATTACGAAATATTTGACTTATCTTTATGACAGTATTTAATTTGCTACTTGTAAGAATCAATGAAGGTAATAAAAATAATCGATAAAAAATGTACAGTTGCATTTAGATTAGAAAATGCTTTATATAAATCCACTATATCACTAACGGTTTAATGTTAATTCAGTATTATATATTTGTATCTATTATTGTACATTATTTTTATAAACTTGCATCTCAGATCAAAGTATGAAATCTATCTAGTAGTGTGAAAGTTATTTAATAGGTAAGGATCGTACGAAACTCGAACATTACAGATACATGCACTTACCACATAGAACTGTCTACTAGCAAATCTAATCCTGTGAAATATTAATTTCAGTCTATAATTAAGCGTTTCACTGCACAATACACAGAACATTGTTTGCTCAAAATTGCACCTTATCACCTTGTTGACATGTACAGAGCCATGAAATTAACTATCAATGTCCAAATGTGTCGTCGATACATTGAAATACAAGTGTGCCAGGTCAATGTAAACACTCCTTCGTACGTTCTGGATTGTTTTCATTGTTGGCCAAATTATCAGGGATGTACAAACATTAACATTGAAATTATCAATGTATCTAGATAGAAATTAAGAAATACAAAGTAATGAGTCTGGTGTGTTAATTAACAAACAAATAAAATTAAACTATTAGTGTATATTTGTTTATATTGTTAAAAGGAATAGATTATGAATATATTTTGTACAGCCCTGGTGTATGCTACTATTCCGAATGTTAAGTAAACGTGTTTTGCATACTCTATTTGGAACTTACGTCTGTGTCTCGTAATTCTTTATGTTTGTCTTACAGTTCGTTGTCTTCACATATTGAATGCATCGGTCAAACACCTAATAAGTGCTTAGTAATATGTCTATAAATTGTAAATGAAATAAGTAAGCATACTGTAAGTTATTAATACCAATAGTAAAGATAATGTTATCAATACAGATTATTGAAAGGAAATGACATTTTTACGATATTTGATATAAAAGCCACACGATAATTTTTTATGAGCCGTGTTATCAGTTTCTAGTTTTTTTTAGTGAATAAGCATTAGAAATATCTAATTTGGTCCAAATATTTTGAGTACATGCCAGGTATTATACAATACAAGGTCAAGTTCACATTAGTAGAAGATAATTGCGCGGTACCAAAAAATAAATGCTTTTTAAATACTTTTTATACAAATATTTTATTGAGGAAATAGACATCTTCGAACAGCAACAAATAAATATATAATGTATATATGAAGTATAATAATAATAATATGAACGTAATACATATAAAACAAAAACAAACTGACAATATATTGATTTATTTACAGCTAAACTTAAAATATAGACTCTTACAAGTAGGATTTCTTATTAAAAATTTGCATATATTATTAATTAACTAAACAATCTGTGCAAATCATTATGTGTAATTTGATTTAGTGTTCGTAAGAATTTAAAAATAAAGTGTCAAGGTTTTTTAGATTTCGTCATCCAGGCAGGAAGCATATTCTTGACTTCATCTTTTAATTGCCGGTAGACCATAATAATTAGAATCGGAATTGCAAGCCGGGCATCTTTGAACAAGTACAGCCAACACGCAACGATGAACATTGCAACGTCAGTCATGTACTCCATAGTAGTGCGCACTTTGATCTCAGCCTCTGCCTGTAAAGCTTCCTGTTCCGGCGTCAACGGTCGTGAAGACGGCGTCATTGATCGTGGTGATGGTGTCCAGGAAATCATATTTGATCTATTCTGTAACTGAGACGGCGTAACAGCCCGTCTAGTTTCGCTCCTTGTTCGGGAAGAGGATCTAGATCGTGTTTTAGTTTTTGGTTTATTGGGCGTGGTGTCTAGTACCATTGGTCTTCGGACGGGACAAGGAGATGGAATTCTCTTTGCAACAGTACGTGGGGGTTCTGGTTTAACAACAGGCAATGGGGTCATCGTCCCAACAGGTGATGATTCTTTCTTGTGTAACATATGTAAACTTTCCTCTGAAGTCAAGTAATCATCAGGATCCGATGCAGCTTTCAGTTCGTCTCGGTGTACCATTGGTGGTTGGAATTTCTTTGGTTGACTATACGTACGAACTATATCACCGTAATGATCAGCGACAACCTTATATTCCTCTTCTGAACTCTGGCGATTTAGCATTCGTTTATCCTTTGCCGCTTGCGCTGCTGATATCATCTGAGCTTCGGGAATATTACGCAGTGGTGAGGGTTGGCGTTGATTAACATTACCACGAGATGGTGATGGTGTACGTGATCTGGTCGGTTCACTGTTTGGCGAAAGCAAATCACGATTAGGTTCATTTGTAAGGAATTTTCGTAGGGGTTTCTCTGGCACAGGCTTTTTGGTTGAAGATGGTTCTGTTTTCTTAAGAATGGGTTTTGGAACGAAATTTGGATCAGGCAAAGGTGATGGTTTTGTTAAAATTTCAAATGGTTCATCATGTTTTGAAACAGTAGTTGGAATCATCCTCCTTGGATGGTATGTTTCTTCCTCTTGTGTTTCTATATGGGGTGGCGAAAGATCATGTCTCTCATCATCTGATTCTGATTCCTCTTCTGAATAACTTTCTTCCTCTTTGACACTGTCTTTCCGCACTTTATTTAAACTATCCTGTTTCTCACTTTGCTCTTTAAGTGAATTATTCCTGCTGATATGTTCATTATTTGCCATTTTTGCTCGTACTTTTGCGAATTCCTCTTCTTCTTTTTCTTCTGAATAAGATCTTTCAGGTAACGACATATCATTTACTTTATCTGAGTATTTAGTTTTAATGTCGTACATATCAGCGTTGTCTCCACTGTTTCGTAAACTGTGTCGTCGCTTGGCCCAGCCGTATTGTTGTGCAATATTTGTAACACCAGCCGATAATCTTCGTACAAACGATGGTTTTCTCTCAAGACCTGCTATATCTTCGTTTTCCATTGAATTAATAAGAATCTTTGGTATACTCGGCCGTCTGTCGTCGACTTCTTTTATTTCTAATCTCCGATTCTTTTCTAAGCTTCCTCTTCGGCCCAGACTAATACGATCTGGTGTTATACCTCGATTCCAATCTTCAGCTTCTTTCGCAAATCGGGCAAACGCTCGTTCGTGTAGTAGTTCCGTTGAACTGACCGAGGTTTTCAGTGGATTAAATAGTTCCGAATCTGCACCCAATTCTGGAGCGGACAGTGACATGGGAGGTGCAATCATATTATCATCAAAAACAAAATAATTTTGGGTGGCAGCATCGTGATCTAAAACAAATTATATTCACATGTAATTAATATGTTCATTACTTACTTGTATATAAGTATAAATACCTTCTAGAATGACCAGCATAAATTCAGAGCTTCCATGAACCATGTCGTTATTGTTATTATTTTGATACGATTGAATTGAACTTCTTCTCATTGCGGTGTCATTATTTATTGAACTTCTTCGAGAAGTTGGCGACCCTTCATTAGATGATGGATTAGGAGTCGGTGATATGCTTCGTATCGTTGGACTTAAATGAATACTTTTTTCAATCGTATGTTCCGTAAGACTAGGTGATCGATTCCTTGTCATATCCATTGGACTCGGGGATCTTGAACGGTCGAGAATCATTGGACTCGATAATCTACGATTTACAATGATAGGACTTAATCTATCTAAATGATCACCCTTCAGTGAACTGATAACTTCTTTATGTTCTGCAACTGGACTTGGTGTATTATTAGGAGTAAGAGTGTCTTTGCTTGGACTATGTGAACTTTTAGGAGAATCATTTGATGGTGGACTTGGACTGGGAGATCTCTTTGGTAAAATGTTTGAAAGCAATTGATTTATTATACTTGGAGATCTTTCTCTTTTGATTGGACTTGGAGATTTCTTGTTTGCCTCATTCAATTCCTCCTCTTTTTGTATAACGGGTTGTGGTCTCATTTCAGGTCTCTTATATTTAATATCAGTTCCGTATGAAATTTCCCTAGCAAGAGATGATCTGTCAAATATAGTTTTGTTAATGCCACTGCCCGTTAAGTCTCGTCTCTTAAATTCCGGTGAATTTTCAGGACTTCGGTGAGGAGTTTTTATTTTTTCTCTCTTAGGCGGAACTGGTGCCGCTGTTGGTGGAATTAGTGTATTCATTGCTTCTCTTTCAGCATTTCTTGTCGAGGATGCTGATCTTCGTTTCGGTGGAACTGGTATAATTTCCCTTACAGCATCTCTCGGCTGACTGCGACTTCGTGGAGGTGGTGATAACATGCCCCGCTTTGGATCAGGTATAAATAACACGTCGGTTTCGTCACTTGGATCACTTACTCCGTATGGACTTTCAGCTTTAACTCTAAATTTATATTCACTGCCTTCTATTAAATCACTCAACGTAGTAGTTAGCTGTCTGCAGGTTGACGCCTTGAGCCAAACATTCCACCCGATACGGTAATATTCCACTATGTAGTTTCCAATTTTGCATCCGCCATCATCTGCTGGAACTTCCCAGGATAAGGTAACCGTTTTGCCTAAACTCATAATTACTTTCAGATTGCACGGTGGCCGTGGTTTATCTGTAACAGTTACTAAAAATGAAGTGTGATCTTCTCCGAGCTTGTTTACGGCACGTATCTGGTATTCCCCTCTATCCGAACGTTTAGCTTCACCCACACGTAACACGGAGGAACGATCTGTATTGATTATTTCATAACGATCATCATTCTGTATAGTTTCTCCATTGTGAGACCAAAACACTAAGGGTTGTGGTCGTCCAGCAATCGATACTTTCAAACGTATAATTTCGTCCAGTTCGAAAAGAAGACCATCCTCATATTGTCTGGGTAATCGGATGACTGGTGGTGCCTCTACTTTGACAACGGCTTTTGTGGAAGCATGACCAGCTTTATTCGTAGCAGTACATTTAATTTCACCTTCATCCGTTAACGAAACCTGATGAATAGTTAGTACACTTTTATCATTCTCAGTGATAATTCTTGTTCGTCGACTACTGAATATCTCGAAACCATCCTTGAACCAGCACACTTTTGGTGGTGGTTGACCAATAACATGTACAACAAATTCTGCCATTTCATTTTCCAGTGCTGTCGTTTCTTTTAGTTCTTCTGTGAACTTTGGAGCCGTTATAACAGATCGTTGTAATGTAACGGTTAGGGGTTCGGATATTTCGCCTGGATCCGACATCCCTACGGAATTTTGAGCAGTTACTCTGAATTGGTACCGCCATCCTGGTTCTAGGCCACTAAGTGTCAACTCTGGTACGGTTACTAGCAGAGGGGTAGCGCGAACCCAGTGTGGGGAACCTGTACGGCGATGCTCCACCAGGTAACCAGTTATCGAAGCACCGCCGTCGCTTTTCGGTTTGTCCCATTTGATTGTGACTACATCAGGCGTGATGTCAGCTCCTGGAACTAACTGTGGTTTCCCAGGCGGGAGGGGACGTTCTGAAATTATATTCTTCTATTAAAATTTAAACTAGAGTTTATGTAGAAGACTTTTAAACTAATTAGAATTAGCAATTTAGCTACGTTCGGCATAATTTATGTTTCAATTTAATTTTGACATAAACATAAATATGTGACAATTATATAAATACTGGAATAAAATTTAATTAAACTTTTCTCGTGAGTAACATTAATGTTCAATGTAGTAACTTGAAATAACTCTTGAACTAAATTTAAAATAATTTGGCTGTAAATTTAGAAGCATACTTCTAAATGTAAAAATAATACAGTGTTTGCTTTTGTAATCGGGTTAACAGGAACAAATGGAATTATTCATATACATATTGCTTGTTATAAAGTGTAAATCATGTAAGTTTATTTATATTTTAATAAATGAGAAACTGCAGCATATTATAGGAATGTTATTAAACATTGTAACACTACTTGTACTAAGTAATATATATTAATAACATCTGACATATTTCACTTAAAACACGTGAATCTCGGATTGCATTCGTGCACGATGTGGGTGACATATGTGTGTGTGTCATATTTAACTACACGCTAACGTATACGGAACATATCGTCTTCTTAATGGCGAGCGCGTACACGCGTCCTGTATCCAAAAATAAACAAGGTGTTTGGCAGATCGCGCTGTCTTATATCGCGGCACAGATACAACACACACAATTATATGTAACCCGTCATCTTCTCGCTGTATATATTAGTGATTCGTACAGACATAGAGATGTCAATTGAATATTACCTGCGGCCTTCCAGTGTACTTGTTTCTTTTGCCTGCTCTTGGCCTGTCCCTTCGTCTGGGAGTTTCCCATATCACGCACGCACTCACACCTTGTACACGTCCATCGGCTACTGGGAGCCAGTCGCTACTCTCTGGGCACAGCCTCCCAATATAGCACACGGGATACCAACCAACAACTTCACAACTCGACCCTACCGCCGTGCCGCTCAAATACAAATCATTCAGCATTGTTAGATGCCGGTATTATATTCCAATTTGTAGCGCGCTGGCACATGCATTCAAATACGAGCGGTGATAATAGTATGAACACATTGACGGTTACAAAATATTGTAATAATTGACAAATAAGAATTCTAATTTTGAACACATACATTCTTGTTTCAATAACAACAAAATACATATTTCTAAGTTCAATATAACTACATACTGCATAAATTAATTTGTACTGGTATTTAACTTTATTTAAATTAATGGACTAATTTCAGTAAATTGGATGAGGAGTTAGTCATATCTCCGGGATAGGTGAGAACAGTAAGACAAACTTTACATTTTATATGCTCTTTATTTATATGCTAAACTAAATATGACGACAAGTGTGGTAAGTGATTGATTAATTGCATTTATTGCCAACCGAAGAAAGATTTGACGAGTTCCCATCCACTCTTGACATCGACTCCCATAGCGGTGAGGCGCTGGACCAGATCAGCGATTTCGGGGTGAGCAAGGGCGTTATCATGGAGTTTCTGGTAATCCACGCTGGCGATCTTCTCATACAGATCTTGGAAGTCAGCGCTGTTAGCGAGTTTGTCAATAACAAGAGCTATGACCTTGTTGGTGTCGACGAGTTTCTTGGCTTCCTCGATGAAGTCACGCCACGTGCGGCTATCCCTCAGGGTGTATGGGGTAGATCTGGACCAGTGTTGGAGACCAAGTTTATCGGCCAACTTGTTCAACAGCTCGATCACTGGAACACCCTGAGATTCCAAGTAGTTGACGAGGTCTCTGATTTCAGCAACATTCTTGACAATGTCAACAACTTTGGCAAAGTCAGCGCTCTTCAAGTAGGCAACAATTTTCTTGATGTCTGCGTCGTTCTCATATTTGTGGTAGAGAGCGATAAAGTCATCCTTGGGGATCAGAGCCAGGAAGTCATCGAGATCACTGGCCAAGCTTCTGGAGACACGGGTAGCATTGAATCCGTAAGCAGCGTAGTTCCAACCGAAGAAGGACTGAATGAATTCCCAGACTTTCTTGACGTCAACGCCCATGTTACTAAGACGTTCGATCATTTCGACGATTTTAGGGTGTTGTAGAGCATTGTCGTGCAGTTTCTGGTAGTCAACGCTGGCAATCTTTTCATACAGTTCTTTGAAAGGAGCGCTGTTGGCAAGTTTGTCAATAACGAGAGCCACAATCTTTTTGGTGTCGACAATTTTTTTGGCCTCATCGAGGAAATCGCGCCAGGAGCGGCTCTCTCTGATGGTGTATGGTGTGTATCGAGTCCAGTGTGGGAGACCAAGACGATCAGCTATCTTGTTCAAGAGCTCGACAATTGGGACACTTTGGGCTTCCAAGTAGTTGACGAGATCCCTGACCTCATCAACTTGGGCAACAATATGAACAACCTCGGCGAAATCAGAGCTCTTCAAGTAAGCGACGATTTTCTTGACATCTGCATCATTTTCATATTTGTGGTAGAGAGCAACGAGCTCATTTTTGGGAATCAGGGCTAGGAAATCATCGAGGTCACCCTTCAGACTGCGGGTGGATGGTGCAGCGTAAGACAAGCCGAAAACGGCGAAAAGAACGATTGCGAATTTCATCTAAAGATTAAATAATGATATGTGCATTTTATACAATAACTCAATCATTAATGAAAAATTAACTTGTACTTACTTTGGGTTCTGTTGTAGTATTCCACTTCAAGAGAACAAATACTAGATGCCTGCTGTTTTTAACCGAGCCTATTTATATCAATTTCGTTAAATTCCAGTGCCATAAAATTAAGTAGTTGAAGCTGTATATTACTTTTTATCTATAATCCTATAAGGCCTAACGTACGTAAGCTTACTGGTATATATCAATTAAACAACAATTTAAGTTGATAATGAATCATTTATTTATAATTCTATGTACAATGGATTTAGATTTTTATTATCTAATGCTTATGGATTAATTGATGTATTGAATTGTAATAGATATTGTTTTATATTATTTAGCTTCCAAGGACACTTAAATACCGATCGTAAATATTAATCAGTGATGAGAATAAATATTATGTTACCCGCATTACATAACTCTGGTTCTGGTAGCGTAAACTTCAGTAGTATTTCTCGACTGAAAATTAAAATTTGTATTTCTACAACCAAAATCAAATTATAATACAAGACTATGAATATATTATATATGTATTTTAGAAAGATAAGAGCCTACTAATTTATAAATATTATACTCGAAATCTTCAGGTATACTGTACGTTTCTGATTTGATGATTTTTTAAATAGGTGCTCTTTATAGAAAAACCTTTCGTTTCTTCCCTAGAATAAATTTTCTTTACCTTTATTGCATAATATTACATAGTACACGTAATACGTACAACCAATGCTAAGTTCTATGTAAAATATGAACAATTTGTTTTACAGAATACCAAGTAAAATAAGTATAGATTTATTCCCAATCACAGAAACTTTTTCTTGTTTAAACAATAGTGTCAACGTCGACTCCCACGTTTCTGAGACGTTAGACCAAATCAACTACTTCAGGGTGGCTAATGCCATCTTGTAATCGAGAAAATAAAACTGCGAACTTACCCGTAGGTTTTTATAAAATAGCGATGTAGCATTTATCTATATCCCACTTATTTGAAATACCAAAGAGTTGCTGGATCTGAATTGTTCTAGGAGTAAGTACTAGATTCTTTTTTATGGTAACGTGAGCTCTTTTATATATTTTCCTCAGTCGAGGTTTAAACCGAGAATCAACTGATTTTGAATCAATTTGATTTTCGGTTTAAACTTCCGTTGCGTTTCTAAAACGTGAATCAGTTAATTGTCGGTTTAAACCTTGACTGAGAAATCGGACATTAATCTCTTAGATTTTTCAATCTAATAATTATTAATCTGAAGTATGTACTTGAATCTGACACTTCAAAAATATTTTCTATGAATGTGTATTTATTAAAACAACTAGATACTTATCTTATTAAATTACTGGTTATTAAATTTTACTATCGAATATTAGGAAATGGTAAGATCAAATACATTCAATTAAAAAAACAAAGCAAATAGTTTTAAAAATGCTGTTTTATTATAGTTAAAGTAATATTACAATTAATCATTTATTCCCAGCCGAAGAAGGATTTGACGAGTTCCCAAACTTTCTTGGTGTCGACACCCATCTTGTTCAGACGGGCGATCATATCAGCGATTTCAGGATGTTTCATGGCATTGTTGTGCATTGTTTGGTAGTCTACGCTAGCGATCTTCTCGTACAAAGCCTGGAAGTCAGCGCTGTTGGCGAGTTTGTCGATGACGAGGGCCACGACCTTGTCTTTATCGACGAGTTTCTTGGCCTCCTCAAGGAAGTCGCGCCAGGAGCGGGTGGATTTGACGGTGTGGGCAGTGTATTTGGTCCAGTGGGGAAGACCAAGACGATCAGCCAACTTGTTCAAGAATGCGACGATTGGAACATTTTTGCTTTCCAAGTAGGCGACGAGGTCTCTTACTTCGGGAACCTGAGCCACGATGTGTGCAACCTTGGCGAAGTCATCGCTTTTCAGGTAGGCAACGATTTTCTTGATGTCTTCATCGTTTTGGTACTTGTGGTAGAGGGCAACGAAGTCATCCTTGGGGATCAGGGCCAAGAAGTCATCGAGATCGGATGCCAGACTTCTAGGAGCTGGCAGGGCACAGGCCAGTCCGAGGACGGCAAAGAATACGACTGCGATTTTCATCTATGAAATGGTTTTAGAACTAAGTGAAATTGGAGGCTTTATATTATGTATATTTTACTTACAGTGCTGCGAGTTGATCAGGCCTTGTTCTTCACTCAAGAACTAGATACCTTTTCGTTTACAACGGGCGCTTTATATACTAGTCTCCAAGATATGATAAGTGCAAAGAGTTACGTATTTAATCCTAAGTGCAAACTTCAAATCATTATTGCAATTTTCGACCTTTATCATATAATTATCATGTCATATCAATATTTGACTTATTTAAGTTTTTATATTAATAATCCAGATATTTTTCCGGCGATAGATATGAATATTAGAATTAATATAATTCATAAATAATTAATAATGGTACATAAAAAGTATTGTGTTTGACATCATGGAATTTTGGACAGATTAAAAACATAAACTTACAAAATATGTCATAATATATAACCGAAATTTGGATCATTCATAGTTACACACTTACAGAATACTTAATCAACATACATCTTTTAACCTTTTTGTTAAATTTTAGAATTTACATTGTATGAAACATAATTTATAATTGATAATAAATAAAAAGGAAATATGACAGGTTGAAGAAAATTCGGTTCCTTGGCCCGGGGCAAGCGTACACATCAGCAGGTTGTGCAAGTCTTGGGTCGTTGTCCGACATTGACCACACCGCAGGACCTCGGGCTGTCACCGAGCAACAGATCGCGGCTACAAGCGCTGAGTGTGTACATTAATTAAGCAAACATTCAACACACCCCACAAACATCCGGACTCGGATTTAGTGTGAGACGTCCGTAGGTAGTAGGTTCAAACTGCTCGACCTTCGGGTTCCATTCAGTGGCCCTACGTGCATATTGCCGTAATGTCTCAAGTAAAGTGATCGCTGATCGGTGCCACAATCCCGTTGGAATGTGGCTGGTAGGTCGCCGCCGAAGACAAGACGCAGGAGGGGTTCGTTCGGATATCGGCCAGGTGAAACTAGGCAACTCATCGATGATTCTAAAATTCTTGTATCTAAAACTTTCAATAACTATGAAAAATATAGTTTAATATTGTTTGGCAAATCTACTACGGCAGTCATTTTTTTCAGTTTTGTTAATTAGCCAAATATGATAGCAGACCACTTGAAATAATGATAATGAATTTAAAAGTATTTGTTCAAGTTGTTCGTAGATATAATATAATATTAATGTCAATAATAGTTCAATTATCTGTGATGACTTTATATCAAAGTTTAATGTCTACCGTCTAGTTAGTGAAGTGCATAATTTTTTATTTCCTATTTCGTAAAACAATGATTATTAAAACATTACAGTTTAAAAAAAGTATACGGTATTTAAAGATGTGACCTCGATATTTAAGTGTCAAAGGTCAGTAGGTAGCCGAGGAGACAGGTTTCTATTATACTTGTATCATCAGTTGGCTACCGGAAATCCTATAGGTAGATTTAAACTAAGATAGTAATTGAGAAGACAGATGGCTGTTGATCATCATCCACTTTCAGCGACTCACATTGATAAATGTGCGAAGCATAAAACATTGCTTTGTACATTTACTTTACACGGCCGACAATTGTCGAGTACTTTAGCTCGAGGAACAGGTTTGTCAGGTTTAGATGTAACGGTGTTAGAGCTCCATGCAGACGACCTGTGTGTCGCACTTGGTACAGCCTGTTGCTGGTCCGGCAAGGTAGCTAAAGCCACGAAGTCGGCATTGCGGCCACCGTCTAACCACTGTGTGACACACTGGCCGATGACTTTGCGCGCCACCTCAACCAACCATTCAGCCTGTTGTCGTGCGTCCGTTTCAGTGATGTGATGATAGTGCGCGCGTGCGTGAACGATTGGTGCTCGGCTCCACTCAGATTTGGATAACACACATGTTATGACGTTTGGTGAGTTACCATTGACAACACCGAATAATACATATAAGTACATTTAGTATTAATCACTTGGGTCTTGTGCTCCGATAAGAAAATTACAAGTGTTTTGAACCTCTGGCTTAAGTAATAATATTCATACCAAACAGTTTGCACTTGAGATTATCAGATTAGTGTTAAGAAGTGCAAGCGCATGCCGATAATTTATTGCATTACTAGAGGGATCAACGTAATCCTGTTCATAAAAAATAAATAAAAACTGCGTTGTTGACATTTAACGTACTGACATTTAGCGATTATTTTTATATTCTTGAATAAAATTATTTTTCACAGTTTATAGTCAAACAATATATTTAAAAGAAAAAATAATTATATATGATTTGATTAATATTTGAATACTGAAATTTATTATACATATTTAGCTATGCTGATGTCATCATGATAAAATAGGGTATGAATCTAAATGTCTATGTTTATTATTACTGAATACTTAACGAATGGAAATTGTCACGGTTTTCCAAGAAAATGTAATAAGCAAATTATAAATGTATTATTTCTAACCTTTGCTTATGTGAAAATAACACATATTTTTCTCACCTAGAACGACACGTGACAATATTTATAAATGTATATCTGTTTATGTAACAATCTTATGATAAACACTGAAGAAAAATCAATTTTATCGCAAACTGAAGATGCACACTCGCATACACGCGCCTGTAATATTAGAAGTTTATGTATTTAAATTATATGTAAATTTTATAAAATAGTTCCGTCATATTTACATGCCAATTATGTGTGCAAAAAATATTTGTATTGGCAATAGACTTAGAACGAAATGGCTTGCAAATGACGTACCATATAATTACTTATTATTCAGTATTAATAGCAAGGGCGTTGCTCATCTTTTTGTAGATTCCCTTATAGAAAATCATGATTCTTTTTTTATTATTAGTATATTGAACAGATATGTATATTTTGAATAAATATTTAACATGAACGTGGTAATATTACACAATACTCAAGTTTGGAAGATTTTACTTATTCTTCAAAAATGGAATCCAATAAAGATAAGGTAATGTCTCGTGAAAGAGATAGTATATCTTTTGTCAGTATTTAAAAAAATACTTTGAAGTACATTTCTTAACCCAAGTGTTGGAAAGTAGGTTGTGGTTGCTCCATATATTGAACCTTAAATTTAACTGAAAATCCCGTTATTGCATTCCAAAGACACTTGCTTCTGTTTTGTTCGGTTTTAAACAGTTACAAAAACAATTGCTTTATTATAATATTCATTCAACCATGGACATGTGGCATGGAATAATTACTATCATTTCTAAAACTATTATAAGTAAATTGCCAATAAGTATATGTCGAGTGGAGTTCGTACTTTCTAGAAAAATATTAGATTACATCGAAATCTCTTGCAGTACCCTGTTATCGAGAATGTCGTGGCTGGATGAAATGGAGTTTATTATGAATTCTTGTTAAAGATGACGATGGAGGCAGCGACTCTGAGAGCGCTGCAAGCAAAAGCAGTGCTACTTCCTGGGGGCCGGGATCGTGAAGAACGACCCTTGGTAATAATTCCAGTCCCTCAGGAACTGCAACCCATGGCAAAAGAGAACCTAAGTACGGCTCTCAAGTACCTCTTATCAGTGTTCAGGTAGATATCAGTACTCTTAGCTTAAGTGAACTGACATTCAAACACTATTCATATCTGCACTAAATCAACGTGACGTTATCTATTTTATTTTAAGTCATAGAATATTTAGTAATTCACTTCTGTTAATCAAACATATATACAATTAATAATTTATCAAATACACCGCAAATTGGAAAAACAAATTAACTTGGACTTGTTGGATAAAAATATGTTATATGATTTCACTTAAGTATATTATTTTATATTCTAGAATATTTTTAGCTTAAAATTGTACATTTTCACGAATGTGCCACTTAGACAGGAAATGATATGCTGTTTTTTTAAATATATCCGCTAGTCAAGGTTATAATTCAACTATTTGTGATTACAATGGCATCAAATGACAGTTTTTTTGTTATGTGACAACTGCCTGTTTTTTTATTTACAAAAAATTGGCGGATTTCTATTCTGTTTAGAAATAGAATAGTATTTTAATGGTTATTTCAAATATTTCATGAAAATATTACAGTTTTTTTTAATTTGGCATACGCACATCAAACATGACAACTGTAATATACGTTCTCTGCTTATATCGCATATGTAATTATATTAAATTAGTGAGCGCACGAAGGCCGGGGGGTTTACTGTGATAGTGGATGCACAGCGTGGTGCCTGGAGGGTGGCACGGTCGTGGATTCATCAAGTGACTAGCGTGTTCTCCCCCGAGGAACTGGCTCTGCTCATTGTACTCCGGCCTGACGCATTCTGGGACAAACAACGTGTCGAGAATTGTACGAAAACGCACAAGGATGGTCAGGTAAGAATTCCACACACAGTAATTTGTCCCGTTGACACTTCATTAATATGTACAGAGAATTCGCTACACGATAAAAATCTTGAAATGTTAAAAATTTCCGTTATTCCATCTTGTTGACAAACAAACAAATAAAAAAGTGGACATTTTCTTGGAACTTTCTTTTTTATACCTTATCTAAATAAACATTTCAGAAGCCAGACAACAATGTGAATTGTGAACTGATAAAACAGTTGACCCTTATTTTTGTGGCAAGTTTGTTTGTAATTATGTCCGGCATTCCCGTACTGTTGCCAAGTATGTACTGTATACTTCAGATACACGGTGATCACAATGGAATATGACAAATGATGTGTGTTACTTGTCAGATATTGATTACGAACAAACATGGCATCATGTATTTGTATCCTGTACCTGGATCGTTACTAAGCACTATTTGTAGGCGTGTACACTTATCTGCTTGTTATCTTGGAGTTATAATTGTATGTTCAGTAGTGCATGAGAGCTATGTGCAAATACACTCGAATCATTGGCAAATAAACAAGTGTGCATTAAATAATTACAGGATTATTCCTGTACATATTGAAGCTTTATATTATTAATTAAAATAGACCATCCTACATCTATTAATTAATGTTACTTACTAAAGTAATATTACATTGAAAACTGAACAACATTAATCAGACATACCTATTATAGTTATTTATCTATTTAATGGTTTTTATTATGCTGACTCTAATTTGTTTTCCTGTCACATCATTATCACAATTCAGTTGTGAAGGGCAGTGTAATATATCTTTCAACCTGTCCTATATTTGTCCTAATAATCAGAGGTGGACTTTGGCTTAGAAAAAAAGGCCGCTTTGTTGTCTTATTAATAATAATCATTACTGATAATATAAATACCAAAGCTTTACACTAAGTATTTATTTATTTATTTTTATGATTTATGTCAAAGTCTATAATTATGTGAAACTGAACAAGTAAAAATTATTTGTTATACGATTTGCTGTCAGTCATAAATTATCTGGCGAAATACCGCAGTCATGCACGGTATTTTGCTGCACCATAATATTGTGTTGCAACGAAAACTATGCAACGAACGTTATGCAATTGTTCGCGCATTGCTTGGGTCGCAATTGTTGCTCTTATTGATCATGTTATTAAGACTCAAATGTGAATAATTTAACCTGTCAATTATGATAAATTAACCGCGCCTTACTATCTTTTTTCAATATTATAGTAATATAATACTGTTGCACTTTCCGTTATGTATATACATTTAGTTTGTGCTAAATAACATTTTCTTTAATGAACTTGTCACTAATAATGACGTGTAAGGCCGTTGAACAATTGCAGAAGATAAAAGTACGAAATAAAATAAAGAAATTAACGTGTATGTACAAATAGTTACAATGTCAGTACTGTTAGCAATATACGGTTCTTTTATAGTCAAGTTAAAATTGGATTTAAATTAACACAGTAGTAGGTATCTAATTCTTTAATAGGATTTCACATTGCCACAGTGGATTGAATAACACAGATATAAATTATAGTGTACAGTTAAAGAAACAATTTATAATTACACATACTTTATTAACACCTACACAAATAATAAGAGTAATATTATCATAATTAATCACTTTTACTTTTCATGACATTTGAATATTTCTGCATTCCTGTACATTTATAGATATGCAACGGTACATCATACAATCTGTAATAATATTTAAATAAAATTGAAAGTTTTATACTATTTTGCAATAAAACTAGTATTAACAATAACTGCATGTACATAACATAAAGCCTTTCTCGTTGCTGGAGTAAAAGACATACATTATGAAAAGTTTTATTCTACAGGCACTGTATATACCAAGATCTCGTCTAAACAAATATGTGGATATTTCTCAACTTCCCGAAGAACTCGGTGGGAAATACATATACAATCACAGTAAATGGATAGAGAATCGTTTGGTAATATATTTGCTACTAAATCAGGCCAGAATTATATTTAAATAAAGTGTTTATGTACATATGTGAAATTGCAGAAAGTCGAGGAATTTATGAAAGACGCAAACGAAGCACTGACCGACTTGGAGCAGCTGAGACAACATTTACTTGATAACAGGTCATTGCGAGCGAGCGAGATAGAACGTGCATTGAACACCAGTACCGACATGAACGACTCGACCCGGATGCTGGTGCATAGTGTTACAGAGACAGGTAAGAGATGCATGTACACAGCATGAAAATTAACACTTCTATGTGTAATAATTAATAACAACATAAGATTGTTAGAAATATCTCTACTGGTTTATTAATACTTTCAAACAACATTAGTACTCTTATCTTTAAACTGTAATTCTCAATTCGCATGTTACAATGTACTGTCGAGGGCAGAAACATGTTTTTATAAACAAGTCAGGAGGATTATGCGTGGGTTTTGTAAATTGGTGTCGCAGCATAAACACAGACACTTTGCACATATATAATTATAGCCATAAGACTGCACGTAAATAGCTTATCAAGATCTCTATGTCTATATATGTATTTCAAGGGAAAGAGCTACTGCAGAACATAGAATACGAGAACAGAACTAGAAAATTCGATTCAGAATACGAAGCCATGTCAACATCACAAGACACGCTAGATACAATTGAATCAATGGAATCCACGTTGAGTAACATGCAAAAACAGAAACTAATGATCGATGATGCGTGGACGAAGATGGAGAAAAGTTTCGGCGATGCCAAAGATTTAAGTTTACTGGAAGAGGGAGTAGCTAGAGTTACAAACTGGATACTCGGACCGGCAGAAATGTTACTCAATTCCCAGCAAAGAGTCGGTTATGACGTCATATCCGCTGAAGAACTACGCCGTGAGCATGAATCGTTAGAACTGCAATGTTGGAATACCTATGGCCAGTACGCTGAATTGCTCCACAAGATTGATAGCTTCCCGACTTCTGATATGTCGGTGCAACAGAAAGATCTGCTGTCACAGCGAGATTTCATGGATTTCGTCTGTAGAAGTTTTGCAACCAGACTGGAAAGACGAAGAAATATTTTAATTACGTCGTTAAGATTTTTCAGACTGGTCTCGGAATATTTCGATAGAACAAGCGAAGTGTTTGAATCATTGGTGATGGGAAGTAAGATTGAAGATTTTTCAACTGCTGGCAAAATGTTAAGAGAACTTCAGGATAATCATTGCAATTTAGGTTTGTAAAGCGTAATTAATAACAAGTAGCTTGCATGATTAAAATAATTAACCGTTATTGCTGCTATTATCCCTGTTTGATTGGCAATAATAATAAATAAATATCTCTAGATAATGTTAATTATTCACTTGTAAAAACATTGAAACTAAATTATATTTTATTTATATACATACAATATTCATAAAATGTAATTAAAATTAAGACACAATTATTATTCATTTATTTCAAGTTCACGTGCATTTTATTGTCTATAATTAAAGGCACTTTCACTGTAGTTGAAACTTGTAAACATACCTTTAGCTAGAAGGTTACGCACAATTGCATATATACGTTATTTTCCAGACGCTGTGGAACGTGAATTAATGAAGGAAGGCGAGAAACTGTCAGACATGTTATCCATGCCAGTGAAGGATGCCCTAGGACGTGATGTTGCTGTGAATTATGAGGAAGATATCATAAACATCCGTGATATCTTAGATGCAACGACGGCGAGGAAGAATATATTCGGTGATAGTGTAGAACTGCAGAAGTTAACGTTGGAGCAAGTGACGCACATTAGCGCGTACGAGAAAGACGTTGAACAAGCCGTTCAGTGGATAGATGATCTGTTCTATGTGATGATTCAAGAACACGGTCACGTAGGATGTAACGTTAATGAAATTCAGTCGCAAAAAGATGAACATCAAGCCTTTCAGGAGACCGCTAAGGTAAGAGCTAGTTTTTTTTGCAACTGACGTCATTTTGCACATTCTTGTGAATGTAATGGTTTCATTGTATCATTACATAAAGTATCGATAAAAATTGAAATGAATGTGTAATAACTAATGATTATCACATTGAGAAGAAGGTAAAACTAGTCGTTAAAGCCAGAGTTGAGAATTCATTGAATGACATTTATTTTGTGAGGTTATTTCAACAAAGTCAAAGAATTGAAATATTTATTTGCTTTTAGGGTACCTACAGTTATGGTTGTCAACTATTAAATGCGTCACTTTCACTGCGACAAGCCTGCAAATTATCCCTCGATGACCATACAGATTTATCTTTAAAACTGAAACATGCCTGGCAACGATTGCTGAATGTCAGTCAAGAACAAATGACACGATTACGCGTGTCAGCTGTGTTCCATCGGTCTGTTGATGAACACTGTGTACAGTTGAATAATTTACGAGAAGCAGTTGAATCTATGCCGCAAGAAGATGTGACCAAGAAGAGAATTCGAGTTAGAAAATTTATGGGCAACAGAGAGAAATTGCTTGTTGAAGTGGGACGGATGATGCGGTTAGGAAGAATGTTAAAAACAAGATTACGGGAACCTTTGTATATTGATGAAACGTAAGTAATATCAATATGAATCTGTTTTATATGTGTACCCGTTTATATATTGTGTAAGTATGCAACAAGATATACACGTATGTTATGAAGAAAACATACCTTCGATATACCGTGTCGTACCTGCTATTATGTGGCGCAGATTTATTCAGAATTATAAAATATTGCAAGTAATTTCTTAATTTTTTAAATATATGTTGCATTCTGTTAGACAACTATAATTTCTAAAAGAAATACACAAGTATTTCTATAACAATAAGTGATAAAACATACACATTTGTGTTGTTTATATTGATGTTCACTTTATATTTACAAAAAACATTTAGCGCTTCAACACTTGAACGTAGTGAGTTTATACTAGTGTTGATCTAGTGACCTCTTGCATTCCGTTCTTGCGTTACTGTCATTGCTATTTAAAGTTTATTTTGTTTTTATTTGCGCATCCGTACAACCTTACTCATTGTCACTTTCAACATAGTATCCTTGAGTAAAGAGTCTAATTTTGACTTGTGTACTTTCAATAAGAGAAAAAAGAAATCAATTACTTTTTATAACTTGTATAAATACATGTGGTTAATGTTAGCCTAGAAACGTCGTTGGAAAAAAATAATAAGAATATAATTTATTAGACGTTGGCTACTTGAATGTTCAGAGTGATTTATTATATCCATGAACATCTCTATATATATTGTAGTATTGTTAATACGTATTATTTTTATATGAAATATAAAACAAGCTAGACCACGCCCTTCGCGGAAGTTGCCGTAAGCCATGACTTCGCTGAACAATGCGGTAAAACGGCCCTGTTCTAAATTGAATAATTTTTATTCCATTGTGTTTTTAACTATACTAATATAACAAAAAAGCTGGAAAGTTACCTCTAATGCCATGACGAGCAGACACTATAATTGCTTCCAATCAGATGCTTTAAATTAAAAAAACCATAGTCGCAAGTTCATCGTCTTTTTATTTCCCTCTGCACGCTTTGCTTCTCTTCGCGTAACGCTTCAGTTCTCATCTGTTAAAACGCAAGTTGCGTTTACATGTACGAGTGGCAAGAGAGTGAATATCCAAAAATATAACCCGCGTGGTCGCGTGGACTGCCGGCGGCGCGTCTTCACTTGTGGATGTGTTAGCGTTCTAGTGACGGCCGGACCGGGGCCGAGTACAAAACACCTGCCTCATCTAACAGGGTAAGCATTCGGACATTTTCTGCAACTAATCCACCAACCTCCATTAACTGGCATGCCATTATTTTGCTTGTTTTCCTCGGTTGAGAAATACTACTGTGCATTACGTAAGACGATTTATTTCTGCATTTTGACTTCATAACTGTTTTCGTCATATTACAGTAACCGCAATTGGAAGAGTACATTTGGCATAGTCGCTACCAAATTACTCATCGACTTTGTGTTTTTAATTATGTTTTAGTTTTTCATATTTAAACATTTTTACTGAAAAATATTGCGATATAAAGAAATTTCATTGTGTATACTGTGTGGCATGTTTGTTTTGTTTAACGCGTGCGAACATTTAATTAATTGCAACTTAATTGCTCGTTCTTAGTCAGGTAGGCGTGTGCCAAAAATGTTGCACGCTCACCCTCCTGTTGAGTTAGCTTTTATTTATTTAACTTTGTAAAATTTTTAATCTAATTTTATATTGAAAGTGTTAGCGATCGTGTAATTTAGTGCTATCCTTTTTCCAATAGGAAAATTATTCCACTGTAAACAACAATAATCTTTTGTGTAAGTCGCAGTTGTTCTTTATTTATAAAGCAAAATCTTTCAATGTATTACAGCTAGTAAATACGAATATTTACTAATATTTTAACTCGTGTATTTTAAGATTGAAATACTACGAATGGATATTTTAAATAACTTGATAATTAATGATATTTATTAGGATTGTTAGATTGCGTTTGCTGGTTTTTGAGATAGATCTAAATGTGCTAGGTAGGATCACTTTTCTGGACAGTGATTATGAGCAGCTGCCCAAAAGTTGGCGCTAAACTCTACTAGAAAACGATAAATTTCACAGATTATTTTAGATCTTCGATGGTTCGGTGGCATTGTGTACGATTATTTATAATCGCAAATTCCACCGTAGTTCTACTTGTGAACTCATTAATTGTCACACATAGCTAGATTTCCTACAACTTTATTTATATTCGTATTAACAGAAAGTACAAAATAATCGCGGTACTTGAATTAAATATCTGATGTGTGATATTTCAATATAATATAGTGTTCATTGAATTGTAAACGATAATAAATACCAACTATTCAAGTATAACGATTTTCTATTAATATCTAATACAATATTAATATCATATATTGGCATTTATACATTAACATTTTCACCATGAGTACGTGAATATATTAATTACAACATTTCTAATAGTTAATCATAATCACACATTACGCTCGGTATAAATGGTTTAAACTTTCGCACACCTGTTGATTTAAAAGCTAGTAGTATAAAAACCGTTCAGCCAAACAATAATGAAAACTAAACGGCTGACGTAATATAACGAAACGCACAGAAGTCAAATACAAATTTTCTTGTGTTTTCTTTTTTCTGTGCGAAGATTACTGGCTCCGTGCCCAGTTTGCGTTTCGTGTATGTAGAAGCGTTCATTGCGGAGATTATTTTTACACCGAACGCCCACTGATTTTGTTTTCTTACTGGAATTGGAACGCACGAAACGACGGAGCCAGTCCGATGTGTGTATCTTGGCCCTGTAATTTTACGATATTACCGTGTGATTTTTTAATTAACTCCATTGTGTGTATATGTTTATCAACGAAAAAAAACAAAACATTAAAGATTCTTCCGACCTCTTCGAGATCTTAAGCCACCCTTGGTGCAGAGTTTGAAGATTTAGTAGTTGGCTTGTATTTTGACAAGTAGCGACACACCTGTTTTCAAATACTCATATATAAACAAACATTTCTTTGAAATGCATTGACAGAAATTCTGTTTTCAATTGCGTAATATGAAATTTCATACATTCGCAGTTTGGCAGAACTCATTTAATAATAACTTGGCCATATAATATATTAAAATAATAATTCTAACATTATTCAGAGTGTAATAAATGAAAATGTTATATGAATTTTATGATTATTATGGGAAAAGGTTTTGCCAAATATTTGTAATCTCTCTTAAATTGACTGCCAAGTCTACGCACAACTAACTTTGTTATTAATATATTCTATATTAAGTACGTAATGTATGGTTTCACTTTGAGATTAATATTACGTTTGTCACTGAGCGCCAGGAAAATTTTATCTCAGCAAGCTGCTAACTTCGTACAAACGATAGAGAGTATACTGATATATGTTTCGTATTTGAAAAGATATACAGAAGAAAATGATTAAACAAGAAATGTTACTAATTATTTTATCACTGTTGTATGATGCAGAATGTCGGGCAATGACGGAGATCAGGAGGAACAGAATATAAATGAAAGTAATGCAACAGCCGTGGAGGCCATCTCCGACCGGCTAACGGAAGTCACCGGCTTGGCGGAGCACCTGGACATGGCGTTGAGAGGGGCACAAGAGGATTGTGCGTTATCCGCGAGCACGACAGTCACGCCTACTATTAAGAAAATATTCGACGGGACGGCTCCGACTTCGGAGGTAAGTGAATCATAATTGGATAACTCTAGTTAATAACATGCAAGCGTAATAAAATTAATATTTCAAAATATAATTATA
>JAGJTL010000059.1:3495931-3558534 GCA_022063505.1 Calosoma granatense
CACTTGAAATCATTAAAATTAAAAAGAGAAATTTTATTACGCAAGTATACGTATTTGGCGAATATATCTAGTCTAATTAAACAAATTGCAAATTTTTAATACAAATGTTTTATATATACGCGGAAGGAATATGTGCATTTAATTAGGTGTAATGAATGCGGCAATGATATTTGTTTAAAATTTTATTTAAAAAAATATAGAACTATACAGGAAGCTTAGGAACAAAGTTATATAACATACATCATTAACAAGAAAACGGATTAACATAGTACAGAAACCAGAAGGAAGTTTCCTAGTACAAAACAATAGGAAAATATAACAATATTATTCAAAACCATATGCATTCGTTATTCTACATCTACCAGCAAACAAAACACAACACTTATACAGGACGTGGCGTGGGGAAGACTTACAATCCACCACCTAAACCATGATGGTGTTGGGGTTGGTGGTGTTGTACTTGGTGGTGTACGTGGCCATGTCCCTCTAAGTGTACCTGGGCGTGGAAGCCGGAGTGTTTGTCCGCTTCATACTTGACTGTACGAATCTTACCGTCCGGCTGGACGAGACTGTACTCGCCCTTTACCTTGTCACCGTCGCGGGCCTCCCATTGACGTTTGAAATCGTGATGCTTGGGATCGTGGACTTCGTAATTGAAATGGTAGTGGGGATGGGCCTGTTACATAAACTCGTGCTCATAACATTATACAACTGATGCCGTTTTCAATTATTCTTGGCGAGAAAATAATATACTTTCAGAGTTCACTGTCAAAATGTATCGGTTATTTTCATGCTACTTACTGACAGTGAATTGAATTCACCACCAAAAATAAACCGGAATAGAAATGTTATCAATTTTCTCTTTTAGTGAATAAGGCGTAAGTAAAAATGAATATTAAGTGTCGCTGTTAATATAGAAGCGTTATTAAACTTTCCTTCGGTTATTAAAACCAGAATATAGCCGTTACAGTTTTACATACAAATGGATAACTTTTGGTTTTCAATATATTTATCAAATTTAGAATTGAGCATATCACAAATTGATAATAATTTTCGTAACACGTTGGTAATAGATAAATGTTGTTTGCGATAAATCGGTACATTAGCCACCCTTGCAAGGAGTAGTGGTAATCATACTCACATGGTAATCCACATAATGATCGTGATGTTCTTCATGATGCCCCAGGCCACCACCGCCACCTCCTTGGGCAGCCACGACGGTCAGCACAGCGGCGACGATAAGCTGTAATTTGAATACATTACACAGAATCAAACGCAAACGATCATTTAATACTCCGCTTCTCTGTGCACACTTCACGCTCGTAAACAAGAAAGCAACTGGTGTCCATAGTTTTTAGTTTATTTTACCGATTAAGAATGGAACTGTTTCAATATTTACCGTTTGGTAAAATCTTGGAAAATTGTCGAGAAAATTATTTTGATTGCAAGTGTTATTTATGAGAAATTTCTAATACCGGATATTTTCAATAATAACTATTATTTTTAGAATCGGTAAAGGATGTCTGCTAGAAAAAAATATTTACTTTATTTTTTACTTTTGGGATAACGAATGAATAAATTTAAGAATGATATAAATAGTTCAAATTAGCTACTAGCTTTTGGAAATGAACAAAATGTAGTGTAGGTACTTACAATGTAGACCTGCATGGTTGATATAGTCACTGGTGTTGTTGAAGTTGTTATGTTTACTGAGAGCACAGTTGTTGAACTGATAATTCTACACTGCGTACCCCTGCATATAAATATACATCGATATCGTGAAAGGCGTTACATACGCATTGCAAATAAACTAAAGAAAAATATAAGTGTCACACACTTTTCAGGTATTAAACTTTCCCTTGATCTTGACTTGAAACATATATTTCCTGACATGCCTATTGCAAAATGTTCTAATTATTCACGCTCAATATGGCCGCGTACAGTGCAATTACCGAATATATTCATATCCACATTTACCAATTACATTGCAGAAATGTGAAATTTCCGAATAGGTAAAAGTTGATTTTTTTGTTTTCTAGTTAACGAACCGATAAATGTTGTTTTTTATCCGAAATTAATTTTATAGACTAGATATAAATGTTAATGATTTCATGTTTAATATACCTAATTACCTAATCATATTTCACTTTCAATATGATTTCATATATTCAGTTACTTCATAAATAACGAAATTATAACAATCAGTTTAACAATTTAGTAGCTATCCCCAGCTGTCTCTAGATTAGTATTGTGTGCATCTTTAGAACTACAGACAAAATATCTAACAAGAATTCTGTCCGTCTCTGCTAAGACTAGACTTTAAAAAATCCGTAGTCTCTTCCTGGTTTATAATTTTTTTACTGTTCCTTTAACTCGTTGTTTTGGCAGAGTGCCACTTGTCGTTACTTCATTAGTCAGTATATACAAAAATACCAACATAAAAACATGTATGCATCCATGGATGAACAATCAGCGTTGTCAGACTATTATGCCAATAGCTAATAGCATTAAGTAACCGGACTCGTAGGCTATAAAATGACTTTGTAAAAAAACTTGGAAGGAATCTATACATTTATTATATAGACAGTCCGTAAATCTACTCATTTTACAACCTCGGATATTCAACCGTTCTATCGACTGCGTTAAAAATAACTCTTTAACAGCCGCACATGTTCTTTTACTGTAGCCGCATTTCTTTTTCTAGGAATGGAGTACAAACCCAAAGTCCACTAAGAATGGAGAAGATGGCGACGATGAAGAATACGCTACGGCTTCCGAGTGCACGTATCCACAGTCAAGATCATCTTCATTCAATACGGCATCGGAATGCGGTCATTATTCACCGTGGTGGGAATTCGACCGTACGGGAGACATCAATGAAGATATCTCCAAAGAGAAGATGGTCCTTGCAGTGGGATGTCCTGATCTTCCTGCCGCTAAAAGTGTTCTCAAACCTTCGCCAGAAGTACCGCCAGGGAAGATTGTCCATGAAGTTACAGAAACGACACATTTGAAAGTCCAGCATTGTCACACATTGGGAGTCGCTTCATTTGTACTCACGTCTGAAACTGTCCGCGATGCAAAGGCAGAAGGACAAGCGAAAAAAGAAGAAATCAAGGAGTCGGTAATTGCAGGCGACGAGAAAGAGGTTTACGTTCCCGTATCGGTGGAACGAGACATTGATGAAGATGAGTTTATGAGAAGAATGAAGGAGGTAAGTCCGCCGTTTGAAGATAGAACTGCGTGGAATAAATATTATAATAATTATGTTACTAAACAAGCTATTAAAGGGTGTATTTAATTGTATGGTAAGTATGATTGTGTTGTGTTGCTTAATAACTCCATTGTATGAAGTAGAATTTGAATTATGACAAAACATTTATTCTTATAGTTATCATATATGAGTGTTAAGTTTTATTTATAGAAATATCAAAAAAGACACCATAACGAAAGAATAAAATGAAACATTTTCTAATAATTGTTTTCAATTAATTTTATTGTTGTATTCGTATGTGTATTATTTACAGCATATTAATTCTGCAATTACTGCAGCTAGAATTTAACTATAGATGTTTTTAGTTATTTTATAAATTACGCTTGAACTAGTTATACTTTGGTTTAACTGAGAAAGTTCCCGAAACGTTTAACTATTTAACAATCTATCAAATTTTGCTAATCATTATTTATTTTATCAATTATACATATATTTATATAAGGAAAACTGCTATATTAGTTGTGTGCCATGTTGCATTTGTTTAATTTTAAAATGTATATGTTTCATTGAGTTTGAATAATTTTATCTGTGTAAAAATCTGAAACTTTTATCTAGTAAGCGATATGTGACACCAGATTACACTAGTGTCAAGTTGGTTGCATATATGTATTGGTGCTTTGTACAAGGTTTTGTGTGCTATATTTTTAAGTAAATAAGCCGTTTTGAAAATTGCCTATTTGTATATTATTAACAAAACTAAAATTATAGTCCTGTTGTGTTGTATATTAATCGATATGTTAAGTCGAATATTTTCTGTTCAATGTTTGATTATTACAGTATTTTGAGAAATATTGGGTGTGTTTTTTGTGTTTTTTTGCATGATTAGAATAATATACTAGTGGAATTAGTTTTAATTCATGAAATATGATAAATAAAATGGAGATTAGTAAGAAATTATAGATATAATTTCATGGTCAATTTGCTAGTTAACGTTAGTATTATAAAATAAATAATGAAAAGTGCAAATTAATGTAGTAAAACATATTTCAGTTGATTGAAATATCATATTTTCGTAAAGTCGAAATAATTTTGCAACGTATAATTTCATATTCAGCATTCTATGGACAACAATGGATGGTAAGTACATAATTATATTTCGCAGTCACACTTCAACACGTATGAGTAGCGTGGGTGGTATACTATATCATTTCAGTTTCTAAAATTGGCTTCGGGCGTACATAAATTTTGTAAACAAAGATCAGCGGCAAAGATATGTTGTTGATTTATCCTGGATTAAAATCAGTTCGTGATTAAAAATAACTAGCAGCTCATGTTAGAACGGAAATTCATAAAGCGAGACGAAATATCCAGAACTATATTTAACAATTATATATTTACACATGTGACAAGTGACTTGTATTTCATTTAACCTTTACTGAATTGAACAATCGCTCATAACAATGCGTATAATATAATAATAGGCCGATTATCCTTCAAAACCCGTTAGGTCTCGCCTGAAAAGCAACGCTTTTCCACTCCCGTAACCGGCACAATACAAACTTTAGATCCTCAGACATTTGTGTTGTTTAACAGCACTTGTGTTTAGTACGCATATACGTTAAACCCGTGTACATGTATAGATGTACAAGTGAGCTCTGGCGATGAAACCTTTCTTGCAGTGGTAGGACTGTATCACCTCTCGCTGTACTAATGCTGCGAAACGAAGCGCGTCAGTCTTGGCCGCGACTTCGAAGTGTTTTCATGTGGTTGTTCGTGACGTTACTACTCATTTTTTTTTAATTATATAAATCAGTTTCATTTTACTTTCATACTGTGACCGCACTCAACAAGTTCCTTCATAATCTTTCGAACTCATCTCTGTCAGTATGTTGTTATTCACTGTTGTTAGTTAAAGTGTGCGCGGTGTCGTGTGCATGTGTGTGCGTGTGACAATCAAAATTCGTGAGTGACATTTATTGCCCTAAAAAAATTCGGTAATGAATTTTAATGCGGTATAAAGCGAAAGTTGAATGAAATTAATGTGATCTAAATTGAAGCATTGGATTAAACGCGCACTCTTGTCAAAATGAATTCGGATACAAATGGACCTGCGGAACACTGCAACGGAAGTCAGGATATGGCACCGGAGGCCGCAACACAGAACCCGAAAACTACAACAATTAGTACGATTGCGGTGCAAAGTGGAAAAACAAGACTAGTCATTGCATTGTTACAAGTATGTGTTTTAAATCAATTCATATATTCTTAGAAATTGTCATAAATTTACTTGTTTAATTTTTATTTCAATTTTAATATTTTATAGTTGCTGTTAGTAAAATGTAAATGTATATTTAGTGTAATTGTATGTACCTATTGTGTTTTAACAAGTTTGTATTCATGTAATTTGACATGACGCGATTACTTGCGTAACTGCTATTTATAAACAATCAGGAATATCGATGCGTTTAATGTTGATCCAGTTTGAATCCAATAATTAAAATTATTTGATTTATTTCTAATTATATTATGTATAATGTTTCTTTAGATTAGTGTTTTTTTCTTCTTTCTTTCTTAACTAACAACATCGATAACAAGTAAAGTGTATAATTATATCGTAATTGAAATCAGTAGAGCCGGCAAGTTTTCACACGTTTCACACTGAACAAAAAGCGAATGTATACAATAACACAACATTCCTTTTTGAATGTGTGATTTCTAACATTGTACACAGTCCGTATGTTGTTGCGTAATATGATGACGTAGTTTCAAAGTCGAATCTACCTGACATACTTACCTCTGCGCGCTATGAGCTAACATTTCGACATTTTTTTGTCCGCCTTTTTCATGATTATATCGAATAATATATTCAATCTAAAAGTATTTTTTTTCTCTTTTCAAATTCTTGTTCTCTGGATATACTTTCATCTAAATACAGTTTGAAACGATAAATCACTTTTAACAGTGTAATTTGTATATCTTTGCTAATCAATTTTAATAGTTTACAACACTCTCTAAGTACATACAGTGATTTGTACAAATATCAGCTGTTGATAAGATAAAATGATTACTCCAAGTCAAGGATGGTTGTCATTTTGTGATTTGCTAATGATTTAGTTGACCTATGACACAATTGTCTTTGTTGTTATGTTTCCTCCACAAAAAAATCTAGTAGCTTATTAGTGTTCATAATAATTATCAAGCGGCCTTAATCCTTGCGTTCCAGTTCCAATAGAATAGTGTGTAATATTTAAAAATAGAATGATACCGCCTTTTGAATTTGAAGTATGCAGTAATGGAACGCATATTTCTGTCCAATGAAGAGATATATGAATACGTTAGTAAAAATAAATCCAGAGTAAAAATAGGTTTCACTTTAAATTTGTCAGTGAAATAAAATAGCAGATAGTGGCTTTACTATGTATTTATAGTTTAAATGTATATTTTTTTGTTCATTTAAATATTTTTTTAGTAATTTATGCAAACAGTTTCTGCCATGTACCAGTTTTGATGTAGTGTGTATTTAATATGAATTAGACTGAAGATTATTTCATGAATAATAGTTTCAGTACAGTCTACATTTATCCTATTAAACACTCTACTGAGTTAGCGTGCCAACGTTTAAATATAACCAGTTCGCAAAAATAACAATTTTTCACTTCTCGCGTCTGTTGAGATCGTCCTACATACGAATAAATATTTACATTTTCTCTCAATTTGAAGCACATCATAGTGATATTTTTACAAGAATCCGAACCAGATGCAACCATTCGCCGAGTATTTTTGCTAAATATTTATCAGTAACCTGTACCCGATTGTAAACAATATTTAAATGTTGTGTTAGTTATTACAATAAAAATGTATTACCAAGAAAATTTACAGCGTGAAATAAGTAATTATAACTTGACATTATTATTGTTTTATTAAATACATATGTCGAAAATAATTTACAACCTTAATAATTTATAGTACACACGCAGATATTTACTGTTAATTTGTCAATGAATTTATGTTATTTCTCAAATTCTACGAATCTATAAATATTGTACAATGTACGTATATTGTAAAACAATCAATTTCATAATGTATATATAGTAGGCGTTGTACTTCAAGTGCAAATCAATGACATTGAAGAAATATCGTTGTAATTATTTTTAAAACATCTATATTCAAATGAGAAATAAATCTTTAGTTAACAAATAATAGACGCACATATACAACAAATCATGTACTAGTTTCGCAATATGATATACGTTCACAGACGGGTATTAACTGGATTAAAATGATTTGTGCTATGGACATTCTTATTTGGAACATATGACTACAATCTCTCTGTAATCGCCGTTCAATTGTTGACTGTTGTTCGTTTCGCGGCCACATCTGTACTACGTTGCAATGTTGTGGGCGGACGAAGCCGTGCAACAGTCGCATTGGAAACGTGCTACAGGATAAATCCGTTGCCGACGACACTCATTGGCAACTGGCGCGACACCGACGCGCGACACAGACACTTGTCGATGCTCGGGCCTTTATACATATGCGACGATGACATCATTTCAACTTGCACTTCTCATTGTCACACTGTGTGTGTGTACATATATTTTCATGAACTCCCCGTTGTCAAAATGTAGGAGTTCTTGATAATGCACAGAAAAAATCGTGTTATCTTTCAAACAAGGTTCATACTTGCTTGTTTTATCTAAATGCATAAATTGGTTTAGTTTACATAATTTCAGTTTTGTTTAGTTTAGTAATTGTTGCACAATTTGTCAGTTTATTTTATGCTAAAGAAATTCTAAATATTTAAACATCAAGGTTGAAGACAAGGAAATGAAAATTTACTTTTGCATAATCTTAAATAATAATGATACCATATCTATATTTGCTATTATTAGCATTTGTATGCCAAGTTTATAGATCATATTCTCTGTATGAGATAATCCAATAAGAACTTATTATTCCAAACACGTTTGTAGCCATATTTGATAACATCAACATCTAGTTTACGAGTTTATACATAAATGGTTTTCAATCCAAGTGTTATATTATTCTTTTGATGTAGGTCCGTAGGCGATGTACAAGTTTATGTACAAAGAAGAATAAAACCTGTTTGAAATAATAAATCTGTTTTGATTATGGCATGCCTACTTCGATGTACGGAACTGAATGCTGGATAAGAAACGTATGCTTGCTGTAGAAATGGAGATCTTGTGACAGATTGATGAGAAGGGACTGTGTTATGAATGAATTGATATATGATAAATTCTTCATGAGTAAAAATTGAAATGTTTTTCCCTTATGCTCACGGAGTGAATCTTAAGGAATGAAAGAATTCTGCTGGCCTCGAATTAATCGTTCATCTTTGTGTGATCAGTATCGATATAATTATAGATTTTGGCACATACACATTGGAGCCAGATCAAAATACACGAGCCGAAACTATGATAGCACAAAACCGTTGAAATTTACAAATTTTGGCACGCTTCTAAATCGGAACCATTGCGAAATGACAGAGAAATATTGTTATTATTACCAGTAGATACTGAAATCTTGTTTGTGTCAATAAAATGTATTTGAAATTAATTTTAGCTTAGTTAAAACACGGTACTATTAATAATAGTATTTTCCATTGTGTGTATGTGTGTGTGCGAAGAGACAGATGAATTAATAGACTTGAAGGTGTAACGTATATGTAACTTGTGTGTTACGTATGTTGCATACATAATAAGCTTATACTCTAATGACATTACTATATATGAAGTGGTCAAGGCCATTCCGGTTTACTTTTGAGTCATATATTCATAGCTATTAATTTGGTGTTAAATTTTACTATGTCTAGTTTCACGGCCTGTTTTAAGTGTTTGTATTGATTATTAATACATATATATCTGTCACCTACACACATATTTCTGTAATTGTATATGCTACTTATTAAGAGTGCAACATTTACATTGAAGTAATACATATCATATCAAGTATTAATAGTATTTTAATGTCTAAATTTCATTCGTTCGTCTTGTATACAATTATTTATTTTTGAATACTACTTTTGACATAAACAAATACTGTTGTTTTTAAATCAGTAAGAATAAATTATTTGATTATTCTTTGGCATTGGTAGACAATGAATTATGTATTAGAAATATTTTTACCACTTGTTTCACATAATTCCTTCCAATCATATACTAAGATATCTGGGATACATATGTATAGTTGCCAATGTGAAATAAATTAGTTACTAAAATTAAAATTGAGTCTCTAAAACCTACACATTTTATTTACGTCATGTGTTATTATGTAATCGTACCAAATGATGTATATTTAAAAAAAATGTCACAGCTGGTCGACACATTTTCACACATCGACATATATCGCATAATTTTTAATCGTTTCTGAGAGAAAATAACTGTCAGTCGTCAAATTCGTTAACCTATGTTAAATATAACGATATTGCTTGACAGATATGGGTTATACGGTTGGAACAAAATCTGTTTCAAATGCACATTTTCAAAACTAAATTCCAAATAGCAGATGTAGTAAATGTCACTGTGTGAATATAAAATAAATGAAGCCATTGGTTGACGTTAAAGTTGTAAAACATGTACACTTGTCCATTTAAAAACCTTCAAATTTAATTGCTTGTCATCCAATTGTACATCGCTGTATATAACTTTGTACGTAATGGCGAATGTTAGTACTGCAAATGCAATTCATATCTAAACACATAACTAATTGTCAACAGGTGTTTTCCATCGTATAATAACGGAAATAATGGCAAATGTTTATGTCGTACTTGTCCATGTTTGTTTTTGATATTGACTTTCTTGGAACGTAACCTCTTCAAATGAATCTGACGTTTCTCTTCTTCATCTTCCTTATATGCGTACCATGTACCAGTAAAAACGCTTTATGTAATTAATGCCTTGAGCACGGAGATATATCACGTGATCATTGAAATTATAGGTTATTTCACAGGAATTTAGTATCGAATATTGAATAGGAAATCGAATTAAACATTGAAATATAATATACTAGTATTGAGGTTAAATATAACTCATGGTACGTTACTAAATATAGACAGGATTTCCTGTGAGAAATTACATTTTATTATCCTTTACAGTGAAATGTAATAGAATTGTCCGCAGGAGTTCAGCAGTAAATCAATTATTGTCCCGACGTGAAATTGACATAATAAGATTACAAGAATGACGCTACAGTTGGCGTCGGCTTTCATCTTGAATTAGTTCTGTTAAATTCTTATAATTGTATTGAGAACAGTTTAATATAGAACACAGGGGTAATCTGGTTAATATATTGCAACAAAATTGCTAAGCTATGTTTTGGCAGGCGCCTCATTTCGCAAAATTGTAAACAGCTGGACGATGTAATTTATATCTGATCTTATTTTAGTGTGAAAATTTCTTATTGCTTAACTTTTAAATACACACATGCTGGTTATATTGTATTTAAATATGAATTTCTACATTTTTAATATATACAAAATACTATAATGAGTAATTATGAAAATATAACCTATTCACAGTTAACAATTAAACATTTAAATGTATAAAATTATTATAATTTTGGAAAAGCATTACGCATAAATTAGTAATATTTCTATTTTGAAACATAATTAAGTAAAAAGTTTAATTTTACATTCGCATAAAATTAAAGGTTGCAAATATTCGTATTTTTATTATCAGAATATAAATTTTTTTAACTTTCATCTTCAGTAATTAAATGAAATTTATGTATCCTTATAGAAACGGAAGTGTATACTTTACTATGACGCAAGAACTGTCATAATTTTAATAGCTTTCTATATTTAAAAAAATCTATTAATTATTAATTTTTAATGTAATGTTTACTTTAGAAAAAAAACTTTATTATTTCCTGCAAAATGGATATACAATAAAATATTGTTTATATGAGTTATCGAATTATTGCATCATAAAAACATTAAAATGCAAAACATTTTGAATTTCAGGGCATTTAATTTGTGATGCTATAAGGAATGTTTGTGTTTGACATATAGCAGTTAATGTGGCAATAAATTGATTATCACCTTGGTGTTTATATTGAAGCTGATACATTCAAAATTAAAAAGTGATAAACTTTGACCCACATGCTTACTAATTTGATTTTTACATATTTTAAAATTAAATACAATCCGAGATTATTCTACAAATGTATACTGGATTGCTATCCATCATGTTAGTTATGAATATTTCAGTAAATATATCGGTAATCTAAAATAATATTGAGGTCATTTCTATTTTTACATTCATATGATCTCTGGCCTGCCACTGGCGCCCACCGCTGCTTGTTCTCTGACTGGCCAAAAATATCAACCATGTAATACTGCACTTACCAGAATAATCAGAATTCAAAACAAACACAACTAAAACTCGATCATAAAATCGTGCACTTATTATAAACACGCATCTGTTCTATATTTTATTCTTAATATCTTTGTGCCAACAGTTGCACATTTTCTGAAATTCATATTATGTTTATGTTTAAAGGAAATATTATTCTGTACTATTTGTTAGAGATATTGCATTATATTCTGGTATGTTGGTCGACAATGTGTGTAAAGATGTGCGAGCACAGTGTCTTCGTTTCGTGATGTTCGTTAGTTTCGCGCCCGTCTATTTTCGCCAGTATAAATATTTATGTTGGTAGGTGTCTGAGTTCCCTAATGTAAGACTGTTTATTGGCGCTGATCTCTGGAAAAACACCATACATTCCAGCAGGCGGCTTCACCAACTGACGAGTGGGTGTGCGTGTGTCTGTTTATACTTCGTGCGATTTATATTGCGCAGGCGTGTAATGTAACATGTTTAAAAGCTATGCGCTATAAAATTATATATTTTGATATAATTAAATTTAGGATATTAATTTCAAATATACATTTTATTGCTATTAAAATGTTACAATTAATTCTTTATGGTCGACGTGTTCTTAAAGTTCTTAGTAAGTCGAGTTACTGAACTTCTTTCAGGACAACTCAAATCACTGATAAATTTGGGAATCTAAATTGATATTCTGAGTTATAAATGTAATAAAATTATCGAAAAAGGTGTGTAACATCAAACGTTTTCTAATTAAATATTCATTAATTATCATAGTAATTAAAAGATTCTTAACATATCGAACCCCAAAAATTTTTTTAATAAACAATTTTCTGTGGGCTTTTTCATTAATTCCATATTTTTAATGAAACTGCACATGTGTCTGTTGGAAATTGCGTAGAGTAAAATATGTTAAGAGAAAACTAAACATACCAACGTTCATATGTGGATCTAACCATAAGACCTCTGTATGAAGATATTATGTAACATTCCAGGTGTGTTTATGTTTCATAATAGAGTTTTCTAAACATGTGGATAAATATTGCAATTAATTTATCTTATTACTCTTATTTAATGTTTTGAAGTAATGTCAGATTACCAAGTAATGAGGATTATAGATGACAAGTTACAAGTTGAACTGTGTAGAAAGTACAAGCCAACACATGTAGCTGTATATATTCTACGAAGGCTGAGAATTTATTTTTGCTTCGAAATTTTCAATATTAAAAACATGACGTACAATTCAAAATTTCGAGCCACCTATAATTTAGCATTCAACACGAAGTCTACCAAGTCTTAAAAGTGCAAATTAACTGACTCTACGGTTCACGTGAAGTTTGCAAAAACCAGTACCGTCCAGTTACCCAAAATGGAAACAAACAACTGAAAAAGAATTCGTATAAAATGCGTGATGATGGGAACCTGTAATTTATTTTTAGAAAAGATGGAATTTTTTTTCTCCGCTGAGATGCATTCTTCCAGTTTTACGTAAAACTGGAGTATGCAGAATGACGTTGCATCAACAGGAAATATGAGAATGGGACATATGTGTCCTTGTAAATGTCATGCAGAACTGTTTGCATACATTTTGCGGTTTAAACTTACATTTTAAACATGTACTAAATATAGAAAGAGTTGCTGTTTAATAAATGTGCTTTTATGAACGTAATAATTCATATACAAGTTCAGAACATGTACAAAATATAATTAGATATATCATATTCTAAATTTAAGCTTTAGGAAATCTTTGGCGTTCCGAAAATGGATTATTTTATTCTAAATATTGCATATTGTAATATGAATGCTCATGTACTATGAACTCTGAACCATGGTACATGACATGACAAAAGTGTCAATATGTCATTTTGGCAAAATCTATTTGCACAAAAAACGTAACTATATAATTACACGTTATTAAATGTCATTTACTACGAAACACTTACACTACAACAACCTTATATAGTACTGAATACGCAGTGTAATTGAAACAATTATCCCGATGATAATCACTTACTTTGCGGCATACGCACGTACATTACTTGTAATTAAAATGTGCTCCATATATATACAGATACAATTACTGTGTAAGGTTATGGTACAACACAAATTTCAAAGGTGATATCATTCACCGGCCCCGGGTTTTCGTAAAAAAATAGCTTGTACATTATTCATAAGCCGTGTGTTAATATTTATTTTGCCTTCTCCGAACTTCTTTTGTATATAAACAAATATTACCTCATTTCTGGAGCACATTTTCTCTTATAGTGAAATATACACTATGCATTTACTTTTTGTTTATTTACCAAGGCGAACATGCTTGTCTGCAAACGTGTTCTGCGGATTTATTTGACAGTGCAATATAACAATGGACCGTTTGTTATATTGTACACAAAGCCTTACTGTCAGTTTCTCGTACTAGTGTCAGAGAATCTATGGTCATATCAGAATGCATTATATTTTACGATCTTCCATTGTCATGCTGTACATCTATTAATTAATTACACATTATTTAATTCACTAAAAGCTAGCTTAAGTAAAATCTACGATAATTCTCACCATTTAGATACACGGGTGTATCACAATCGAACCGCTATATCGGTGTTGTTGTTGGAAGCCGGTTCTATGTTCGTAACAAAACTCACCAAAGCAGAACAATTTAGATAGACTTAAATATAGCCGCATGAAAAAAGAATCCGAACAGGTTACCTGCACTCTGATAATCTGCCGCGCGTCACTTTTTCTGTCTATAAAAATATCAGTGGCTTCTCCGCGCTGTTGATCTTTCTAATACTTTGAAATATTTCTTAGGCATCTTTGTTCGGATTTCGGGTATTGTGAGTAATAGCATCACCTGTGTCGTTCTACTAAATACAGCAGTGTAGGAAGTCTTTTGTCTGCATACATACGTATCTATATGTGTGTTTAAAGAATGAGAAAGAGAGATATGATGATGACGGAGTGAGAGAGTAACAGTGACTTTCTGTGGCATGTTGCGGCCAGCTAACCGATTGCCCTGCAGCTACTCGGACATTGTATACCGTCTGTGAAAGAGTTCTTCTACCGCAGGTTCATCCGATGCAACATTAACAGAACACTAAACCCTCCTGCGAATCAAGCAAAAAGTAAAAAGAACAGAAGGAGATATAAAGAAAGATTAACTTGATATCTCGTCTATAATTTACTCTCTGGTTTCATTTAAAACTACCGTAATAATTAGCAGCCATTACTCATTTATTTGCAAATGAAAAATGTCTAATTGAACGTTATCAGTGATCTTATCTTTATTACATCATTCTTGTCTGTGTTATCTATTTAGTAAATAAAAGATTATTGTCTAGAAATTAGAATTATACCATAGTCATGTTGCAAGGGATTTTTAGACAAAGTGATTATTTCACACAAATTTCAACCTGTTTACTTGGTGTAGTGAACTTTGGCATTACACTTCACAATGGCGAATGGAGGTTGCATTCGTAGTTTGTTGTACCTTTGGTGTTCAGGTGGCTATTTATAGGAAATGATGTGATGTAGGAATAAACATGTGTGTGTAGTATGTACGAGGCAAATATGCATTATGTATGTGAGTGTGTGTAAGTGTGTAAGCCAAGCAATACACATAAAACAAGCTGCATTGTAACACTATCAACAGAACGAGCAATAAAACTCTCCTATCGATATTTGCGGTATTGGAAGGAATGCCGTACTATGGCCTGAAGCTCATTGTTTAAAAATTAACGGGAAGCCATAAACATTCTCCGATACATTTTCAAAACAAATAAATCCCTATGATTGATCTGATTACATGTAATCTTTATATAGGTACAGTTGAATGGACTAACATGGATGGATTTAGTAATTGAGACACTTAAAAATGTTGTTAAATTTCACAATCGTAAAATGCATATAAGATACAAATCATTAATGTCCGTGTTTTAAAATCAGTTACTACTTCTGCCAGACCATCTCTCGTATTACATAAGTTGATTTCCTTCAGGGTAGAGCAGTATTCGTATTTCACTTATAACCATGACTGATCATTTAATGACCATCGTCCAGTGTAATTAACATACGTATAATTAAAATGAATTACCTAATAGTTGATTTGCAAATATCAGCTGCGTCGCAGTAGGCTTGGCATTCAATTTCCTGAAAGACTCATTGATGAAATGGATTCATTTAGCACGGTGTGTGTGTGTGTGTTGGAGGTGTTACTTAATTCTGCCTCGTCCGTTATTTATAGCTTGTGTTTTTACTCATTCAACGCTGTTTTATGTCCACTAGGCCTGATTCCTGATTTGAAAGGCTAACTTGCTAATAACATGTGGGATTTAACGAGTCTGATGATCACATTCATTAGTTGAACGTGTTCGAACGAATGTACTTCAATAATATAGTTGTCCGTGAAAGATACTAAACTAAAGCATACAATGTGAAGACAGGAGGTGTGGTTTTATTTTTGAAAACAGAACAGGTTACACTAACATTCTGTTGAAAATTAAAACATAAACTGACACAGTTATGCCTGAAAATATTTGGATAGAAAATACTTTTATAGTTATAATTAAAACGTGGCGCGTTTTGTTTACTCAAGAACAAAGGGCGTAAATGTGTTTGTTTGTGTTTCTTGCATTAAAGTCTAACACAAGTCTCATGGTGCTAGAATTTATTTGATAAACACACAAGTTCAATAAACTACTCGATTTCTAAAGTAATTTCATATACATTTAAATTTACTATGAAGTATGTAAGAGAAATATGAGTTTTCTACAGTTTCTAATAATAATGATACGAGAAACTTTTCTATAATAATTTCTTTTTCTTTTCAGAGTGGAGACTGGATACAACTGAAAATCCTGGAAGTTGAACCAGAATTAACGAAATTAGGTGCAACACTATCAGAAGCATTGGAACTTCAGAAAGCACATGACAATGTCCTGTTGCAGTTACAAGTAAGCAATAAGTACACAATATTTACATCGCATATTACTTGTGTTTACTAGCATGTATTCTCTGTGTTACATAAAGTTATATTTATCATTTAATGAATCCGCGCAATGACTAACGTATGACCCACTAGCTCAACGTTGGCCAACCTATTTTTGGCAAGGATCAAATTACGGTATAGCACGTTTTATATACACATTAAATACCGGAAGTTACGTTATATATATTTGTACTGTATAACTCATGTCCTCATCACATTTGTATGACACTACAATCGGAATGTTTAATTGAACTTTCTCTCCATTGTACAACCGGTTCTACGTGGCATGATCATTGGCATGATCATTGTCAAAAATTAATCAAGCGTGTTTATAACAGAACAGACTTTATTCAGATAACGTTACTTGAATTCAATATACATTTACACAAACAGTTATGTATTTACGTGAATATTACAAAGTATGTATGTATATTTACCTAGCGATTGAGTTATTGATCTCAACAATATTCCAACTAGTCAGAGTAACTAATGATGATGCTTGCGGTGCATAGATAATGCACATAAATTACATTGCTCGTCAACGTTAATGATATTTAAATCAAGTTCCGACATTTACATTTACTCTCAATAATACCCATAATGAACTGAGTACACACATAATTATTTTATACAACTCACAATTTTCATAGTTCAAGAATAGTACACATTACTCATACACAGGAGTTCAATTGAAAATAAAAAAAAACTATTGTGTTTCTTGTCTAATTTCTTTCGCAGACAATTATTACTTACGAGTAATTACATCCAGCATTTTTTTGCCGTTCTATTATTATAAAATAATTTTAACTGTACTTTAAGTGCTAATAGCCACAACAAAATTAAGACCTTGGAACACGATGACAAGAAACATAAAAAATATAAGTAGACAGACAGATATGTTAAAAAGTTTTTAAACCTTTTTGCAGTTCATTCAGTGGTATTAAATAAACCGTTAACGTAACTGCATCTGTATCCGTTATCGTCATTAAGGACAATAGTAATTATACTCATTTTGTAAACATCATTCATTCTAGTACATACAATATGTATATAAGTTGATTGGTAATAAATGATATGATTTCCTTACAGAATAAGCAAAGTCCTGTTGAGGAACTCCTTCGACAGGCTGATCAACTCATTGCTACTCAACGTCCTCGTGCAGAGGTTTACGCAGCGATGGCCGAATCCTTAGGCCGGGCCTGGAAGGACGTTAACATGCACCTTGAATTGCGAAAACATATCTTAGATTTGAATGTGTTGTACCATAGGCGTGCAGATGATTTCTACCAGAAGATAGATGCACTGGAATCATCCTGTAAGGATACCATGATACCGATAGAGATTGATGCAGTGAAAAACTTCCTCACGAACATACACGATCAACGACGAGCTGTGCTCGAGTCACTGATGTCTGCTCTACAAGCAGGAAATCAGCTTTTGGGAAAATTAAAAGAACTTGGATCTGATGGAACATTGGATTCTCGACCTGAAAGAATACGTGCTTCTGTAAATCGATGTAAGTTTTATGGCAAATAAAAATGTAATCGGAACATCATATTTAATTGTAATAATATTGTTTCTTTACAGCCATCTCTCAAGTAGAGAAATGGTTGGATGATTTGCACGTTAAACGACAACTATTGGAACTAAGCTGGCAGACACGCAAGACACAACTGGAGCAGTGTCTTGCATTGGCTCTCCTTGCCAAAGATCTTCGTGAACTCGAGGACAGGGTTTTAGAAAGTCGGGAACTTCTTGCGAATACGGATCATTTAGGTATGATTCTAGATAAAATCATTTACATTTTTGTGCTTGTATCTACGTGTGTGAAAATAAATGAAAAAGTTCTTTAACCCAGGAAAATCTCTTAATGCGCAGACACAAAAATATGTGCGCACAAGGTGTGAAACACCTAGTAATGAATCCAATTTTCCAGGTGACTCCGCATCGAGCGCTGAACTGTTGTTACATGAACACAAGAAGCTAGTACCGGAAGCCCGACAACTGCAGGAACGAGCAATCAAAATAACGAAAGCGACTGAGCAGTTGGTAGCGTCCGGTTGTTTTGCCGGCGAACAGGCAACCGCACAGGCCTACACCGTTCTCTCCGCTACGTCAGACTACTTGACCGATCTAGATGCACGTGAGAGTCTTCTCACAAGAGCCATCACCTTCTTCAGAAATACGCATGCGGTAATTACTAATTATGCAAGAGCTTGTTCACCCGGGCTTTGTAATACGCCGCCGCCTGTAAATCCGGTTAATTCAGATGTCTCGATAAAACTCTCCGACATTCCTCTTTGTCTCTCAGCACTGCACTCTCAGCAATTAATGAGATTGTAATCTAATAATAATAGTAGCATTTGATAAATTTATTTATTTAATCAACGAGTAAATGAATAATACAGTTTAAAATAACTACCACGCTATTATAAGTTTGAACTGGTTCGTTACTTGACTGTTATCTTTATTGTTCAGGCCTTAACGAAACTCGACCAACTCGAAGTACAATTAACAACATCCAACTTGCCATCCGCGTCTCCACAGCTGGCGCAATTACACGGCCAGTGCGTCCGTGCGATTGAAGATATCACCTCGGCACCCCTGCAAGAAGGTCACGGTCTCCTGGAAGACGCTGGCCGTGGCCAGACAGGCACCGAGGGGGTGAAGAGAATGGTCGAGGAACTAGAGAATCGCAAGATCTTCCTCGACGGCCTGTGCACGGCACATCGGGAGGAGAATCTCAGAATATCACAAGCGCTGACCACGTTCTTGGAAAAACAAAACGAGTTATACTCGTGGCTAATCAGTATTGCAGAGGCTTTCTTGCAAGGTCATCAAGATATGGGCAGCGACTTACCGATGGCCAAAGACTTCTTAAATCTACACAATCAACTGCTCAATGATTTACAAGTAAGCCATTATGTGACATTAATTGATGTTGTGCAATCATTTGACGATAATTACCAAAGAATTGTTTCCGTTCGCTGTAGTAATTATTTTTTTCTTTTCTACAATTTTATTAATTATATAATATCAAGTAGTAGTAATGTCAAGTCTTGATTTCTAGCTATATATAATACATTAGGTTTTGTTTGAAAAAGTGAATAATCTTTTGAATAAATCTGCAAAATGGTAGATGTTTTGCAACTGGCCTTGTCCTTGCTGCAAAATATATCTACCTGGCTACATAATATTACCAAATTATAAAAGAGCCCCGGCAATTTGACCTAAACTTAATTCTACTCTTTTCTCAGACGAAAGGAAACGAAATCAACTCATTACTTTTAACCTTACCACCAATTTTGGAATACTTGGACGACGCTCAACGTTGCGACGTTGATACCAAGGTAGAATCACTTCATGAACATTGGTTGAAACTTAAGAACATGCTTGAAGTACGTCTTGATCTGGCGGCCGTGTACGTCCGGTTCCACACTGAAGCAGAAACAGTGAACAAAGCGATGGATGAACTGGAGAAGGAACTCATGAATAGTTCACCGGATATACGAGACAACGTCCTTGAACAGATGGAAGAAAAATGGTCTCAACTGGTACCGCTCTATCAGCAAGCCAAGAATACGGGTCTCAACTTTATTTCACAGTCCAGCAAAGTAAGATTTCGTGTCCATGAATTATACTTAAAAAACTTTCTAATGGCTTTCAAATCAGGAATTTATTGAACGTAAATATAAATTACAGATTAGACAGGTGTATTTCAGTTTACCACAGTCAAAAGACTTGTTGTTATGCTTAATTAACATTCAGTGGCTACAGTTATTTCCTTTAATTATACAGCCATTATGTTTCACAATCAATTGACAACAAATTAACAAAAAATCGTAGACTTCCTGTAAACTAGACTTTTTTGTCTGCTGCGTCACATTATTTTATATTGTTTTCTTTATTTTTGGCGCCAATATACAATTAGCAACGTATTTAGAACCCTAGTATTTTTATCGCAACGAATCGAAAGTGATGTGTTCTTGAACTTGGCTCAATCAAAATAGTATCAGATGCAGGAAAAGGAGTAAAATGAGCGTTGCATGCCGTTAAGTCATAGATGCACCGTGCGTTCCTGTCAGTTTTGTAGACGCGTGTTGCTATTTTCGTCAGGTGTCTGAGCCGTACCTCGACACGAAGCGAGCCTGCCTGTGCGTGGAGTCCGTGCTGGAACGTCTCGCTGGCCGGCAGCTTGTGGTCACCCGCAGCTGGCAATCCTTCCAGACCGACCTGGTGGAGCACCGTGAACTCATTGTACAGTGGGAGAGAACCATGACGGAGAGTACTCAGGTAAATTATTACATATTATTCTTATAACATCAGTTATTATAAATCTTCAATAGCGAAAATTAGAAGTGTTGCAGATTACATTCTCCATATAACAAATCTCTAGTTCAAACATTTTCATAAAAATACATCCACAAATAATTCATTTGTATGTAATACAAACAACATTTACATTACATCATTTATCTCTGAAATTAATAGAATAATATTTACATAAAAAACACAAAGAAATTGGTGATTGATTAGATGTAATGTTTATTTGAACAAAATTATATTTTTCTTCTTGTTTTATAAATAAAATTCTATTAATCTACAAGAGTAGATGTATATATTTTCTTTTATTATCATATTGGTCGAGACATTTTATTAAAATATTCAATAACTATAATTATTATTCATGTAAAAATTTTCAACATATTTTGCAAAATTTCACACTGTACATAAATATAGTTATTAACGCCGTTCATGCTAGACGTAGCATATTTTTCGTATTTTAAATTAGTAATTTGAAAAATAATAAGCATGAGTGTTTTGGCGAGTGCGCAACAATATTTTGCGTGGGACGCACGTCAAATGTACCAAACATCGAACATCTCAGCACTTCCTGCTTATTTTTGTTGCCCGTTCTATCTATACACACTGAAATGTGTATACGGTTGCGTGTCATGCTAACTTGTGGTTGAAAGTGTATCTTCCTTCGTCGTCACATTTGTATTGTACAATACTTGCTATAAAAGCCCAGTCTATTTAAAACGCCGATTTCAAAGACATCTTGTACTGCTTAGGTTACTGACCCCTCGATTTAATTTCAGACTATCGACTGGGTATCAAAACTAGATGCACAGTTATACCCAATTATCACCACTGCATCAACAAATCCTAAAGATATTGCGTCAGACTTGGAACGTAAACTTACCACTGTTTTAAGTGAAATTAAAAAAGCACAGTCCGAGGTAGAGCAACGCATCAAAACGGCTGACGCGTTGACACAAAAATCACAACGTGTTGATGAAGGAGCTATTAATATTAAGAACAAACTTAACGAGTTAAATCACAAACTGGTACAGATCATCACAGATTACCAGGTTCTTCTTGAGATGTTAATTTCGTACTTTAAGAACTTGTCGGAATTGGACAAAACTATAGATAACGTTAATACTCAATACGCAAATGCTAGTCTTCCAACAGATATCTACGAAGTAGAAACTATGATTAGAGAACATGATGCTTCGAAACAAGCCATTCTAGAAATGTTCAAATTTACACAGAATGAAAGTGAACAAATTATTTCCAGAATTCGGAAACAAGTAAGTGTAATAAAATTATTCTGTTTCATCAAGAATTTACTATTGTTATTTTCTACAGGAACCTGTAAACGCAGCAGACCATGACATTGACAAGATGCTTTATATATTAGATATGCGTAAGAAATTGTGGGAAACTTCTTGGAATCAACGTAAAGACACGCTGGATCAACACCGTCAACTCTGTCAGTTCAACACTGATTTACATCAAATCAATGAAACCCTGGATGATCTTAGCCGTCAATTAGGAGGAGTTAAAGGACAATATGGCGAATCTATCGCCTCGGCCAAGGCCACATCGCTCGCCTTTGTTTACTTCGAAAAGACAATTGAGGTAAATTTATTCATGGCTACAGTACTTTCTCTGAACAAGATAAGTTTCAAATTTAAATGCAAATTAACAAGTATCGCTAACACTCTGGTCTGTAAGAACGTCAATGAACAGTATATAATTAATTTAATTTCTATGCATTCACGCAACGCATAATTATTATTCCTCGCTGACTGATTCAGTATTCAGCTGATATTGTTTTCAAATTCTGCTACACATACTTTTTATTTATTTGTGAACAATCAAGCAGTAATTACTCCGGAACAAATTCAAAGGTTTTCCGTACATTTAATATTACCTTTGTAATAATTTATATTAACTTTTCGCTTTAGTTTTCTATGAAGACGTCACGGTTTAGCTAACTTGCGTGTTCTTTCTAAACAGTTGCTCCAACAAAGAATCGAGGTGTTTGTGAATACGGGAGAACAGATGTTAGCAGAACGCCACGGTCAATCTCCGCACATTGATCGTGAACTTACGCGCTTGAAGAATCGTTGGGTTGATTTCCAGAAACAAGTGCAAGAAACCCGAAGACTTATAGATCTGAGCATACAATATTTCCAGCTTGTGGACGAGGTAACATTATTTAATAATTTTGTACATTTAGTTGTTAATGAGATTCTGATTTATTCAGGCGGACGAATGGTTCCGAGAGGGAAGCAAACTTCTAGTCACAATTGCAAGAAAATCAACATCCGTCAAAAAACCAGAAGAGGCCACTGAACTATTGAATGAAGTGGAAATGTTTTTGAAACCAGGAGAAGAGAAACAGAATGACAGAATTAAGAAAATATCAGCACTGGCTGTTGAACTGTATGGTATTGAAAAATCGAAACAAGTTACTCAGGTAATGAGAATTTATTAATTTATAATATTCGGTATTATGTGTGCGCAAGTAATAATATACGGATACTTTGTATAGGTGATGGTTGAAAATCGTGAAATGTTGGATTCATTCACCGTAATTAGTAGTGAGCTAAACACTTTGGTGCGAAATCTCAAGGCAGCAGAAGAAGAACGTGACAGATTAAAGAAAGAACAAGAGGAAGCTGACGCCAATTTGGCTGCACTGAAAGCTGAAGCTGCGGCCGCTGAAGCCGCTGCAGCAGCCGCTGAAGAAGCACGTAAAGCTGCCGAAGCAGCGGCTAAAGCTCTGCGCGAAGCTGCTTTAGTCGAGAAAATAGAAGTTGTAGAAGTCACCAAAATAGAAGCACAGCCCGTAAAAGCAACCGAGAGAGAATCACCTGTACCTGAACCAAAAGTGGTAGAAATTGTTGAAGAACTACCACAACCACGAGCACCTGAATTCGTTGTGCCGCTCACGGACGCTGTCATACAAGAAGGTATGTGTTGTGTGAGTCTTCGTGTTGTTTTCCAACAACTTACCTAACATGTTTTTCTTTCTTGCAGGATCAAGGTTTACTTTTGAATGCCAAGTCGTGGGCTATCCAATGCCAGTGGTTACTTGGCACAAAGATGGCATCTCAATCCAAAATAACCCCGATTACCAGACAACATTTGATCAAGGTCTCTGCACATTAACAATTGAAGAGACATTTACGGAAGATTCAGCTAGATACACATGCAAAGCAATCAACGCAGCCGGAACTGCAGAAACGGCAGCCACATTATCCGTTAAGGAAACTGAACCAGAAGAACAACTGGCTCCACCGCAGTTTATCAGAATTTTAGAACCAGCGACAGCCAAGGAAGGTTCAACGTTCAAATTTGAATGTAGAGTTGAAGGAAATCCATTGCCCACTGTTCAGTGGTTTAAAAATTATGATTGCATTGATAATTCACCTGATTTCGTGATCACGTACAATAACGGTGATGCTGTGTTGAAGTTTGAGGAAGTGTTCTTAGAAGATAAAGCAGAATATACATGCAAAGCGACTAACGAACTTGGAATGGCTCAAAGTACAGCCAGTTTGTCCGTGGAACGTAAGTGTATTTATTTAGTTTAAAACATTATCCTTATATCGAATTAAATTCAATACATTCAAACTATCTACACAAAATTATCGTTAGTTTTATAAATACTATTCATTTCAAAAACTCCACCTATCTCAACAAATTTCATATACGCCCACATTCATATGGAAATAAATTTGGCATCTATTTATAAAAATGCTTGAAATAGTAAAAACATATTTCAAATTTTTTTAGCTCTGGAACCAACAGCCGCACCTGAATTTGTGTTACCTTTGTCGAATGTAATGGCACGAGCTGGACAGAAAATTAAATTAGAATGTGAAGTAACTGGTTTACCACAACCCGTACTAGTCTGGACCCATAACGGAAAACCTTTGAAAGAGAATAGAGATATAAAGGTAAGATTAGTGTATTATCTTCTTACAACACTCTTGTTCATATATATCTACGTTTTATTTACTGACAGTGAACATTATACCCTGTTGATTTTTCTACTTTTGACATTGTTCATTCTTTATAAATATCAATTAATGTTGAACTGAAATCTTCTGATTACGGAATGTTAAATTATTAGTAGGTTTTTTGTGATTTGTATATAAACTATTGATTGAAGAATAAATATAAAATATATTTACACAAATCTTCTTATTTTGTGATAAATGTTTTGTGGTAAATATTATTTTAGTTATCCTTTTTATTTTGCATTCATTTTGGAATTTTTATAAATCAGTTTTATTAATTTGCTATATTTTGCCTTAGTCATCGCTATTAACCATTTGAAACTGATTCATATCGACATTTAACAGTGTTATTTAATGACATGTACTTATACGTTTTATGCGGTCAGTGGAACTGTGGGCGTAGATTATTTTTATCTTTTGTCAGGTATTTAGCAAAATAGGAACAAGTCATCTTTGAGTTTGTAGCAGAAAATCATGTTACTGACAGATATAATGATCATGAAGTCATTTGGTCTGTAATTTGGCTCGCAGCGTTACAGAACGAGTGCGTGTCTCCGCGCGAAAGTAAACACTCCGGTCGCGAGTCCGATTTTAGCTTTGACACAAATAGAGCATCATACATTGCTATGAACTCGAGACTGATTCTAAAAATAATATTCATTTCAGCTGCAGTGCGACAATAACAGAGCGACCGTAGTCATCTCCGAAGCTTTCCCTAAAGACGCCGGCACTTACGTAGTGACAGCTTCAAACATAGCCGGCGAGGCAGTGAGCGCGTGTAACGTATCGGTCAAGGGTCGCCTGCCGACAGAAACTTCCGACTCTGAACTCGCCAGCGACATGGAACCCATCAAACCTTCGATCCAGCTGGCTCTGAAAGATTTGTCCGTGTTCGATGGTAAACGAGTACGCCTGGATTGTGTCATTGTCGGACAGCCGGAACCCGAAGTCATCTGGTATCACGACAGTAGACCCGTCAAGGAATCCAGCGACTTCCAGCTGCTGTTCCAAGGTGATCGCTGCTCGTTGATCATCCAAGAAGCGTTCAGAGAAGACGCGGGCGAATATAAAGTGATCGCAATTAATTCGGCTGGTGAGGCGTCGAGCAAGTGCAATTTGACAATCACACCTGTCGGAGATGCCGAGCCGGCGACAAGACCGACGGAGGAGAAAATCGCGCCGATTGGATCTCCGCCAAAGTTCAGTAAACTTCTATCTGACGTCCTAGTGTCCGAAGGCGACAGAGTTATTTTAGAATGCAGTGTGACCGGCGACCCAACACCAGATATCCGATGGCTTCTGAACAATCAAGAGATAAAAACTAGTGATCATTATAAGTTTACGCATGATAAGGAAGGAAATGTGATTCTCGAAATTGAACACGTAGAACCTGATGATAAAGGCGTGTATACAGTGAAAGCATCTAATCCGAGTGGTGATGCAAAATGTTTCGCTCAGTTGATAGTTAAATCACTGAGAACCACGGACGCTGCACGCAAAGTTCACGAAGAGGCAAAGATTGCGCCGGTATTTAAAGAACTGTTTAACGATCGTGTCTGTTTCGAAAATCAGTCTACAAAGTTCGAATGTATAGTGACTGGAAAACCAACACCGAAAGTTCGTTGGTTGTTTAATGGTGACGCCGTATCCGGCAAAGATTTCCTAGTTTCTACATCTGGTGAACGTCAAGTGCTCTCTATACCGATCGTATCACTTATGAGTCAAGGAACGGTTACATGTGTTGCCGAGAACGAGGTGGGAAAAGCAAGTTGTGCTGCCAATCTGTCCGTCCAACCGGTAGCGTCAATTACGCTACCGGATGCACAATCATCCGTCCATGTAGATCAGCATTCAGAAACATCATACAGCATGAAACGCGAAGTTTTCGTTCAGTCTTCATCATCGAGTAAAATGATCTCAAGCACATCTGCTGGTGAACCTGACGTTCAAGTTCATAGTGTAGTGTCACAAGATCAACGTTCATTCAAACAAATTAATCAAGATGCGCCGGAAATCAAGGAATCCCATAAACTGGAAGAATTCCATCAAGTTAATAAAGAACCACCAGTGATTAGTGAGAAATCGTACACCAGTTTCTCTTCTGGTCAAGAATCCAAAGTTCACGCAAGTATTGAGTCTACAGCGGAACGTAGTATTATTCAGAGGCCGGTACGGAAGACGCATCCACCACGTTTTGTGACACCAGTTGTTGGTAAAATTGTTGACCAAGGAGTAGATGTTACTCTCGAAGGAATTCTTGATGGATATCCAACACCTGAAGTAACATGGAGTAAGAATGGAAAAACACTGGAATCTACGGATTCAATGAAGATAACTTTTGAATTAAATCATGCAAAACTTGTGTTGAAAAATGTTACTGTCAAGGATGCTGGAAAGTATACGTGCACTGCTGTGAATGAAGCTGGCTCGGCTGTCAGTACAACAGATTTGGTTGTGAAAAGCAAGTGTTATTTATCTACTTACATGATATACAATTGCTAACTTGCATATATTATCTTTTTAGAAACAATATTCCCACCGGTATTTGGTCGTAGACTTCAAGCGCAAGTTGTTAAGAAGGGTGACCGATTGATAATGGAAGTTGAAGTTACCGGTACGCCAGAACCATCTGTTACATGGCACAAAGATGATCTTCCACTTGACTCTGCTTTGAAGGAAGGCTATCGGACAAAAACACAAGGAAATTGCCACACGCTTATTATTGAGAAAGGTAATTTTAACTTAATTGTATATTCATGTTAACAGTCTTTAATATAAATTGAATAATAGCAACCATGAGTCATACCGGCAAGTATATGGTAAGAGCAGTGAATTCCGGTGGAGAAGCTCAGAGTATCGCCGACATTGCAGTATTCGAACCCACGCCAGAAACGATGGTCGAAGTGGTTAAAACCGTTGTATTTGAGGATGTGCCTAAGCAAGAAATAATGGTAAGTTTTATATTAATTTCAAGTAGATCTCTTCTTATTTAATATCTTTTTCTATATACAAGTATCATCAGTATCTAAGTATCATAATTGTCTAATTAGTTATATCACGGCATATTTGAGTAATGTTCATTTTCCATTATTAATACAGAGTTCAACTGATCAAATTAAATCCACTACGACTACACCGATAAGTAAACCAGTGACCGTCGACATACCAATAACTATTTTACCCGAACGTACTACTAAATCTGTAGTTTCACACAAGTCCGAATCCTTTTCCTCTGCTAGTCATGTGTCAGCCGTAAAAGAGAGTCATGTTTCGCAGAGTACTACCAAGTTTACTTTAGAGCATTCAACACCTCCCGTACCGAGTCCCAAGCCTTGGGAACCAATTAAACCCGTTGAACAGTTGAAACCAATCGAAATACCAGTATTAATTGAAAAGGAATTACCTAAACCTACACAAGAATACACCTCAAGTACTGAGAGTAAAACAATTGTGTATGAAACCAAGGAGATTCCTCAACAACAAGAAATTAAAACGGAGGAAACAGGTATTGAAACATCTTCGATTTCCAAGCAATCTTCCTTGGACTTCTTTGTTTCTAAAATGAAGGAAAGCGAAGAACCTGTGAAACCGAAATTAGTAGAGACGCAGAAAATACCATCTGAAATTTATACAAAGTTTGAAGAAATTTCAACTCCAGTACTGCCCGAATTTAAACCGGAACCTGTAGTAACCCATGATATTAAAACGGAGGTTGAAACAAAGGTAGAGAAAGATGCACAATGCTTCACTTCATCTAGCTCACAAGAGTATAAACATTTTACCAGCTCTCAGAGTCAACTTTTCGAAGAGTTCAATCTTACACCAGAACCACCACCAGAAATAGGATTTATTCCTAAAACTGAAACTGTTCAGAAACGAGAGGATGTAACTGTAAAAATTAAACGCTTAGAAGATTCTCATCGAGATTTATCTCCATTGGAAGTTCCATCGGGTGCAGTTAGAATATTTCCAACTGTGCCTCCAAAGCCAAAAGAAGAAGTGATAGAAAAGAGACATGAAGTCAAAGAAGAAATATGTGTTAAGAAGCATGTTGAAAGAAAGGACCATCCTGGCGTTGATCAACTAGGCGTGTCTTCTCCAGATACAAAATATTGGGCACCAGTGTCATTTACACCGGAACCAGTTGTTAAGAAAGAAGAATCGTTACCAGTATTCAGACCGCAAGCTCCTGCAGCAACCAGACCTCTATCACCTCGGCCATCAGCTGAAGCCGTTGAAATGGAAAAACTATGGACACCTACTGTTCCATCTGCTCCAGAGATTTCTATACCTCAACCAGTGAGAGCACCAAGCCCAAAACCATCACCACAAGGCATCGCCATGGAAAAACTATGGACACAAAAAACTGTAGATTCTTCGTATTCCACCATGGATAAGAGTTACACGAAAGTGTCTCAGACTACTTCTTCCGTTGAACCATCTGTCGAAGGAAAAACCATGGAAAAAATGTGGGCTCACAAGCATTCTGATTCTCATTTGAAAACAGTCTGGCCTCCACAACAAGTTGAAGAAAAACCAGTTCAAAAAGTTATTCTACCTACAGTAGAAAAGCAATTTGTACCCGTGGAAACAAAGAGTGAATCCATAGTAAAAGAATCTTCTTCATTTTCTAAAACACAAGAAATACGATCAGTTACAGCACCAGTTTCAGTGCCAAAACCTGCTCCAATTATGGCTCCTGTTGCTTCTCCAATACCAGCACCAGTTATTACAGCTGTGCTTCCCCCGAAACCTGCACCAATTATAACGTCCGTGCCTGCACCAAAACCAGCACCTATCATAGCCCCAGTATCAGTACCCAAACCAGCCCCTGTTATAACTCCAGTACTCGCACCAAAACCAGCGCCTGTCATAGCCTCAGTACCGGCACCTAAACCAGCCCCTGTTATAACTCCAGTACTCGCACCAAAACCAGCACCAGTTATAACACCAGTATTTGCACCAAAACCTGCACCGATATTTTCACCAGTTCCTGCACCGATATTTTCACCAGTTCCTGCACCAATATTCTCACCAGTTCCTGCACCAATATTCTCACCAGCTCCTGCTCCCATGCCAGTACAACATTACATTGCTGAGTCCAGTGTTTCCCACCATGTCTCCAACCTTGCCGATCAGCAATATTCTTCAATGAGTTCTTACACTTCCAAATCTGAAAGTGTTGAAATGATTAAGTCACATCAGGAAAACGTAATCGAAGAACATCAAGCAAAAGCATCTGAAATTATTAAATCATGGCCACCTGGTCCTTTGCCAAAAGATGACGTCGCTTTAAAAGCTCCTCAGATGGTAAAAGATACTGTGCCAAGAATAGAATCACTCATGGTTCGTCCAGTGTCCGTTCAAGATATCACGGATGAAGTATACTTAGAACCTGGACCACCACCTGAAATTGGATTTGCTCAAGCGCCTCGTGAACGTAGACAATCTTACGTGGAGACTATTGAACAAGATCTAGAAAAAAACTTGGAAAGGGAACCATCCAAAGTTCTACCAGGTTCAGTACGAACTATTCCGCCTCCGCGCGAAAAATCATTACCGCCACCACTTCCTCCGAAAAAGGAGCAATTGCCTCAAGCTCCTCCACTACCAGCCAAACCTATTAAGGTTGAGCCACTAAAAAAAACTGCAGAAATCCCCTGTAAACCATTTGAGAGATTCCCAGATTTAGAACCTTTCCCATTTAAACCTGTAGCAGATAAGCCAAAATCACCGAAACCCCCACCACCGCCTACCCCATCCAAGTTCATTAAAGGAAAGTTTGGCGATAGCGACTATGAGAGCGATTTTGAAGCAATAAAAATTCAACCAAAATGGAAACCCTGTGCAAGTGACAATGAGGAACCTAGTTACAAGAAGGTTAAACCTCCAAAACTAACACCAGTAATGCGTTCAAGGTCTACTGAGCCTGAACCATTGCCACCATCTCGCTTTGACCAGCCACCTCATTTTCAAGGACCACCAAGGCCAGCTGTTGACTTTGAAACAACTAAGCGTGAGCTAAAGAAAGATGTGACAGTGAAACAAATTTCAAAGCAAATTAAGCGTGAAATTAAAACGACACCTCCAGCGCAAAAGTTGCCTTCTCCACCTGAATTAAAACCTGGCTCACCTCCAATTTACATACAAGCAGAAGCACCAAAACCTAAAGCAGAATCTCCTAAATTAAAACCAGAATCACCGAAAATGAAACAGAAAATATACAAAGAAAGTGGATACATGGCTGACACAGATGAACCTTTCACTTTAACTCGTAAGTCTACTAAAATGGAACACCATCACAAAAGTGAGGAAAAAACTGAAATTAGGCACGTCTCGCAATCTTTCGAAAGTAGTACTCAAAGTTCCCAAAAATTTATGGTTGACACACGTTCCACTACCGTTCCTCAAGTCCCACCAAAGGTCACGCATAAATATGAACATAAGAAACATGTAACATCGTCCACTGCGTCAAAGAAGGTTCGATTTCAATCTCTTTGTGTGTTGCTGTGTTTCAGATTTTCATGGCATAATTATTTCAATTACTATTTTTATTTTCTAACTAACATATTTTCTTTTATCTGCTAGCTGCTTGCAACATAAGGATGTGTAGTTTTTTACTAAAACCGTATTTAAGTAAATATGTGTTCCTTATTTTTCTTTATAGTAACCGATTTTGTGTGGTAAATTATTTAACAAATGTTTTACAACTACATAATATTGTCGTTTAACTAAATGTTTTATATGATAATTTACTTGTAGGATCTAGTGGCCCCAGTTGTTTCTGTGACGAGTCAAAAGGTTATTGAGAAAGAAGAACGTAGTTCGAACTTGGAACAATTCCCTTACAAGCCAGATCCCCAAAGGCCAAAGAGAGTGAAGGGTCCTCCTCCTCCGAGTCCGTCTAAATTCGTTAAAGGAGAATTTCGAGAAAGCGATTATGAAAGTGACTACGATGGGCGCATTCCGCCAGTCTGGCGTCCTACAGAACCTGATCAGGATCTGTCATATAAACCAGTCCGTCCTGTATTAACTCCAAGTGGTCGTCATTCTCGCACTTCAGCTGGTGTTCGAACACCAACACCTCCTACCGAGTTTGACCAACCTCCTCAGATAGAATATCCACCAAGACCAAAATTCGAACCCATTGAAAAAGCCAAACAAACCGTAAAATTGGACGAGATATTGAAGACAACGACTAAGCAAGTAGTGGTAAAACCAAAACCTGTTACTGCCAAACCAGCGCCTATGATGGAACTAGTAATTGCCACTCCTGCTGCCCCACAACAAATACCTCTCAAACCAGGATCACCACCTGAAATAGCATATGCACCAGAAGCAAGAAAAACTCAGTATTATCGATCAATAACTGGCATGCCATATCACAACGCCACCCAGACGGAGACATCAAATATCATGCATTTTAATGAATCTACAGAGAAAAGCCACCGAGTTGTTAACATTCAGCAAACCACGAAAGTAATCAAGTTCGGGGAATCAAAATCACAATCACAAACTCGGGAAGAAAAGTTGGAACCGTTCCCATATAAACCAGAACCGGAACGGCCAAGAAGACAAAGTGCTCCACCTCCACCGAAGCCGAAGAAATTCGTTCCTGGAGAATTCAGGGAAAGTGATTATGAAAGTGAAATAGAAAACGCGCGCATTAAAGCTAAATGGGCTCCAGGATACAGTGACTCGGATGATCTTCATTATAGAAAGGTTCGTCCTCCACCTCCCGGTAGGCCGTCTAGTGTTCCTGTGCCGCAAGAAAGAGTTCTTACTCCTATGGAATTCGATCATGGACCACCAGTAATATCCAGTGTGTCTACAGTTATAAGTAAGGACACAGTAGATGGGGAGACGAGCATGAAACGTATCACCGATATACGTAAACGATTCGGTGATTCTCAAACCACCCAGACGATTAAACAGGCCAGAACTTTCAGGTCGAATGATGTTGATTTGAAACCAGGCACTCCGCCTGAATATGCGTACAGCCCTGTCACAGTTACAGTGCCAGTGAAAAAAGCCACCGAAATTGCATCTCAGCATATGGAAGATATGACACACACCTTTAAATCAACTGCACAGAAATTTGTAAATGATATCATGACAGATGTGAAGTCACCTCAGAAACCAATATTGAAGGCGGCAGCTGATGGTGAGAGTGATGCCCAGGCTTACAGAGAAGAATCTAGAGTTGCGCAACATGGTAAGAATATAACTTAATCTTGTTAGTTATCATATTTTATACAATTATTACTTGTATTAGGAACAAAACATATCGATCCTGATACTGGACTTATCTATTTCAAATACGATTTCGGTTACGAATTCGGCGTGATCTTACCTGGTCAGAGTAAAAACGGAGAAATCCCTCAACCTAAAAAAACCGTAATTCAACCACCAAAACGTTCAGGTGATATTGAAATGCCTGTATACCATGAAACCACGAAACCATCCCAAAACTCCACTACTCCTTCGTCGACTAACAAAGTTCCCCAGTTTCGTCCCAAAAAGTTCAACCAGGCCAAAAATGTGAAATGGGAACCCACTTCAGAAAGTGAAATGTCCGAAATTGAAGGTGAATCAAGCTATAAGAAACGCTATAGTTTTCCTCAGCCTAGCGACATGTCAAAAATGTCTGTTCCTTCTCCTAATACTCGCTGGGATCAAGCTTCTACTAGTCCTGTGTCTATATCGCCAAGTTTGCCCAGTATGTCGCCGGCGTTTAACAATACTTTAGCTGGTGCCTCAGGTATACGAGTGTGCCAGAATGCGTTTTTACCGATTTCCGCTGCTTCCTGTGTTCGTATCCATCAACGTTGCGATGATTGTGTGTGTACTAATACGTGTATTATTGTGTTCTTCGTTTTCTTTGTGATCTCATTTGACTCGAACTGTAGTTGTAGTCACTGTGTGTGATTTTCCAGTTTACATTCTGAATACTAGATGCTAATGTCTAGGATATTATTTAGAAATCAGTATTGAGTTTGACATAACTGAGTATGTTGTTGAATGGTAACAAAAATATTTCTAGTTTTATTGAATGTTTAACACGAATTATTACTTTCATGTAACTGTGAATTATCTTGCTTACATTTGTGCATGTCTAAATTAGGCTCTTCATGGACAACTCCTGGAAAGGTAGCTAAACCAAGAGGAGCTGAAACTCCTCCAAGCACTCCCAGCACTCCAGGAAGTACTCAAGCTGGACATCACATTCAGAACTCCAATCAGCCGAAGAAAGCACCAATATTTATAACTGTACGTGTCAATAATAAAATTACGTAGATATTTTTATGTGTTTATCGACATTTGCTCGTAGCCTCTACGTGATATTGCGGTGGTAAGCGGTCAAACTGCAAGATTCGAATGCATTGTGCAATCAGAACCAGCACCAAGTACATTGTGGTCTAAGAATGGTCGGATAATAGAAAATTCTGATGATTATCAGCTGCAATACAGGAACGGTGTTTGTCGGTTGACAATTCCTCAGGCTTATCCGGGTAAATATACATTGCTAGTACTTACCTACGTATATCGTATATATTCAAGTGTACTTCCATATAAATTCATACATCGATACTCTTGTATTTACAGAGGATGCTGGTACGTACACTTGTACCGCAACGAACCTAGTGGGCGCTGTCAGTACTACGGCCACTCTACAAGTTCCAGGTGAGCGGCGATCTTCTTATATTAAATAAGGGACTTGATGGTGGTGGATCATTATCTGCATTTTTCTAAAAACACTTCATAAGCTTCATGTATCTCTGTGTCAAATTGTAAACTTGTCTCGAACGATACAAATCATTGTATGTCACATTATATTGAATTTCTTGTCGTCAGAATCACTACATGAAACATTTCGACCTTGAACGAATTACACACGAACAAGTCACAAGTTTTCATAAAATATTCGAACTTTTGTGTCTCTCATAGCTGCGTAGTTTAGTTGACATAATTATTTTGCCTATTCATTTGTAATCGCCATCTTCGTATAGCATTAAAATGTTGCTTGTTATAACAATATCTATTAGTTCTATTGATGATTATTTATTTCATTATTTATTGTGATTGTTACGTTCATATTAAATGCTTTTCTTGCAAAATACTTTCTATGGGTATCTATTTATTTCTTTCAAAAGTCGACTGTTTATTTCGAAAGCTAACATGAAAATAATATATTGTTGTATGTATGTATATTGTTGTAAATTTGTAGAATAATAAAGAAAATCATACAGTTACGTTTACAGATGGATATAAGTTACCCCTAAATTAAGTTTCTCAGCAATTACTTGTAGAATTTCATTAATATATTAGATTTGCTCAAATCTGGGGTACCAAGTTAAAACAGTCGACTTTCATTTTCCTATTTTCCCCCATATTCTTTCTTTATAGTAGTGGTGTTGGAATCTATCTATTCTTGTTCTAGGGGGTAAGTTGTTTGGTGTGGTTTCTCTAACATCTTTCTATTCTAATATCAACCATTCGTTTGACGTTTATTGCTACTAACACGCTTGTAATTTAACACTAAAACTGGATGTCATAATATCGGCATAAATCTAAATCATACCTTATGATTATGACTGAGTCTAGAATGTTTTCCAAGCAATTACTTACACATACCTATAAATTTAAAAGTTTTGGCAATGTGTTCCAAAGCTAAAATGACACCTGTATCTATTTCCATACCATACCTGAAAAGTTGTGGGTGGATACATGAAACATTCAGTGATTCAAAACTAGAGCAATTTAACTTGTATTTTTAATCCTGATTCATACGTTTGTTAGATTTTTTGCATTTTGCAATAGATATTCGTAGAACTGTTGTTACAGTAATAATATTTTTCTGTAGAATAAATTACTGTTTTATTTTTCGTATATTTTCTAATTTTCTAAATAAATTAAAAATTGCATTATGAATAATACAGATATATTTTCAATATCTTGTGTACTGTTTTTTTATAATTTCAGTTTAATAATCCATTATCGTAGCTTTAACAATTTAAAATACAGCTAAATAGTAATATAACATAAAAAATCTCTAGTGGATGTATTTAACTGTATATTCTGCTGGTTTTTCCACCGACACTGCATGCATGTGAATGCAAAATATCTTTTGCATATTTTTGAAATACCATATTATAATATATGCGTCCCGAATTGCAAAATATAACAACATTACGTACGCCTTAATGCCAGAAGATATTATATTTTATTCTGCAATATTTTACCAACTAGCTTTGTGTACTGTGCGAATATTTGGCACAAATCTGTACAGATTTTTTCACAAAAACTTTCAGTGGCTAAGAATAACATAAAAAATGACGTAAAGGAAATTTCACTGGAACACAGGCTGACTTGATTTATATTGAACGGTCATTCGTCTTTCAAGCAAATGAACAAAAATCTCTTATTCAAAAGACAGCAATTCAAACAATACTATTCCATTTTATTTGTAGCTGTATTTGCTGTAAAATATTATCAATATATTAGTTGTGTTTACGTTCTACAGAATCCTATGAAATATTTTATTTTCAATCTTCTATTTTGATAATCACGGTTGACGTAAAATTCTACGAAATCACACTTCACAACACACGGATTTGGGATACGTTTATCAAGTAAAATTTTGACATTTCGAGTTCGTGAGAAATTTAATGGCTGGCATGGTTCCAGAAATTGCAAGCAATAAAAAAGAAAATAATCGAAGTACTCTTTAGAATCGCGTATAGAGGGAACGCCTACCGCCACTTGAAATTGGTATCCAATGGAAGGTTGCCCAAGGAAGTTCCCAAAATAGCGATCGGTTGATATCGTGTATAGGCACGATACAGACACATACTGTATCTATGGGAAAACGGGGACATTCCCCCACTCTAACGGGCTGGTGGAGTGTGCGCAGTGCGTTAGAGTGAGGCCAGTTTAGCTACTGGTGATCTCACCTTATCGCCCTTGCAGACAAGCACGATTCTTGCGCGCTGCAGAACGTTGAGTCATCGCGGATTAGCGAGTCCAGCACCCAGAATAGAGACCGTTCCAGATTGGCACGTTTAATGTTACTCTTGTTTATTTATGTTGCCACAAGACAACTGAATTATACACACGTACATACATGCGAAACTGTATACTGCAATCTGTAAAAACAATATTGTGCCGCTCTTTTATCTCAGCCGATAAATAAATGAATGACAGTTTTCTGTTGATAATTCATTTGAGACAGTTTATTTTTCTTCTTCGATATTTTTGTGCCAACAATGCTAAAAGTTAAAAGGTTTACATGTAAAAAGTGTATTTTAGTAACTGGTCTCTGGATTGAAGTTTTCAATACTTATAAGTGAGGAAGTATTTACACGAAGTTGCACTTGATTCTTCCCAGCGAAGAAAGAATAAGTAGTCCTTATTTATTAGCCCTCCAAATTTGAGAAATGTATAATGTGAGAAATTTAAAAGTTTCTGTGGAAGAAAATACGTATTGCTATTTTCAAATTATATCATTACATATTAATTAATTATGGAATATATATTCCAAAGTTGTAGTTTATTCAGACTCATAACAAATAAAAAAAAACAATCTGTCAAGGACATTCCTATAAATACTCGTAGACTAATTTGTGTTGATCACAAACAGGCTCAAATGATTGAAAACAAACGTATTAAAAGAATTTAGAATGAATAAATGTTCAAAGAATTAAAAACACGGTTACTAATATGTTCTCATATATTTAAACATATGTTTAGAATGGTGTTAGTTTATGAGTTAAATATATTTCATTTATTAATCATTCTAGACTATTTCACAGTATGTAACACTATATGTGTTATAATTTAAACGACTCTGGAAAATGGAATGTTGGAATAACATCGCGTCTCCAGGCGCATTAACGAACGTACTAGATTCTAAAAATATATTCTCCCAAACTTCATTTCACTTACTCACATTTTCAACAAAAATGTACCGCTGATATTTACTGCTTATTTGTTTTATTACCTGTGATATTATGTTTCCTGCCATTTGCTATTAATATCGATGAGTTGTCGTACGATTTATCGTTGTTTGAATTCCAGAAACATTATTATAGTATTTTATCTGGATGTAATTAAATATAAAATTTGTTTATCGTTAACAAAAACCTAGTTTGATAACGCGGTAAGCAAATGGCCTGACTGTAAAAACAATTACGTGTAGAATGCAATGTGCTACTAAAATTTACCGCAAATAACGGTATAATATTATACAGAATAAGAAATTATAAAAAATATACACATAATATTAGCACTGTATAAACTAAATATGCGACATTGATACATTATGTTCTATTGGCATCGCTTTTTTCTTTTTCATCTTTTTTTTTTGTTACACAATATTATAAATTATCCGCTGCTGTTGCAATATCACTTTTGCACTTAAATATAAAATTACTTTTAATAAAATGTCTAGTTGAACGGCTGGCCGTTGTAACTGCCTACACTTTTACGACGTGACTGATTTATTTTTAAATTATGTTTACAACTGATATTTATTTTACGAAAACTGTTTCAATGATTCACCTTTTCACATATTTTGTTAAATTCATTAATATGTTTTACAACATTACCGACAGTCGTACTTATTTATTTTCATAATAAAATATTCACTTAGATGAGAATAATATATCGCTGTAATAATTATGTTTAATTTTAGTTAGTATTTCATTCAGGGAAGAATATAAAATACATTTGTTAATTATAATATGTGTAATATAAATTAATAGCTTATTAAACATTGTTTTATATTGAGAAAAGAATAAAATGGAAGATTAGATATCGTTGAATGAAGAGATGCGGAATATAATCAAATACAAATTATACACATATGTTTGTATTTGAAGCAGTATTGATAGTGTGTAATAGTTATATGGTAATTAGACTAATTGCTAGTCGATAATTTCGCACTGTAAACATTGTAGTGATTCTTAAGTGCCGCTATCGAAAGGTCTAGATTCTATTCCACGGTTGCATGCCAAAAAGCTTGCAGAGTTATGTTAGCTCCCGGACATTCCAAAATTAGACTGCATACATGCCAAACCAACACCACAAACTTTTTATGCACGCTTCATTTTCGTACTTTTATATTTTCAATTTGGTCACAAACCTATTTCAGGCGAAATATTTTCTCTGTTTGCTACTGTCGTTCTTTGGAAAGTACACGTAAATTAGCAACACACATACACACACGATTAGTAATTATACCAGTATCTTGCACATAATTATCCGTGCTACAGTATTTGTGTATATTTATGGTACTGTAATTAATTTTAAACAGTATTCATCATATTAATTAACAAGATAAATTATGCGTGTCAGTGTCAATACCTATTCTAATTAGCATGCCAACAAATACGATTGCTGCCAATTTCTACAAGGCGATAAATTAAAAATATCTCATATATTTTAATAGATTTAATACATACATGTCAAATTTCTATCAAATCGTCTATAACTGGGAATATTTATATACTCCTACCTTGAGATTTATAATTTATTAGTGATAGATTTTTCAATGAGATTTCTTTCAACTATCGCAAATAATTTGTTAGATTGCCAGACGATCCTTTTGGCGTAGCCTTTTTAATGACCGTATCGAAATCAGGAGGGCTGCCAATTTCCAGTGCTGTAATAGTCACTATTAGTTCCTGACAGCCTCCGTCATGTTAGAACAACAGGAAGACACATGTAATACATTAAATTGTATGTTCACTACCGTATTTATTTATTGTTTTATGAGCTGTGTTGAGTAACAAAAATTGAAAGCGAAATTTTTTGCTAAGGGACCTAGTGGAATAATTACCATTATTTTCAGAACCTTAACTTGTAGAATAATAACGAGAATAATGGTCCGTTTTTTAGAAAAATATAATGTGTTAAATAAAATGAGACGGAATAGAAGTGCATCTGTATACTATTAAATAAAATGACATATAAACATGAAATTTATTAATAAATAAATTAACAGAAAGAACATAATTATACGATCATTATACCGTAAAATTATTAAACATTAAAATATATGCAAAAGTTACATCTGCATCTGTAATTTATGTGGTTGTTACTAAATTATATAGAAACAATTGTAAATTAATTCGGCACTTTTGTGTAATTTTATTTGTTACAGGATAACTTCTCTTTCCATTTTAAATTCTCAGTACATTCGACTAGTAAGACTATATGAGTGTTTAACACTGAAAGATTCATCGCTGGAACGGATCTATTTTTGGATCTATGTAAATAAGTTTTACGTGATAACTTAATCCAAAAACCTGGTTTATTTTAAAACTAAGACCTATATTCTAAAATATACATACATATTTGCATAACTTTACTTACTTTACTTGTATTACATAAACATACAATTCCATTTTTTAAAGATTTTTCTGCATATAACTAACGACAGTGAATCAAATGTATAAAATTTTGCCATTACTTTGTTTTAAAAAGTATGGAACTTTTCCAAATAACGAGTCTAAAAATATTGCTTATATATTATAACATTACGCCAGATATTCTGTACAACATCATACTGAGATGATAATAATGAAAAACTGTAATTTTCTTGTTGCTCGATGCAAAGTAAGTGTGGCTATTTTATTTTTTACATCGTTTTATACTGTAAAAACATTGTGTAACATTAAAAGAAGAATTCTAGATGAAAGTGTTTCTGTGCAAGATTCTGCGTTTGTTTTCGTTGGATAATCAGACTAATGTTATTATTTTAACGATCACCCGGCCTGGTTTTTGACCCCCCACAGTTTTTCGTTTGTTTATCTCTAATGGTAGACTTGGCAGATGTTATCATTGGCATCGCTATTTGATAATAATGATTGAGGAAGTGAATTTATGCATTATTCGCACATAATATAATTTATACAGTAGTCTCAGTTCATCATAGTTAGTAGTTCCTTGTGTAAATCTATGTAATAGGGATGTATAGTATTTTAGACCAGGTTTTTCTTTACATAACAGCACTTTACTGCATCGTACACTGTCATATAATTCACTTGATAAGTGTATCCTCGTGAGTGCTACTACAAAATTTTATAGTTGGATATCTCAGTGTAACTATCTTAAGCTGGGAAGCATATTTAGGGTTGAAGTTTCACTTCCTGTGAATAAATTTAACAATCTCTATACACAAACATTGACTGTAACATAATACCTAGTTTGTTATGTGTCTATCTATGTTTAAATTTAAATTGTCGAACTAATGTGTCGTCAATATTTATTTTGACCGCATTTCGAAGTACTTTGACAACACAATCATACATTTTTATTGTCAGTTCACTTTTATATTTAATGATCGTTTGAATGTGTGTCTGAGTCCTATCGCAAATTTAGCGCAATTATGAAGAGTGTAATTAAGGTGAGCAATATTTAATATTCGCTTAAAAATATTGCGTTGGTCACCATCAGCAGTACGAGATGAGTAGATAAACAACTCAACCTGTGACAAATGCCTTGGTTATTCCCGACGTTGAGCGTCGTGGCGTGGGCGCCGCTGCCGACTCACCAACATACAACACGAGTTCACTCTTTTCGAAAACTATAATTAGCCCGCATCTGTCAGCCGAAATATATGTTTTGATTCTAGAATTCTTCAGAATGTATTTGATAAACCATATGAAAATATTTTATATTCACCAATGCATTTGTATACAGCGCGATTTTTCTGTTTCATGAGAATTTTATTTTTAGGTCAAATTGAAAATAGTTTAGCAAATGAAATTAGAATGAATAGAATTCGTAGAATATTTATTTGTGATGAAATTGGCACGTAACTAGTTAGTTGTAGGTATTGTTATATGAATTATTTTTAGTACTGTGATTTGTACAGCATTTTTATTATTGCGTTCTGTCTCATGGAGAGTATATTTATATAGAGTATCATGTGCAGTATCTAGATGACGTGAATGTTATATTTACATAGAACAGTATACTCTTGTTTTTAATAAAATCAGAAATAAAGTAATGTATATTATTTGAAGATTAAACTTATATAATTTTGATCGATATGTATATATTTATATCATGCGGTACCATAGTTTATTGAACTCCCCCTCTAATACAGTTTTATATTTATTACTTCTCTAATCTCGAACATACTAACACAGCTACTTACACTTTCTTCCTGTGTATTCATTCATTCTACTGATACACACCACACACGCATAAGTTGGCCATGATTATAAAGTTTTATCAGTACACTACACAGTGCTGAGAAAGCATATGAAGATTTCGCAGTAATTATATACAGGTTTACATTCAGATACATTATCAGTCGTGGGAAAACGAAAAACCCAGCGAAACATTCGTATTTATGTTCATTTATTTATAACATATATCTAATACTTGCGTAACACAGCTTTCACATACGAGGACAGTCAGTATCTCGCATTTCTATGAATTCATTTAAAACTATTTGCATTTCATTTTAGAATTTTACTAGTTCTACTACTATTGCGTGTAGATTTAATCGATAATATACCTGTAATATAAAGAACTACATACAGTGAAACCGTAGTTGGTTTTTATAACAAGGTTTACACCATTGAGAACAGACAGATATACATGTCTGTCGTACAAGATATAAAGATATAATTAGTAACTGAATGTTTTCTTCTCGTCCATCTGTACTTCCGTGAACTGTTGGTAATTGAGATTTTTTTGTTATGTTCAGGAGTACCTTCGCACATGTATGGTACATACAGACAGCTGCACACTGGAATCACAACTACCTCTACAACGCATTACTCTGATTATCATACGTCATCTTCTACTTACTGTTACGAACCCGACTACTCTGGTAAGTGATCAGCAACAAGTATATGTGAACATGTCACTATTAAAATGAAACTAAATTTATTAATATTGTTATTAACATAAACACATAATAATAATAATGTTAACAAGCTTGAATATTAAAAAATAACCAATACGAGGTGTTCATTTTTATATATTAAAGGCATTCTTATTGGTGCCATTTATACAATATATAGTCTAAGATAATACATACTTATATGCTTTTGATATCAATGTTTGTCTGCCTATGATATGTAAATATTTTTTTTAGAAATAAATGTTTCCCGCAAAGCCAAGTCATTCTTTCTTATATTCTCTACTCAGTATAATTGAGCAATTATAATGATAGTACTTGTGTTGACAAACATACATACACTCTGTGATACGTGAAGATATTTTGTCACTATTCAGCACGGCTTATAGTTGCAATATAACGTATATTATTATGAATGATGCATGCTAAGTCATCACAGAGGGAATGTGTGTGTGTTTGAAACATGTGGTTCGTCACATGTATGCACTGTTGAGGGCTGTTGTCTCGGGGAGGGACGTTGACGGTGGCGCGAGCCAGAGATACTAGCTCTAGGGTCGAGTGCGTGTGTCACTCTGCACACACATACACGCATACACATACACTGACTTGTTATTAAAATAACTTGATCATTGCTGTGCTGTGCTGTGCATCCAACATCTTCAAGATTCTCCCACCATCATCGCCACTACTACTACCACCAACAGCATCTCTAGCTAGCTAACGTATGGAGCCGATGTACCACGAACCCCTCCATGTTCCACGTGCTCGGTGCCGGCTCAGCGGGAGCCCCGACATTCTTCGCTTACAATTCGCAAACGACCGACGTCTTGGTTATGTTTTTTTCGGGGATGATGACTTGACTTCTGCTAATTGAAGCCGTGGATGGCATTGTAATCGAAACGTCGAGAAAAGACTAGTCATTAGTTTCTATTACCTATTTACTCTCACTTACTGAACTATTATAATATCTCTTTCGTGTTTGTGTTGTGCTTGTGTTTTTGTTTTTCGTTCATTTCGATCTGTGAGATTTTTGTGGTGCAAAAATGAATCGCCAACAGCAGCAACAACAGATTTCTAAGAGTCAACAACAGTCGACTCAACAACAGTCGACTCAACAACATTCGACTCACCAACAACAGATAATGCAACAGAGCCAGCAACAGATCTCCTCGCAACAGAGGGTCAGTCGAACGGAACAACATGTCACCAGACAATTCACCACACAGCAGACAGGTTAGCGAAGAAATCTGTTTGGTTCTGTTTTGTTTTTGTCCAATCAATCAACCATTCAACCAACCAACCAACCAACCATCTTGCTGATCGCCTGCTTGTTACCATATACATACATACAATACATATACATCCCCATCTTGGTGCATCCGACATCGTCCTATGGACATTACTTCCGCCGGAACTGCGCGATCTCACCTTTTCCACACAGGGTGTCTGTGTCTTGTTATTTCCGCTTATGGCTTATACACAAACCTCTTTATCGGTCATCAGACAATTATGGCTTGGCTTTGCTGTTTAGTATTATGTCAAATGTTTCATAAAGAATATCATTGAAAATGCAATATGTTGGCGCAAAAATACAGTGATGTATAACAAATGCATGCTGGTAAAATTGATTACTAACACGAACTTGTATAATACTCGTACATATATATTTCAATAATTGTGAAATTTCAACACGTACTACTACAAGTGTGTAGTTTAACAACTAACTTTACATTTTCATACATGCTTACGTACAAATTGCAAATTACGGTAAACGATGTCACTTGGTCAAGTATATCCAGTGCTTTTCACCTAGTGTGAATACATATTTCCCGCATGTAAATTCTAGCATTATATGATAGCTTGCGGATTTAATTATTTCACTCTGAATGTCATGTAATTAAATCATTCGCTACTATAAATCTAATTCGTAAGATATACAAGTAATACGCTAACAGAGTTAATAAAATAAAGTGAACTAACTTCTATAGTATGTATAAACATTATACTACACATTCTGCTACAAATAAGAAGTACTAAATGTGCACGTATTAATATGACTTCGATTAAAGTTTTTGTTTGTAGCTTCACATTTGTAGTTTTTAATGTGGAAATTTTACCCAATTATATAAATATGGGAACAAAGCTATACAGTAAATTTTTTATACTATTTTTCTTGTATTTATTTTCTTGCCATTCATTAAGTTAATATGAAATAATATTATATACATGCGCAACTATCATACAAATGAGATTTACCTAAATTAAGAAATACGCAGTAAACTCTATAATAAGTCTGCGTGATATAAAATGAAGAATTGGTCATACAATTATTCCTAGTCTATATAACCGAGTATTTTTAAGATCAATAAATTACGATGACGCGAGCAAAGTGTAATGCAAATATTTTCGTTACACACATTTTATGTGTTTAAAGTTATTTGCATAAAAATGTTTTCAACAAAAGAATTGGTCCAAACTGTCTTGGATTTATTTTAGTCTGTTGCTATTTTACGTAACAGCCGTCGCGGCGCTGTCGTCGTGTTATCCTATTGGTAGTTACGCTGCGGTATAAAGATAGGTGCTCCTAAAATGGGGTCTTGAAACACGATCCCGAATCGGACAAAAATAGCCCGTGCCGTACTGCGACAATTCGCCACTTCGGACTATCGCAATTCCAAACAAAATACATACATACAAGCATTTTATTGTAAATTCCCTGTTTAATTTAGGAACGACCACCGATGACTGACAGCTGGAGAATGTCACCTATCTTGAGTCTCCAATATGCGTGTTTACCTTTTACTATTCTCGTTTGTAATTTTTTTTCTATAAATAAAATCGTTTTAATGTTCATTGGATGTATCTGAGAAATATTTTATTCTAGAAAGAATCATGCGTCATATTAAACCTTTAGATTTAAGATCATAACTTATCTTAAAATTGAAATGAAATTGTTTTCTGTTAAGAAGTATGTAAGTAAATCTGACACGTATATGTATACACAAAATCTAGAGAATCGTTTGAAAGATATGTCTCGAAAAGTTTTCCTAGGAACAGTTACGGCATTTGCAAACTTAAGCATTTTCCTCTTTCATCTGTCATATTTGTTCATCGCTTGGTACTTTGTACAACTCTGAAATAACAAAATTAAATGATTCTTCAATAGTACTACCTTTGAAATTCATGTAGGAAAGTATAATAAGCCAGTTTTTCTTGAAATTATTTCATGAATAATATACTAACAAGGGTATGACATCATTGTATTATTAAATCTGCTTGCGGACGTAATTTAATAATCTCCATTGCAACCGTTTAAATGATGATAGATGTATGAATGCGTTGTTTAATTGATACTTATGCGTACGAATGATATGTTTCCAGTGCAAGGAGGTGGAGGAACAATGGTAATGCAGGGATCCTTCCCACCCAATGCTTCGCCTCCAGTTTTTGAACAGATTTTCCGCAATGCACGATTCGCGCAGGGCGGAAATGCATTGTTCGAGGGCAAGATTCGTGGTAATCCCAAGCCCACAGTGTCCTGGACACGTAAAGGAGCATCTCTCTTAGAGTCCAACAAATATAAAATGTCATACAATGAAGCCACTGGTATCGTAACATTGTTAATCAATCAAATCGGACCAGGAGACGAGGGCGAATATGTATGTACTGCTAAGAACCAGTACGGAGAAGCAATCTGCTCCGTGTACATACAGCCAGAAGGTATGCCCCAGGTACAGCAAGGTTTCAAGAAGGAATATGCACAGACCTTTGAAAGCACCGAACAAAGGACATCTGGCACCCAGGGTAGCAGCTTCCAACGTACCCAGCAAACTTCCCAGAAGACCATGTACTCCAACGGTAGTACTTTTGAAGAAGACTTCAAAGTTGATACATTTGAATACCGTCTGTTGAGGGAAGTTTCCTTCCGTGAATCCATTACCAGAAGGTTTGTAAATGAAACGGATGTACAGATGTCAACCGTTGTGGAACGCTCCTTGGGACCGCCAGCTCCTCCTCAGATGGCACAGAAACCTCGCAACTCTAAACTGCTGGAGGGTTCGGATGCCGTGTTCACTGCTAAAATTTCCGCCAACCCGAAACCTCGTCTCACTTGGTTCAGGAATGGCCAGAGGATCGTGCAGAACGATAAATTCGAAAGCACCTACTCGAACAGTCAGGCCACACTGCGTGTACGCAAGGCACAAAGTGAAGATTCTGGACATTATACACTTCTTGCTGAAAATCCACAAGGATGCATTGTGTCTTCTGCTTACCTGGCTATTGAACCAGTGAGTACCCAGGAAGGACTCTTACACGAATCTACTATGAAGTCTGTTACGGAGACTACTGAACAAACTGATGCTGGAAAAGCTCTCGCACCGAACTTTGTACGTGTCTGCAACGATCGGGATGTGACCGAAGGCAAAATGACTCGCTTCGATTGCCGTGTGACCGGCCGTCCATATCCCGAGGTGACATGGTTCATCAATGGGCGTCAAGTGTCCGATGATGCTACACACAAGATTTTAGTGAACGAATCTGGAAATCATGCACTGATGATCACAAACGTGAGCCGTATTGATTCCGGCATTGTCACCTGTGTGGCTAAGAACAAAGCTGGAGAAACGTCGTTCCAGTGCAACCTGAACGTCATTGAGAAAGAACAAGTTGTCGCACCCATATTTGTGGAACGATTTACGACAATGAATGTGAAAGAAGGAGAACCAGTGGTCCTGCATGCCCGGGCTGTTGGAACTCCAACCCCACGAATCACTTGGCAGAAGGACGGCGTGCCGATAACGCCCGGCCCCGACGTGCGTATATCGACTGACAGTGGAGCAGCGACCTTAGATATTCCGCGAGCCAAGGCGTCGGATGCGGCCTGGTACCAGTGCACCGCACAGAATGTCGCCGGCTCTACTGCAACTCGGGCTCGTCTCTTTGTCGAAACACCAAAGGGATCAGTCCCAGAACCAAGACGCCTTCACCTGCCTCGACCAACAAAAGTCATCGAACCAGAGTAAGTTATCTAAGCAATCAAAATTATATCCACATGCTTTCATTTGACATTGATGCATACTTACATATGTTATTTCATTATTTACAGGCCTGCTCCTGGCCCTGAAGTAATCTATCTGCGTCACGTGGAACGTGTGAAACCGCATTTGCCATGTGCCGAAGAAGATCGCGTATATCCTCCACCTCAGTTCATTATTCCTCTGCAGGATGTAATGCAGATGGAGGGTGGCCGCGTGCACTTCGAGGCCAGAATCGAACCCGTCGGCGATCCGACTATGCGAGTAGAATGGTTTATTAATGGACAACCTCTTGAAGCTAGTAAGTATTATTGATTAAATTAAAACATATTGCAAAAAGAGTAGGAATAAGATTTGCTAACCACTATATATTTATGTAATTTCAGGTAGCCGCGCTACTTCAGTATTCCGTTTCGGATTCATCGCATTAGATTTAATCAGTATCGTTATTCGGGACAGCGGAGAATATGTTTGCCGTGTAACTAGTGCTACAGGATGTGTGGAGTCGCGTGCTGTGCTCAGCGTTTCAGCTCGCGCTTCAATTGAACAAACTAGCCAGCATCCTGATAGCTTGCAGTACATTCAGCAATTAGAGGATTACTCTCGTTACCAGAGAACTGAGAGTGTAGAGGAATCCTCCGCCCAACGACCTCAGTTCATCCGTCCACTCCAAGATCTTGGGGAACTTCAGGAAGGACGCAACGCTCACTTTGAAGCACAACTCACTCCTGTCAGCGATCCCACCATGAAAGTGGAGTGGTACAAAGATGGCCGACCGATCACAGCCAGCTCACGTATAACAACTATCTTCAACTTCGGTTACGTCTCCCTAAACATCATGCACCTACGGGCCGAAGATGCAGGATCATACACCGTGAGAGCTGTGAACAGAATGGGCGAGGCCATTAGTTCCTCTACACTGAGAGTGTACGCTCGCACCTCAGTTACTGCCGACTTGGGAATCCCCGAACAACAGCGTTACATTGAGAAAGTCGAAGAATTGGAAGCCTACCAAGAACAGATGCACAAGAAATATGTAGCTGAACAACCGGAAAGTATGTATCCACCCGAATTCAAATCTCCCATTAAAGATCAGAATGGAGTCCGCGAGGGTGGTTTCGCACACTTCGAAGCTCGTTTAGAACCAACTGGAGATTCTACACTTAGAGTTGAATGGCTGAAGGACGGACGTGCCGTCGAAGCCAGTTCCAGGATTACCACCTTCTTTAACTTTGGTTACGTTGCACTGACCATCAAGCAAGTAACCATTCACGATGTAGGAAACTACACTTGCAGGGCGTACAACGCCCTTGGAGAAGCTACTACTACTGCTCAGTTGAGCGTGGTCAGTAAGAAAGATATTATTTTCGATTCCCAACACCCAAGTGGTTTGCAGAAGATTCAGGTACTTGAAGATTCTAGCAGATACAATAGACAAGCACAAGAAGAAGTTACCGTTACTCAGAAACCAAGATTTTTGGGACCACTGAAAGGAACCAACAAAATTGTGGAAGGACAACGTGCTCATTTTGAAGCTCGTGTTGAGCCCCAGAGTGATCTGTCAATGAAAATTGAATGGTATCACAATGGAAAACCACTGCAGAGTGCCAACAGAATTCAAACTTATCATGATTTTGGATACGTGGCTCTAGATATTATGAGCGTTCGCTCTGAAGATGCCGGCACCTACACCGTTGTAGCCAGGAATGCTTTGGGTGAAGCTCAGTTGTCTGCTTCCATGATTGTTGAGAGTAAGTATATTTAACTTTTTTTTCCCTTTTACCAGATCTCTACGGTAACTGTTTTAATTAATAAATCAATAATTTTTATTATTAGCACGCGCCAGCATTGATACTACAAGTATGCACAGGGGTACTTACGACAAGACTCAGCGTATGGAGGAATCCAAATTCGTTGAACCACAATATCACATTGAAGAAATCTCTAAATCAAAACCAATCTTCGTTCAACCTCTGTCTGACCCTAAGCCTGCGGGAGAAGGAAAAAATATTCACTTAGAATGCAGGCTGGAACCAATGGGCGATCCAACAATGCGCGTGGAATGGTTCTGCAATGGCAAACCTATCACTGTTGGTTCTCGCTTCAGAACTTATTACGATTTTGGTTTCGTAGCTCTTGATATTATTCACACCACAGCCTTAGATTCTGGCGAATACACTGTCAGGGCAACCAATCATCTTGGTTCAGCACATACATCAGCCTGCGTCCGTATCATCGGCAGATCTGACATTATTACTGACAGCCAGAACGAAAGCGCTTTGGAACAAATTCAGATGTTGGAAGATGCTTCACGCTACCGTAAAACTACTTCCGAGGATGTTACTGTCTTGCAAGCTCCTCAATTCACCCGACCACTGCATAACATTGAAACTGTGGAAGGTACCAATATCCATCTTGAGTGTCGTCTTCAGCCAGTTGGCGATCCGTCCATGAGAGTAGACTGGTTTGTTAACGGCCATCCCGTTAAAACTGGTCACCGTTTCAGGCCAGCCTATGAATTTGACTATGTGGCTTTAGATCTACTCAGTGTGTACCCTGTCGATTCAGGTGTATACACTTGCCAGGCTCGTAATCAGTTGGGTGAAGCTGTCACATCGTGCTCTGTCCGCATCATTGCTAAGAAGGATCTCTTGATGGAAACACAACATCCATCTGGACTGGAGAAGATTCAGTATCTTGAAGATTCCTCCAAATACAAGAGATCTGAATACATGGATGAAGTTGTCACTATTAAGCCACGCTTTATCACCAAACCAAAGAGTTTGGAAAATATGCGTGAAAGTCAGCACGCTCATTTTGAATGTAAATTGGAACCTGTAACTGACTCAAACCTGAAAGTAGAATGGTACAAAAATGGCCGTCCAATTACTGTAGGCCACAGGTTTAGACCTATTCACGATTTCGGCTATGTTGCCCTTGACATCATTGATTTGATTGCCGAAGATTCTGGTACTTACACTTGCCGTGCTGTTAATATGATTGGTTCAGATGAAACAACTTGCACCCTGAACTGCCGCGGTACAGCTCAGATTCTTACTGGAACTCAGAACGAAACTGGACTGCAACAAATCCATCATTTGGAAGATCGTTCCCGCTATCAACGATCGGAACACATTGAAGAAACTACTACTCAGGCTCCCATCTTTACTACTTCTTTGAAGAACATGGAGATCAAGGAAGGCCAACGCGCTCACTTTGAATGCAGATTGATCCCTGTATCTGATCCCACCATGAAAGTCGAGTGGTACCACAACAATATGCCCGTGAAGAGTGGCTCTAGATTTACTGAAACCAACAACTTTGGTTTCGTAGCTTTGGACATCTTATATTGCTACCCAGAAGATTCGGGCACTTACACTTGCAGGGCTATCAATGCTTTGGGAGAAGCTGTTACATCTTCTGTTTGCATCGTACAGTCTAAGAAATCTATTTACCTGGAATCTCAGCATGAGGAAGCTTTGACCCGTCTGCAATATCTTGAAGATTCATCTCGTTACCAGAAGCAGACTGTACAGGAAGAAACTGTATCACAGGCTCCTGTGTTCACTATGCCAGTACGTGATTTGCGTGTTGCTGAAAATCAGGCTGCACACTTTGAAGCCAGGCTGATTCCTGTAGGAGATTCAAGGATGAAGGTTGAATGGCTTCGCAATGGCGTAACAATTCAAGCTTGTAAGTTACTCTGACATGAAAAATAATTGAAACTTTTATTAATTTATAATATTTCTTACAGCAAATCGTTTGACAACTATGCATGATTTTGGATACGTTGCTCTGAACATGAAGTACGTTAATCCTGAAGATTCTGGAACTTACACTTGCCGTGCAGTCAACGATCTTGGAGAGGCAGTAACCTCCGGTACCCTGTTTGTTCAATGTAAGTTCAATTTTTCTATTCATGTTTATTAGTAGATTAATCGTAAAATTAATTATTTTTACAGCTAAAGCATCGCTGCAACTTGAAAGTCAACACGAAGGTGCTTTACAGAAACTGCGTCAACTTGAAGATTCTACCAAATATCAAAGACGTGAAGAGGAAGATATTGTTGTTACTCAAGCTCCTATTTTCACTACTCACTTGAATGGACCAACTCAGCTTGTGGAAGCACAGAGCGCACATTACGAGTGTCGCATTGAACCATACCCTGATCCGACCCTGAAAGTTGAATGGTTCTGTAATGGCAAACCATTGCAGACTGGCCACAGGTTCAGGACTGCGTACGACTTCGGTTTTGCCAGTCTTGATATCTTGTCTGTGTATGCTGAAGACAGCGGTGAATATACTTGCAAGGCAACTAACCGTTTGGGCACAGCTCAGTCTTCCATCAAACTGAACGTTACCTGTAAGTTATGGGATGTTAATATTTGCACAATTACCTAGTACTACAAATATAATTTCCCTTTTAGCTAAGTCTTCCATTATTCGTGATACCCAACACGAAGGTGCTCTGCAGAAGATCCAACATTTGGAGGACGATTCACGTTACAAGAGAACTGCACATGAGGATGTTGTCATAGCTGAGAAACCTCAGTTCGGTCGTCCTCTGAAGAGCATTGAAAACTTGCCTGAAGGCGTCAGTGCTCATTTGGAAGCCACTTTGACACCTGTCAATGATCCAACAATGAAAGTTGAATGGTACTGCAATGGACGCCCTATTCCTAATGGCCATCGTTTCAAAACTACATACGATTTTGGTTTCGTTGCTTTGGATATCTTGTATGCTTATGCAGAAGATTCTGGAACTTATATGTGCAAAGCAAGAAATGCGGTCGGCGAAGCTGTTACGACTGCTGCAGTTAACGTTATTGGTAAGTACAAGCATTGAACTTTTATACCCTGTATGTAGTATATACTATGACCGTTGTTATTTATTACATTCTCTCTTATAGCAAAATCTGGGCTTTATCTCGATACAATGGACGAACAGAGGCTGAAGAAGATTCGTGATCTTGAAACATACGAACGTCCACAGAAACAGGAGGCTGAACCTCAAGCTCAGAGACCTGTATTCCTGACTCCACTTACTAGCTTGGAGCATCTTAAGGAAGGAGAACACGCACATTTGGAATGTCGTGTGGAACCAATCAATGATCCTAATCTCAAGATTGAATGGTTCGTCAACGGTGTTGCTATTAGAGCCGGCCATAGATTCAGAACTACACATGACTTTGGTTATGTAGCTCTGGATATTCTGTACACTTATCCAGAAGACAGTGGCACGTACATGTGTAAAGCAACCAACTTGGTTGGTGAAGCTGTCAATACTTGCACCATTAAAGCAGCAAGTAAGTTATGAAAATATATCAGTATATATTCTTGTCTTTCTTGGATTTACTAAATTATTTATATTATTATAGCCCGTCGTAGTATCCTTCTGGACACTCATCATCCGGATGGTTTAGAAAAGATCAGAGAATTAGAAGCCCAGGGACATCCAGCCAGACTTGAAGTAGAAGAACCAGTACCTACTGCTCCTAGATTCGTCACTGAACTTCGTGGCACTACTGAAGTATATGAAGGACAAACTGCTCACTTTGAGGCTCAGATTGAACCAATTCACGATTCTAATTTGCGCATTGAATTCTACCATAATGGCAAACCATTGCCATCAGCATCTAGATTCCACATCACATTCGACTTTGGATATGTCGCTTTGGATATAAGCCATTGCGTACCAGAGGATGCTGGAGAATATTCTGTAAAGGCCATCAACAATCTGGGACAATGTAAATCATCTATTAGCATGAGAGTCATTGCTAAAGACAGCATTATTTTGGAGTCTCAGCGTCCAGAAGGTCTGGAAAAGATTCGTCAACTTGAAGGCCAAACACCATACAAGAGGCCTGAAATTCCCGAGCCAGTTACTCGCCAACGTCCAGTATTCACTCAGCCCCTCCAGAACATCGATCAAATTCTTGAAGGACAAACAGCTCACTTCGAGTGCCGCCTTATTCCTGTTGGTGATCCAACTCTTAAGGTTGAATGGTTCAGAAACGAGAAACCATTGGAAACTAGTTCTAGAATTACCAAAGTACATGACTTCGGTTTTGTATCATTGGATATCACTCATGTAAGAGATGAAGATGAGGGTGTTTACATGTGTCGCGCCTCCAATCCTCTTGGTGAAGCTGTCACTACTGCATCCATGCACATTAAAAGTAAGTTATATTTTGCAAAGACAATGTTATCGAATTCTCATTTCTCTTTCGTTTACAGCTAAAGCAAGCATCCAGATGGAAACTCAACATCCAGAAGGCATGAAACGTATCCAACAACTGGAACAGCATGTAGATTCTAGACCAGAAGAGCCAGAACGTGTATTTGACAAACCTATTTTCACTCAGTTGCTTACCGGTCCTAATGAACTCTGGGAAGGTCAGCATGCTCATTTCGAAGCTCGCGTAGTACCCGTTGGTGATCCCACTCTGCGCTTTGAATGGTACGTCAATGGTGTAGAACTGAAATTGGGCTCACGTTTCCGCGTTACTCATGATTTCGGTTACGTAACCCTGGACATCAACTCAACCGTAACTGAAGATTCTGGTATATACATGTGCAAAGCAATTAACCGTGCTGGTGAAGCTGTATCATCCACCACAATGAAGGTGAAATCACGCTCCAACATTGTTGGTGAGCCACTGCATCCTGATGCATGGCAGAAGATTCAGCTGAAGGAAGCTGAAATGAACAAAGTACCAAGTATGTTTATTGACACTACCCCCCAACAAGCTCCAGTATTTACAACCCATCTGCAGAGCTACGATAAATTAGTGGAAGGACAGCACGTATATTTGGAAGCTCAAGTAGAACCAAGAGCAGATCCAAATTTGCGCGTCGAATGGTACAAGAATGGCATTTCTCTAACAACTGGAACTCGCATTCGTAGCACATTCGATTTTGGTCTTGTAACCCTGTCTATCAATGGATTGAGAGAAGATGATTCTGCTATTTACACTTGCAAGGCAGTCAACTTGCTTGGTGAAGCTGTATCCACATGCACGTTGAAGATCGAAGATAGACATTGGCTGTTGGGACAAACTCTTCATCCTGACGCGTTGCCGATTATTGAACAACTTGAGCAACCGACCACTGCTCGTCCAGAAACCGCGGAACCAACATACGATCTTCCCGTTTTCATTACTCACCTGAACAATGTCGTGTGTGCTGAAGGCGATAGTGTTCACTTCGAGTGCCACGTTGAACCATCTAAAGATCCGACTCTTGGAATTGAGTGGTTCGTCAATGGAAAACCACTGCAGAGCGCTGCCAGGTTCAAGTCTACTTATGACTTTGGCTATGTTGCTTTAGACATCAACCATGCCTATGATGAAGACTCCGGTATCTACACCTGCAAAGCAACCAACTCCAAGGGCTCTGCTACTACATCTGGCTCATTGCGTTGCACAAGCAAGGCCAGTATATTCCTGGATACTCAACATCCTCAAGGCAAGGCTGGTTTGGAAGCTGTTCAAGATGCTGAAGAGGCTTATTTGAGCAAATACAAACGCCAGTCTTCTGAACCTGAAGGTGAATTCCCCAAGCCAGTTTGGACCATCCCATTGAATCCGGAATTCAAATTAGGTGAAGCGGAGCCTCTACATTTAGAAGGCACTGTGGAACCTAAAGAAGATCCTAACTTAAAGATCGAATGGTACTTGAATGGCAAAGCTTTGGAACATGGTTCCAGATTCAAAATGACAAACGACTTTGGCTTTGTCACCCTTGATTTGACAGACGTGTATGAAAGAGACCAGGGCATTTACACTTGCAAGGCATACAATAAAGCCGGTGAAGCCTTCACTTCTACCACGATTTATTGCAGCAGCAAAGCCAATCTTATTGAGAGGACTCAACATCCTAAAGGCAAAGAGGGATTGGAGAAGATTCAAGATCTGGAAGACGCGCTTAACAGACAAGAAGCTCCATTAGCCGAAGGTGAAGAAGGCCATGCTCCAGTCTTCACAAGTCAATTCACTAACCTGACTAACTTGAGTGAAGGTGAGATTGCTCACTTCGAAGCAGGCCTGACACCGACTGGAGACCAAACTATGGTTGTCGAATGGTTCTACAATGGCCAGATTCTGAAAGCAAGTCACAGGACTAGAACTGTACATGCTTTCGGTATGGTTGTTTTGGAAATCCTTGGAACCAAAATCGAAGACTCCGGCACTTACACCTGCCGTGCCACCAATAAATGGGGCCAGGCTGAAATCAGCGTTCAGCTGGAATGTGTTGATAAGTCCAAGGGACAGAAACCTAGATTTACCACACAAATCCAGAGCATTGAAGGCCTGAAGGATGGACAGTCTGCTCACTTTGAATGTACGTTGGAACCTGTGGGAGATCCTCACATGAAAGTAGAATGGTTCCACAACGGACAACCACTGCTGCAGTCTTCTCGCATTAAGTCTGTGTCCGATTTTGGCTTCGTTGTTATGGACATCTCATACATTCAGAACCATGATTCAGGAGAATATATATGTAAAGCTAGCAACAAATATGGTGAAGATTACACACGCGCAACTATTTCTGCCTATGGCAAAGGTGGTGTGTATTTGGACAGCTTGCAGCCCGATTCATTGGCTAGGATTCGTGAACTTGAGAATCAACAAGGCCAGAAACCTCAAGCTCCTTCCACACCAGTTACTGAACCACCCAAGTTCATCACTCAGATTACTGACATCACTAAACTGGTTGAGGGACAGAGCGCTCACTTTGAAGCTCGTCTCACTCCTGTCAATGACCCTGATTTGGTTGTTGAATGGTTCTACAATGGAAAGAAATTGCCTCACGGACATCGGTACAGGACTTTCCATGACTTTGGTATTGTAATTCTTGACATCCTGTACTGCTACGAAGAAAACTCCGGCACCTATGAATGTCGTGCTGTCAACAAATACGGACAAGATTCCACTAAGGCCTCAATGAAGTGTGTCTCGAAGGCTAATTTGATCCTGGACTCGCAACTGCCGCGGGTTAGTATTCATTATACATATCTTATGATGTGATTTTATTGTTCGCCGTATGTGTAACTGCTCTTAATTTTAATTCAGGGCATGGAGGGTGGTTTGGAAAAAATCCAAAACCTCGAAGACTCACTTATTCGCACAAGAGATGAGAAGGTATCTGAAGAGAAAGGTAAAGCTCCAGTATTCACAGTACCATTGTCTAATGTGGACAACCTGCGTGAGGGTGAAAACGCTCACTTTGAGGCTCGTCTTATACCCACTGACGATCCTAAACTGAAGGTATAATCTATCACTAATCATGCCTTCTTTACGTGTTGGTCATATACAATTTCTTTTGCAGGTCGAATGGTACTGGAATGGAAAACCGTTGAGAACAGGATCTAGATTCCGCACATTCTGTGACTTTGGATTTGTTATCCTGGAAATTTCTCCAGTTTATCCAGAAGATTCAGGCGAATATTCTTGCAGAGCTTTCAATGATTATGGCGAAGCTGTTACCACAGCCACAATGAAGGTCCAAGGAAAGAGGAGCATTATTTTGGAATCCCAGTTGCCTAAAGGAATGGAAGGAACTATCGACAAGATTGCCGAATTAGAAGGTTTGGGTGCAATGCCAAGCCAGATGCCACAAGATGACGATACTGGAAAACCACCTGAATTCATTACAACACCTTCAGATTTAACACTTGCAGAGAATTCTCTAGCTCACTTTGAATGCAGACTTATACCAATTAACGATCAAAGCATGCGCGTCGAATGGTTCCACAATGGCAAAGCTTTATCCGCTGGTTCTAGAATCAAGACCATTAACGATTTTGGTTTTGTAATATTAGAAATCGCAGGCTGTTATCAACGCGACTCAGGTTTGTACACCTGCAAAGCTACAAACCGCCACGGTGAAGCCACAGTGTCTTGCAAACTGCAAGTCCGTGGTCGTCAAGGAATCATTCTTGAGCCTCAATTGCCAACCAACTTCCGCACTGGCACCGAAAGCATTCAGAAACTGGAGGAATCGTTGTACAAGAAGGAAGAAATCCTCACCGAAGAAGAGAAACCCAATCCTCCAAGATTCACAGTTGAACTCAAGGATAATCTCGATGTACCTGAAGGTGGACCAATCCACTTCGATTGCCGTGTTGAGCCCACGAATGACTCAACAATGCGTATTGATTGGTTCCACAATGGCCGTCCGTTCGCAACTGGATCTCGTGTCCATATGATCAATGACTTTGGCTTCATTGCCATGGACGTGGATTACACGTACGCCAGAGATTCTGGTGAATACATCTGCAGAGCAACAAACAAATGGGGATCAGCCACTACCAAGGCTACTGTCACATGCAAGGCTAAGCGCAACATTGACTTTGACTCTCAACTTCCATCTGGTATGAGCGCAGAAAAACTCAAGGAATTGGAACGTGGACCAGTAACCGATGGACCAAAGGAAGACAAACCAATGTCTCCTCCCAAGTTCATTACCCAGATCGAGTCTGTTAGTGTTGAAGAGAATGATTCGGTTAGATTCGAATGCAGGGTTGAACCGAAAGAAGATCCTAAGCTTAGAATTGAATGGTACCGCAATGGCAAACTCTTGCCCTCTGGACATCGTTACAGAACTGTTTACGACATGGGTTTCGTGTCTCTGGACATCTTGTACGTATACGCTGAAGACTCCGGTGAATACGTGTGCCGTGCTGTTAACGATTTGGGAGAAGATTTCACAAAGGCTACAGTGTCATGCAGAAGTAAGCGGTGTATAATTAGTTGTTTTATAAGTTTTTGTATTACAATGTATTTTTACTTTTAGAATTGCCATCCATCATTCTGCAAAACCAAGTACCAAAGGGTATGAAGAAATCTGAAACCTTGATGCAGATGGAAGCCGCTCTCAAGAAATACACATCTGAAATCCATTTGACTGAAGATGATCTGTATGATGTTGATAAGAAGCAGCCACCACGCTTCGTTACACAGATTCAGGATCAGACTACATTGATTGAAATGCAAACCACCAAATTCGAATGCCAACTGGCTCCTGTTGGTGATCCCAACATGAAGGTTGAATGGTTCTTCAATGGAAAGCCACTTTCACACAGTAAGATTTATTAAAACTGTTTACTTATTTACAAATATTTAAATGTTGTATGTAATTTTTAGAAAATCGTTTTACTCCAATTTATGACTTCGGTTATGTTGCCATGAACTTTGGCTGGGTGTATCCAGAAGACAGTGGTGAATATCTGTGCCGTGCTACCAACTTGTACGGTATGGATGAAACTCGTGCCATTATCAAGACCGCCGGTAAACCTGGCATTATTTATGAATCCCAATTGCCAAAGGGCATGAAGAGTATTGAGAAGATTCGTGAAATGGAAGCAGCTTGGCAAGTGTATGTATCAGTACTAGTGTATTCTTATTAATCTACATAGTAAATGTAACATTCTTTGTGTCCCCCAGGGCTCCTGATGAACCCGATGAGGAATCTAAACCTAAACAAGCGCCAGTATTTGTCAGCAAACCGGAGCCTTGCACAGTTGAAGAAGGTGAATGGGCTCGGTACTGTTGCCGTGTGACTGGTCATCCAAGACCGAGAGTAATGTGGTTGATTAACGGCCATACTATTGCTAATGGATCTCGTTACAAGTTGACATACGATGGCATGTACCATCTGGATATACCCAAGACGCGTCAATACGATACTGGCAAAGTGGAAGTACTCGCACGTAACTCGTGCGGAGAGTCTATCGCAGAAACTGAACTTAAAGTTATTCCCAGACACGACGATTACAGGGGTGTATTGAAGAATTCTCCACGACGTAAGTGTCTTCATACGAGATACATAGAATTAAGTGTTTTAGTATATGCAGCTTTACACTTACAAAATAACATATAAGAATATTGACTGATTCTTTGACTGATTTATAACGAAACATATATACTATTATTTTTATATTGTCATACAGTACAAATTATACTATACAGAAAATATCTATAAAACATCACAATGCACATTCCACAATATACAAGTACAAATTTACATATATTTCAACTAGAATAATGATATGTTCCATTAAATCTGTGTCAGTGATTATAGAATAGAGTTGTTGCTTTCTGCTTCAATTTACTGGAACATATTCTACATAATATCTATATGATAATGTTTACCTACTACACGCTTTTAAAACAACTCACACCACTAACTAACTGAAATTTGATTGTACGTATTACCTCTATCGACTGAAACAGAAAATCAAATTATCAGTTATTTTACACACTGACTATATTCCCTATCCGCTGCCTAAATCCTTTTTTACGAGAATCTTCGAATGTCTACGGAGCAACTACCTGCCTACTTACCGAAGGCGTTTCTGTTTCATGCATTGCATACCAGGAATTATAAGGTATGGGTCTCAGCGTACTTCCCCTAATTTTAATTAATTATCGTAGGCTTTGTGTTCGCATGCAATTTTTCAGTTTTCTATGTATATCTTTCTCTCTGTTTATATATACTATACTTTCTTCTGTATGTGCTATCTCTATTACGTTTTGTGCCATCCAAGCTTTCTCTGTATCTATAAATCTTCTTCTTTTCTGTCTTTAATTTATTATTCAAAATGTAATATGTACGTGGAACTGTGCAATATTTGTTGATGTATTTTTTTTCATTTTATGTTACTTTTTCTGATTAGTAAATTCTTAATTTTATTCATACTTATATGTAAACGTAAGGTAAGGAGAGCCCATAGCTCTAATAATAGTCTGTAGGAAAGTGCCAGCTGGATATTAATTGAATTACATTTTTAGCTTGGTACGATATCGAACTGACACAATACCAGAAAGAACGCCATGAACTTGAAAAAATATTTGATGAACGTCAAACCACTTTAGCTCAACAAGGCGGCCCTGAATACAATATTGATATCCAACGTAAAGATTATAGAGTACCAGAAACTGAATGGCAACAATCTATCAAGAAGAAGAAGGGCCAGGAATATTATAACAAAATACAAGAACTGGAAAGTGAGCAAGTGTCTAAAGAAATCAGGCTACGAGAACAAAGTCATCAGTTTGCCATTCCTGGTGAAAAGATTGTAAATAACTCTGTTGCCCGCGGCATGGCTCAACGTTACCAAGAGAACTTGTAAGTGTATATATGGATTCTGCATAATTATTACTGCCCTTTGATTTGCAATCTGTCAGTATTGATTTTTTAAATGTTTATTTACAGAGAACAAACCACTGAAGAGAAACCACAAGCGCCTATTCCAACTCTGCCCAAGGGAGTCGTCCAGACACAGAATGTTCTGAAGCAAATTAAGAAAACAAGGGACCAACAAGAATTCGAGGAATCAGAACAAACAGGCAAACAGAAGACAGTTACTAAACAAGTGCCAGATCCATCCGAGACTTCGGTACATGGCCGTGAAGTTCACGTTGCCAAACAGAAGCAAACTCAGAAGGAAACTGTGGGAGACCTTGAGATCACAAGGAAGATTACTGCCACTGAAACCACCGAGGTTGAACATAAGAGCAAGACTCAAGAACGTGTGGTACAGGGACAAGTATTACCAAGCAACCCGCCCATCTTTACGAAGAAAATCAAGCCATGCAGAGCATTTGAAAATGACCGAGCTCGATTCGAAGTTGAATTCGACGGTGATCCTCTGCCCAAGATCACATGGTATCGTGAAGATTTCCCAATCACCAGTTCACCAGACTTCCAAATTCACACGTTCAGCACAAAATCCATCCTGGTTCTCAGACAAGTATTCCTGGAAGATTCTGCAGTATTCAGTGTTGTAGCCGAGAACCGTGGAGGCAGTGCCAAGTGCAGCGCCAATCTCGTAGTACAAGAACGCAGGCGACAAGGCCGTGGCGGTCCTATTCCACCTAGTTTCTTGACCACCATCCAGAGCACCAATGTCAATGCTGGTCAGCTCGTTCGCTTCGATGCGCGCATCACTGGAACCAAGCCACTCGATGTTTACTGGCTGAAGAACGGAAAGAAAATCACGCCTGATATCCGGTACAAAACTTTGGAAGAAGATGACGTGTACACCTTACTTATCATCGAAGTTGTTCCCGAAGATTCTGGAAAGTACGAATGCGTTGTTATCAACAGCGCAGGCGAAGCTCGTTGCGATGCGGAATGCATTGTAACTGCCCCATCTGCTCCGTCCAAACCCGCCAAACCAACAACCCCCGGCGCAGAGAAAGCACCTACAGTTGTAGAGCCACTGAAAGATCAGACCATTCGTGAAGGTCAGGCTGTTGCATTCAAGTGCAAGATTGCTGCAAAACCCGCTCCTCAGATCAAATGGCAAAAGGGAGAAAAAATAATCAAACCATCCAAATATTTCCAAATGCAAAAGGATGGCGATTATTACACATTGAAAGTAACGGAAGCTTTCCCTGAAGACGAGGGCGTGTACAAATGTGTAGCAACCAATCCAGCGGGCAGTGTGACCGTCTCAGCTAATCTCCGTGTTCTGGCACCTGATTCCCAGGACGTCTTGCCATCCTTAACACCTATGAAGGATGTCACCGTACTTGAGGGCAGTCCTGCACAGTTCCGCACTCAAGTGTCTGGAAAACCAAAACCAACCATCCAGTGGCTCAGAGACGGATTCCTTATTCCAGAATCACCCGATTTCCAGGTAAATATCTGGTTATTTTCAAATGATTCTGATAAACACATGAATGTATAAATAATTTTAATTATCATACCATACATAGTAAAATGACATAAAATCAGGTAATTTTCCTGCAAAGTGAAATTAAGTGAAATGGCATGTGACTTGTGCAATGGTAACTGGTACAGGTCACAT
>JAGJTL010000059.1:3558677-3574326 GCA_022063505.1 Calosoma granatense
TTTGGCACATTGACAAATTATGGTAATTTTATGTGCATTTAAATGCCAAAAATTCCCATTATAACAAATAAAATAATTGACAATTATCTTACTGTAAATACATAGGAATGTGTTTACGTAATGAAAGAAAACTAACATTAATATCTGCAGTAGTTTTTATTACATATTATAAATGGAATGATACAATATGTGTTGTTCTTTACAGATGATACATGAAGGAAATAATGCTGTTCTTCTGATTGCGACCACGTATGAGGAGGATTCAGGAACATTCACGTGTCGCGCAACCACATCTGCTGGTCAGGTGGAACAGTCTGCGAAGCTGATCGTTAAAAGTAAGAAATAATTATTTCAGTTAACGTTTGTGTCATTTTCCATCCATTTCAAAGATACAAATGAGATGCACAGTAAGTTAAACTCTAGTTACATACGTACATGTATATATACATGTGAGGAATTCATTCATTCGTTGAACAAACAAACATTTTTAACACTGTGCATCTTAGTGACGACATATACATTATAAGATAATCACATTTATTTTTTTACTATCTGAAATCTGAAAAAAGCGACAATTATTGAAAACTACAAATCCTGTAGCTTTTGTAGCTGTTCCATCATGTTATCTATTTTGCAAATAATGTTGTTTTATTTAAGTTGTGTAGTTAGGTTTCTTGGTGTTGGTGAATTTCCAAGTAATAATGTGCTTTTATGGAATGAATAGTTTATTAATATATATATACATACATTTAATGAACAAACCTCTGACGAGGCTAATTTCGCCTACGCATTATTCTTAAAATTATCGCTTAAATTCAGAGTTACTATTAGAAAGGTAATTTATTCAATTATTATGTAATGCTAAGTGCAATATTTATTTTAACAATAAAATGCTATTCTCAATCTCTACTCCTGACTTCTGTTATCTATCTATAGACATGTTTATCCTTTATAATCATTTCTAACGAGAATTTTTGCAATGATGATTTTTTCTTTTTTGAAAAGTGAACGTTAATTTAGTTCACTGTAAATAAGTGAAACCAATCAGTGTGAACTAGTAGTGTAAACATTTAATGTTATCATAATCCTGTCAGCCAATCAGCCAACGCACTGTTGCAGCTGGTATTTATTTATTTTGTTGGTGATCTCGCGAGCTGTCGACGCAAGTGTACATTTGCATTTGTAGTTGTGATTGTGTGTGCGTCAGCGTGTGCGTGTGCGTACGTGGAACAGCAGAGTCTCGGAACATTCTGGCACTGTGTGCAATGCAACTGCGATAGAGTTCTTTGACTCTATGTATGTCTCTATATATCTCGCACGTTTGTTAGTTCCAGTGCAGACGCGCTAATACGTCACAACTAGCCTCCCGGATCGCACGACCCGCGTGTGGGGCCGTGCGCACCGTGACACATACCCAGAACTATTTTAAACTCAGTTCCATGTGTATTACATTACCGATCTAAATACGGAGATGTGCTTTATTCATTATATTTACCTATGCCAGGCCGGATTCCTCTATTATAAAGACGCACGCATGCGCAATGTATACACTGTTATACGTGCACTACATTGTACTTTGCAACGTTAAACTGAAACGAACAAACAATCTGTGTTACCTACATAATTATTTGGCACGTCTGCATGTCTTACTGATGTTTACAGTCGCTATTATTACAACACTTTCACCGATTACTCGCACGACTAAAGATAGTTTGTCGGTATATTTACGAAAAATTTGCGCGTGTTGAGTCACAACGAAAATTTACATCTTTTGTGACCTTCCACTATTTCAATTTATATTTCAAATTATTCATCATTCTGGCTTAAAAATACGCTATTGTTAGTGTGAGTCAACGGTGTGTTTGAAATTATTTTCGTCCACCGCACATAATCACAACCGTAGATTAGAGCTAGACTTGGCAATGGACATGGCTGGCCATCCGCCAGACACTTCATCAAATGCGAAAGATTCATATCTCATTTCGTCGACAGACTCTTGTTTTTTTTCTGTATTAATCATTTTTATATGATTAATACGTTTACAAATAATCTAAATTTAGTTGAGTTTCATAAAATATCAAGGTCTTTCTGCTGTATGTTACAAGTCTTACCATACTTGTAAATTTATACATGCAAGCAGGTACCTCTGTGTATGTACTGTAGCTAGTTATTAGCTATTATACATACGTACATACAGCATGTGAGTGATGTCATCTGGCCATATGGGAATCAGTGAGCAATCCACTATACAATGAGGTCATTAGTATAATCAAAAAAGTAAACACAACAATGGTGACTGAAGAAATTCAAAAGAAAAACATCATTACATAAATTATGTAGTGAAAATTCAAGAGTAGCACATGTTGCAAAGGACCCAGAATATTCATAATTTTATTACAATTTGAATATACAGTGAATAAATAACATAATATTTAACAATATAATATGTTGCATAAAAACGCATTGAATAAGCACAAGGATGTATACAATATTAATGAAGTGAAAGTCCACAAAGTGCACTTATTACTTGGAAAGAATATCTTGCAGGCCTAGAACTTAACACTTTGAACTTATTTAGATGAACCTGTATCCGGTTCAAATAGAGGTCGAGCAAATGTTGACATAAACATTGTTTGCTTCACTTCGTGTGAACTATATCAATGTTTTGTCAAAATTTGCTCGACCGACAGAATATATTTTACAGCACCAGATTCACTTTTCACTAAGTGTGTATCACTTATTATTTGTCGAAAATATATTTGTTGCACTACACCAGGACAGCACAGCACAACACTGTTCACCACGTTTCATTTCTAACTTACCGCCGCGCGCAATCTTCAAAATCACTTTGACAGCGGCATTGCGTCTTTCGCGTTTCGACGTCGCTTCGCGGTGGGGGATGTGCCTCTTACGTCGTCGAACTCCTCCCCCCCTCTCGCACTGCATTCGTCACTAGGACAAAAAAGACTTACGTACATATTCTAATTTCGAAGTGTATATGACACAGCTTAACTTATGAATCATGATTAACCGTATTCATAAATCGGTAGCCGTTCTGTTTATAATTATATTATTTCTAAATATTTATTTCTTATGCAGTGATTAATGTAAACTTTCCCAATTATGTATTTCATACCTTGTATAGTGTGTGTATGTGTTTGTGTATCCACGAAACTTCACATACATTCACCAACTTTCAGAACGTTCCGGACCAACATACCGTACGCCGGTCATTGATAAAAAAGATGATACTATAAAACAGGGTAAAAAATCAATAACAGGTGTAACTAAAGGTGGTTTGGATCAGCAAACAACAATAGATGGAGTTGGTGTAAATAATGTGGAACAACCGAGTGATGCTGAGGCATTACCATTAGGCGATGAAACATTGCCATGGAGGAGGACTAAAATAACTCAGAGAACCATCAAGCAACAGAAAATAAAGGAACAAACTATGCAGTCTGTTCAACCATGGACAACGGAAGATATAATACTGAAAAAAGCTCCAAGGGTAAGGAAAGAAATTGCGAAAGAATCACTTGAAGAGGTGCAACTTAAACCAACGAAAGTAGAAAAGAGAGAGCTTACTAAACAAGAACTAGAGCAAATAGAATTAAGACGAGTAACGAAAGAACATACCGAGCAAACCATTACTACTCAAGAGAAAACAGTATTAAAGAAAGATACATTAGTTAGTATCCATGATCGGGAAGATAAATCCTTATTGAATCTTGAAGAAGAAGAAGAAGAAGAGACCAGGGAAGATAAGTTGAAAACAATGCATTGGCGAAAGAAGAGAAAGGACGATAAAACTTCAGTTATGCGTACTCAAGATCAAGATGATACTTCGTTACTTAATGTTGATGAAACTGAAACTGAAGAATCACGTACAGATACACTAGAAACTAGGTCATGGCGAAGGCCCAGGAAACCAGTTACTGAAACAGTCGATAAATCGAATGACAGTGAAGAAACGTCTGAGGATACAAGGATCGTTATTAAGAAAACTCGTAGAGATCGTTCGGTAGAACAAAAAGAACCTGAACAACCTAAGACTGTACCGTGGACACAACAGGAAGTTTTACTAAAGAAAACACCACGACAGCATAAAGAGATTCCAAAAGAAACATTGCCAGAGGTGGAATTGAAACCAACGAAACAAGATAGAAAAGAAATTCCAAGTGAAAAACTAGAGCATGTTGATTTGAAACCGTTACCAAAGGAACCAAAAGAAGTCACTACAATAGATATACATGATATCCAGAAAACAACCAAGGAAGAAGATACAACGATTTTAACTGTTGATGAAGATCTGAAAGAAGATAGTACAAAAACTGCAACGTGGCGTAAACCACGTAAACCAACAGAAGATAAACCAACGGAGAAAGAAGTTAAACCATGGAATGAAGAAGCAGTTGTTTTGAAAAAATCCCCTAGAGAAAAGAAAGAAATACCAAAAGAAACGATCGAGGAAGTAAAACTTAAACCAGCACGTAGAGAATCAAGGGAAATTTCTAAAGAAACATTAGAACATGTTGACTTGAAACCAATCCCGAAACAATCTAAGGTTGAAAAAGTAGAAAAAGAAGACACAGAAATATTACGTGTTGAAGAAACAACTACAGAAAAAGAAACCGAACAATTACAAACAGCTACGTGGCGTAAACCACGCCAAGAAGAGAAAACGATAACTGAAGATAATGAAATTTTACAATTAGAGGAAACTACCGAGTATAAAGAAATAACTAAAAAGCCGAAACGCCGATCATCTCAGGAAAGACCTGTCGAAGAAGAAATGAAACAAGTGCCATGGACTCAAGAAGCTGTAAAGTTGAAAAAGGCACCGAAAGAAAGAAAAGAACTTCCAAAAGAAACATTAGAGGAAGTAAAATTGAAACCAACTCGTCGGGAATCTAGAGAAATACAAAAGGAAACTCTAGAAGAAGTTAGTTTGAAACCAGTTCCGAAACAACCTAAAGAATTGAAAACTGAGAAAACTTATGAAGAAGATACAGAAATATTACGTGTTCAGGAAGATACAAAAGAAAAAGAAACGGAAATATTACAAACAGCCACGTGGCGCAAACCGCGGGAGGAGAAAAAAGTAATTACAGAGGATAAAGAGATTTTAGAAACGGAAGAAATTACAAAAGAACAAGAAATCAAAAAGAAACCCGAACGTCGTCCATCTAAAGATAAACCGATAGAAGAAGAACCTAAACAGGTACCATGGACACAGCAACCTATAGTTTTAAAGAAGGCCCCTAGAGAGAAGAAAGAACTTCCAAAAGAAACATTAGAAGAGGTAGTTTTGAAACCAACACGACGAGAATCGAAAGAAATTCCAAAGGAGACGTTGGAACAAGTTGATTTAAAACCTTTGCAAAAACTTCCAAAAGAAACAAAAAAAGAAAAAGTACAAGAACTTGCTGAAGAGACATTGGTAACGGAGGATACGGAAGTTTTGCAAGTAGCAGAAGTTACAGAAGAACAAAAAGTAAGTACACAGAGGAAAGAATCAATTCGTAGACCCTCTGAACCAGAACAAGTACCGTGGACTCAACAAGCTATAGTACTGAAAAAGGCACCTAAAGAAAAGAAAGAAATTCCGAAGAAAGAAACATTGGAAGAAGTAAGATTAAAACCAACACGTCGTGAATCTAGAGAAATACTTAAAGAAACTTTAGAAGAAGTTAGCTTGAAGCCAGTACCAAAGCGACCGCAGGAATCAGCAATTGAAAAAGTTGATACAGAGGATATAGAAATATTGGAACTTGATGAAAGAACAACAGAAAAGGAAACAGAAACACTGAAAACCGCTACATGGCGCAAGCCACGTAAGCCAGAGAAAGAAAAACCAGAAGAAACTAAAATCGAAAAACTTGTTACGGAAGATACAGAAATATTGGAGCTAACAGAAGATACGACTGAAAAAGAAACAGAGAAATTGAAATCAGTTACTTGGAGGAAACCACGCGATGAGAAGAAAGTAATCACAGAAGATAAGGAAATTTTAGAGGTAGAAGAAAGAAAAGAAGAAGAGAAAAAAGATGTTATTAAAAAGGAACCGGTACGTCGTCCATCTCAGCAAGAAATAAAGCAGGTACCATGGACTCAAGAAGCTATTGTTTTGAAAAAGGCACCAAAAGAAAGAAAAGAAATTCCCAGAAAAGAATCAATAGTAGAAGAAATAAAATTAAAGCCAACGCGTCGTGAGTCTAGAGAGATTCCCAAGGAAACTTTAGAAGAGGTATTATTGAAACCGGTATCTAAAGAATCAGTACCGGAAGAACCAAAAACATTCTTAATTGAGGAGACCGTCACTGAAGTGGAAGATACAGTTGTGTTAAAACTTGACGACAAAGAAGATGAGAAACCAGTTGAAGAAAAGGCTCCTTGGAGACGAGGTAAAAAGGAAAAGAAACCAGAAGAAGTGCCGGAGGAAAAGCAATGGCCTACTGGAAAGAGAAGGCCGAAAAAATCGGAGGAAAAAGAAGAAGTTCATTTGAAACCGATTCCACAAGAGGAAAAAGAACCAGAAGAAAAACCTGTTGAAGAAAAAGCACCTTGGAAACGAGGTAAAAAGGAAGAAAAGCCTGAAGATGTTCCAGAAGTGATACAGTGGCCTACTGGAAAGAGGAAGCCAAAAGAACCTGAAGAAAAAGAAGAAGTTCATCTGAAACCAATACCAAAAGACAAAGAAGAACCTCAGGAAAAACCAGTTGAGGAAAAAGCACCTTGGAGACGAGGTAAAAAAGAAGAGAAACCTGAAGAGGTGCCAGAAGAAAAACTCTGGCCCACCGGCAAGAGACGACCTAAAGAACCAGAAGAAAAGGAAGAAGTTCATTTAAAACCAATTCCGAAGAAGGAACCAGAAACTAAACCTGTTGATGTTAAAGAACCTTCGAAACACAAGAAAGAGGAAAAACCTGTAGAAATGCCAGAAGAAATGCAATGGCCAACTGGTAAGAGACTGCCAATAGAACCAGAAGAAAAAGAGGAAGTACATCTGAAACCTATTCCTAAAAAGGAAACAGAAGAAAAACCGGTTGAAGAAAAAGCACCTTGGAGACGAGGTAAAAAAGAAGACAAACTAGAAGAAGTTCCCGAAGAAAAACAATGGCCTACTGGTAAAAGACGACCTAAGGAACCAGAACAAAAAGAAGAGATTCATTTGAAACCAATTCCCAAAAAGAAGAAGGAACCTGAAGAAAAACCGATTGAAGAAAAAGCACCTTGGAGACGAGGCAAAAAAGAGGAGAAACCTGAAGAGGTGCCAGAGGAAAAGCAATGGCCTACTGGTAAGAGGCGACCACAGGAATCGGAAGAAAAGGAAGAAGTAATTTTGAAGCCTATTCCTGAAAAGCAAAAAGAACCTGAAGAAAAACCAGTTGAAGAAAAAGCACCTTGGAGACGAGGTAAAAAAGAAGAAAAACCTGAAGAAGTACCTGAAGAAATACAATGGCCGACTGGTAAGAGACGACCAAAAGAGCCAGCGGAAAAGGATGAGGTTCATTTGAAACCAATTCCCAAAGAGAAGAAGGAACTTAAAGAAAAACCAGTTGAAGAAAAAGCACCTTGGAGACGCGGAAAGAAAGAAGAAAAACCAGAAGAAGTACCTGAGGAAATTAAATGGCCTACTGGTAAAAGGCGACCCAAGGAGCCAGAAGAAAAAGAGGAAATACATTTGAAACCGATACCAAAAGACAAAAAAGAGCCAGAAGAAAAGCCAGTTGAAGAAAAAGCACCTTGGAGACGAGGCAAAAAAGAAGAAAAACCAGAAGAAGTTCCCGAAGAAAAACAATGGCCTACTGGTAAAAGACGACCTAAAGAACCAGAACAAAAGGAAGAGGTTCATTTGAAACCAATTCCCAAAGAGAAGAAGGAACCTGAAGAAAAACCAGTTGAAGAAAAAGCACCTTGGAGACGCGACAAGAATGAAGAAAAACCAGACAAAGTTCCTGAAGAAATAAAATGGCCTACTGGTAAGAGAAGGCCAAAAGAGCCTGAGGAAAAGGAAGAGGTTCATTTAAAACCAATTCCCAAAGAGAAGAAGGAACCTGAAGAAAAACCAGTTGAAGAAAAAGCACCTTGGAGACGCGAAAAGAAAGAAGAAAAACCAGAAGAAGTTCCTGAAGAAATAAAATGGTCTACTGGTAAGAGAAGGCCAAAAGAGCCTGAGGAAAAGGAAGAGGTTCATTTAAAACCAATTCCCAAAGAGAAGAAGGAACCTGAAGAAAAACTAGTTGAAGAAAAAGCTCCTTGGAGACGCGGAAAGAAAGAAGAAAAACCAGAAGAAGTTCCCGAGGAAATTAAATGGCCTACTGGTAAAAGGCGACCCAAGGAGCCAGAAGAAAAAGAGGAAATACATTTGAAACCGATACCAAAAGACAAAAAAGAGCCAGTAGAAAAGCCAGTTGAAGAAAAAGCACCTTGGAGACGAGGCAAAAAAGAAGAAAAACCAGAAGAAGTACTTGAAGAAATACAATGGCCTACTGGTAAGAGACGACCAAAAGAACCAGAGGAAAAAGAAGAGGTTCATTTAAAACCAATTCCCAAAGAAATGAAAGAACCTGATGAAAAGCCAATTGAAGAAAAAGCAGTTTGGAGACGAAGCAAGAAAGAAGAAAAGCCTGAAAAGGTTCCTGAAGAAAAACATTGGCCTACTGGTAAAAGACGACCGAAAGAACCAGAGAAAATGGAAGAAGTTCATTTGAAACCAATTCCTAAAGACAAAAAAGAACCTGAATCCAAACCACCTATGAAAGAAGAGTTAAAACCTGTTATGGTCCAAGATGAAAAGATCGAAGACATAATCGATAAAGAGGTAACTTCTGCCGCTCAGATAACCCTGAAAGAAAAGAAAATAGTAGAAAGATCTCGTGTTATCAAAGAAGAAAAACCAAAAGAAGAAGTTGAAGAAACAGAACAAGTTTGGCATAAGGACGTTAAAGTAGATATTGCATCCAAGAAAATTACGAAACAAGTTCGTAAAGAAACAGTTATAGAGGATACTGATAGACCATTCCCAGAACTGGAAATTATTTCACAAAAACGGCTAACGGAAACAGTAGAGCGATTGCCAGAAGAACCAGTTATTGAAGATGTAACAGTGACCGAAGATAAAAAATCTGTGCGACAGTCTCTCATTCAGAAATCCGAGACTAAGATAAAGATCACTGAAAGAAAAACTAGACCACCTAAATTCACTGAACGATTGCAGCCAGTTATGTCGGAAATGGGAAAACCAAATCAACTTGTGTGTAAAGTAGAAGGAATGCCATTCCCTGAAATTAAATGGTATAAAAATGAAGTAGAACTACACGCTTCGGAACGAATTGAAATGACAGTTGTTGAGAATACCGCAATACTTAACTTTGCTGAGGTTCAACCACAAGATGTTGCTGTGTACTCATGCAGGGCAACGAACCCGGCAGGAGTAGCAACATCTACAGCCAATCTTATCATATTAGGTACATGCTACATGCAAGTTGTGTTGTTTTGCGTTTTATCTAGTATTTATACTTACGTTTGTCTTCGAAAATACATATTGCATAATACTTAGTATTTAGCAATGAAAAAACTAATGTTTTTGTGTGATTTATATTACTAACAGTAATTTACAGGTTTTACATTAATTGTAGATGAATGCCGAAGCAGTCTATTAATCTGAAATTGCTTAGAATTGTATAATATTTTATTTGCTTTTTATAAATGTTAGTAATTTGCGTAGTTACATATATACTAATATTATTTTATTTACACAGAAAAAGAAGAAACCGGTGTAGCACCACGATTCACAAAACCATTACAACCGAAGATTGTTGAAGAAGACACTCCAGCAGTATTAGAATGTATTGTCACTGGTACACCAGCTCCCACTGTGAAATGGTACCGAGGAACTGAAGAAGTCAAGCCCTCGCAAAATACTAAACTAACATACCATCCAGAAAGTGGTGTTGCAGTCTTAGAAATTTTGAAACCAACATTAGAAGATCAAACATTCTTCAAAGTACGGGCAGATAACAAGTTTGGCAGAGCAGAATGCAAGGCTAATCTTATATTGGAGAAAGCCATTACAGTTACTAAACCTGTTGTTATGCATGCACCTAAAATCATTTTACCATTGAAGGCTTTAATAGCAAAACCAGATAAACCACTTACACTTGAAGCTAAAATTGAAGGACAACCACAGCCAGAAATTAATTGGTTTAGAAATGGAAAAGAAATCGTACCATCTGACGACTTTAAAATAACAAAGGAAAAAACCAAAACAATTCTTAAAATTTCGAAGAAAGCAAAACAAAAGAGCGGAAAATATGAAGTGCGCGCTACAAATCCTGCTGGTGAGGCTCGTACTTCGGGCTCAGTCACTATAACTGAAGATAAAGAAATGGAAACAGTGATTGCACCACAATTTATCAAACCTATTAAGCCCGAAATTGTCACAGAGGGCGAAGTAGTGATCATGGAAGCAGTGGTTGAAGCGAATCCTGTAGCATCATTCCAGTGGTTCCAGGATTCTAGACCAATTCAGGCGTCGCCTGGCGTAAGAATTGTCACTTCCGAGAATAAATCAGTTTTGCTGCTGAATGATGTTATTGTTGAACAAGCCGGATCGTACACTGTCCGAGCGGAAAATGTTGGTGGCTCCGTAACATGTACATCTATCATGAATGTAGTTGAAGAAGAATGGGAGGAAGTTACAGAATTTATAGCTCCCAAATTTGAGAAACCATTGGTACCTTTACAAGTGATGGACGGTGAGAAAGTAACGCTGACTTGTAAGGTACGCGGCAAACCTATTCCTAAAGTGGAATGGTTCCACAACGATCAACCAGTACGAGAGGCTCAAGATGTTGTCGTATCACAAGACACTGAAGGTGTCTGTATGTTGGCTATTTCTGAAGTATTCCCCGAAAATGCTGGCGATTACACTTGCTATGCTGTGAATAAAGTTGGTGAAGCTGTATGTACAGCATCGCTTGTTGTTGAAGCATACGAATATGTGCCAGATTCTGAAATCGGTGTATTGACTGCATCGGAAGAAGATCTACTTGCAGACAAGGTAAGTTATTTTATTCAGTGTATTCTCATGTATCAGTGGTCATTAATGTATTGTTTGTTTTAGACCATATCTGAAGTTGACATATTGTCAGACAGTGATGTAGAAAGCGCTCCTAAGATTGTTAAGAAATTACCTGAAGTAATATCCACGAAAGACGGAGATGTAACAAGGTTTGTTTATTAATGTTACATTATATTGAATGTTTTTAAAATTACGTATACCATTTAGATTGGAAGTAAAAGCAGTTGGTAAACCAAAACCTGTCGGTAAATGGTTGAAACATGGTGTAGAAATAATACCATCCGATGAATTTATGATTGAGAACTTTGAAGACGGCACATCAGTGCTTACTATATCTGAGGTATATCCAGATGATACTGGTGAGATAGTGTTTGAAGCACACAATCCATTAGGTGTTGCAATCACTGTTGCAGAACTATCTGTAGAGGGTAAGATTATAATTTATTGGTTTCTGATTTTTCAGTGCTATAGAAAAGTGTCTTTGATTTAATATTATTTAATTATAATTGTGATTTCTTTTTTTAGCTAGCTTTCTTCCTTATCACCTATTTCCTGTCACAACCCGCAAAATCTTACACATTCACTATATACGTTACGCACTCTACACTGAATACACATATTTACCCTGTCATTCAATTCACATATAAAGCAATTGTGTATTTCTGTAGGTATCATTGGTACAAAGGAGTACAGAAAACCAGAATGGGTAACACATATGGAAGAATTACAAGCAGCATTGAAAGGTAAAGATAGTAGTGTGGCTGTGGCAAATAACTCATCGCTTATGTGTGCAACCAGTTCTATGTCAGTTGATAGTTTAGAAGAGTCTAATAGAAAATACTGCTCTGAAGAACTGGGTAAGTCTTCAAATACTAGTTTAAACCGATCAACACAACACAGTTTCTATCTTTCTTCACCGCCAACTGATCCAGACAATAATGCGATAAACGAACCATTTTACATATCACAGTATCAAGAGAGTCATTCGGATTATAAATCAAACTTTGAAATGCCTCCATTCATTTCAATGAGCTGTGATCAAGTTACCAGCTCGAAGCACTCTAATGTAGATTATTTAGATTCTGCTATGACGGATTACTTAAACTCGTATAGACATTCACTTAGTTCTGTTATGGAATTGATGAGTACTGGTAATATAAAAGAACGGAATGTTAGTGTTCAGTCAAACCTTACCGAATGCATACCAGAGGTACAGTACCACGAAACAAAGCAAGGTGCGGATTCGGTGGAGCATGTTTACGTAGAAGATGAAGACGTAATTCAAGACGATAATAGTTACTTTATCTTAACACCCATAGAAGAGAACAGTGAACAAAGTACAGAAAGTGGCAGCACTCCTGGCAGTCTGTCCTATGAAAACAAACAGGGGATATGTTGCATAAATGAATCTAATATTCCTCAACGTATATCATCCTCTTGTGATCCCATTCCTTCAACGTCCTCAGTTACATTTTCAAATGCTGAAATGCATGAGAAATATCAAACGTTTCCCAAATCAAAAATCCCAGTTGCTCAAAAGAATTTCAGACAACAGTCCACAATGTATCCTTTAGAGCCTAGAGAATTAGATCCTGCGGCATTCCATCAGCTGCATACTGCTGATAGTCAGGAGGAATTGCAAGAATTCTTACTATTAGAAAGTGAATGTATGACAGACGGACGAAATCGAGGTTTAGCATCTGCGTTTGTAATGTCAGATGATGAACACAGTGAAACAGGTAGCAATGACGAACAAGATGTTCTGGTATCAGGTAGAGCTGCTTACTAACTAGTCAAGCTATATATTATTTTACCCACACGTTGTTAAATATATACTTGTATTTCATTGTTAATTAAGTTATTTATAAGATTGATTAAGTGTGGGTAAAATGTTGCCAAATTTATTTTATATGTGATTTTGCACGGTGTTCTGTGATTTGTTTTGTGTAGATCATTAATATTTCCTGATTTATCAGCACACTATCTTCCCACGGAATCTAGTCATTTTACGGTAAGGTAAATGAATGTATCCATTTAGAAACCCTATTCAATTTATATTTATCTTATTCAATTCATTGATGGATGTAATATTAATACTGTGTATAATTACTTTAGCAACTCAATGCGTACCAACCTTTGTACGTGAAATTAAGGATGTTCGAGCCGAGGAGGAAGAAACGGTAACATTTGAATGCATGTATTCTGGTATGCCTGTCCCAGGTAAGGATTATTTGCGAAAATTAAGTATAGAATCCATTGATTTATAATTGATTTTACAAAATTACAGATATAGTATGGTTGAAGAACGACAAACTAATTAGGAATACAGAAAATGTTAAAATTCGCATTCAAGACAATGTAACATCATGCACTATCAAACATGCAACTGTGCAAGATGTTGGTACATACACATGTAAAGCAACTAGTGACATTGGCCTGGCAGTGACCAAGGCCAAACTCTACGTACAAGAACTACCCGAAGATGAGAGAAAACGTGTTCAAATTAGAAAGGCCCAAGAACTAGAAGAGAAGATCCGTTTAGAGAAAGTAACTATAGAAAAGAAGCGCGAAGAACGCAAGACCAAGCGTGGTTCAGTGACAATTGAGACAACGTCGAAGACTCCGTTAGGAGTTCAAGAGGTTCAGGCTATTGAAAGCACAGAACATCTGGAAATCACCATGGATAAGAAAGAACGAGCCCAACCGGTTGTTCCAATTCAGGAACCCGTGTCAACTTCTGCCATTGCAACATGCAAGAAAATCGATACGTCACATGAGGAGGCAGAGCAAATTGAAGAAAAGGCAGAAGTGATCGTGTCCCATTTGGAACCCGTCACCGTATCTACTACTGTTATTGAGGATACTGTGCAAGAAATTGAAGACAAGAGACCAAAGTGGAGGAAGGCTAGAACAGAGACAACGAAGAAGGTTGACCAGAAAGCAACCGTTAGTGAAGTGAACGTGCAGGAAGTTATCGAGAGAGTAACTAGAATCATCACAAAAGAGAAGAAACAGATGACTAAGGCGGTTGAAGAGACTTTGGAATTTGTGAAAGCTAAAGAATTTGGCCCGGGCGAGTCTCCATTGCGCGAACTGGCCGAAATAGGTTTCCTCTTCCGTAGAGGTGTGACTGTGAACGATGTGACTGTACTCTATCAAGCAGACAAGTATCCGTCGCTGAAGACTCCAGAAGCACAATCGGCTATGGTAAACTTAGTTGAACGACAAGGTCACGGTGCTTTGATTTCTCAGGTTCTCACAGAAGAGACGACCACCGACGAAAGACTGGTAGCTGCTACAATCGGTTTCCGTGCCCTCATGAGAATGGTTGAATTGAAGCATGCTACTGTTGAGGAAGTGATCACTCACTTTGCTCCTGAAGACTTTAAGCCACATGCTTGGGAATCAGCTGAAACAACACAGGTAAATGATGAAACAATTACTGTTGTCAATCTTATGTTCCATTTCTCTTGTATGCGTACGTACCATTGTGTCTTATTTCCTCTAGATTTAGGTATGTGATATAATAATGAAATTTCTATTGTAATACAGGTCGTCACCAAAGATCAAATTTCTGAAAGAGTACAAATTACTAAGAAAACCGAAGTTCATACTCACGTAGTTGGTAAGTGCAAAGTTATAACGTTCATACGATTTTGTATCTATCTACGTATATTTACGTTTTGTGTCCCAGCATCAGTTGGGAACAGTAATTTAATAATTGTCCGTTATTTCTTTACAGAAGAAAAGAAACAAATCACAAAGATACAGAGTAAGACAGAGGGTGAAGTTGAAGGTAAGTGTTTTGAGAATCGTTGCTATAATTATTGCTTATATTTATATAAAAATAGCATCTTTAATATCCGTCACATATATTTATTTTGCAGTGAATTTCTTAGAGGCGGTCTTCTGATCATCCAATTTGCTATAAAATAACTATAATTTCAATAAGAATGAGCGATATTGCTTCAGAATTTGAAGTGTATTTTCCTTACGTATTACCTATATTGTTTATTGTTGTTTAAAGAATAATTATTCTATAGTAGATTTGTTAGTTAAAATGCCGGCTTCCAATGTTAAATATTTACCCTTATACATTTTTGTTAGTAGTGTTTTTAGTTATTTTTTTTAAATGAATTCAACATTGAAACTTTGATAAATAAGGATGCTATTTTAGAAATTATAAGATGATTGCTTAACTAGTTATATTTGCAGCCTAGGTAATTGCATAATGCAAACCACTTTCGTCGTGTATATATTATTGTAATGCCATATTTTATTTTGTTCTCTAAAAATGTAATTGCTTACGATTTAACACAAAGTATCTTATATCTATATTATTTGCGATGCTTATCCAAATAAAACATGGCCAATATGTAAATAGCTTTATATTTTATTTTATGCTACTTTATTAGAGGCTGATTTGGTTGTGTATCTTATGTTTTTTTATTCCTCAGTTTGCTGATTAAATAATGCTTTGTGAGTATTCTTTTTATTTTGTTCTTTTCAGTATCTTTGTGTTCTATTATTTTGTATTTTCTTCTTAGTTGTTGTTCTTTA
>JAGJTL010000059.1:3574369-3584964 GCA_022063505.1 Calosoma granatense
TATATATATACGTATAGTAGTATTTATGTATTTGTTTTTCAAGTAGTACCTACTGTTTAGTTTACCTATTATTTTACGTACGTATACCTGTCTGTATTTGTACACAAATCATAACTGTCACATATGTCTATGCCGTTTCATATTTGCACTAGCCGTTTTACATGCACATGCACTGATTTACTCTATTACTATTACATATTATAGAAAGCTAGCTTACTTAGCGGTTAGCATAAATAACACAGTATATATGAATTGCCTGCACGCCTGCAACTGTTTAATGGCGAAGGTAGTTTATCGTATAGGATACTAGCACATAAGTATAAACAAACACAAAACAAACAATAATACACTTTCACAGAAACCCTTGAAGCAACCGAAGAACAAGAAAGAACCGCATCGATCAAGACTGGCTCAAAGAGACCAGAAATAAAAACACTTGAAAAAACTGAAGGTGTACAGATCACCGAGTTGCCTGCTGATGATCAGACAACCACAGTTGAAAGTTCTGTTGTTATTGTATCACAACCGGCTGAAGAACGAAAGAAGAAAGTTGAGGAGGAGGAGGAGGAAGAAGAGATTATTGTTGTTGAAAAGCAAAAATCGGGAGAGGTAAGGAAACAAAAGAAAAAGAAAATCATCAAACAAAAGTCCGAAGAAGAAGTTGAAGTTGAAATCGAATATATTGGTGGTGGCAAACGTATTATAAAGAAAAAGATTACAGCAAACAGACCAGACATTGATGAAGAAATTATTGAAGAAGAGTTTACGAAAACTTTGAAACCATTTGAACAGAAATCTGAGCGTGGAATGCCTGTGATCATACCGTCACAGTTTTCTGAATCTGTGCCAGTTGGACAGGTAACCCAGTTGCAAACAGATGCCGCTGTACCACAGTCTCAAGTGAATGTGAATTTATTACCACATTCTGCATTGACTCAAGAAGTGATCAATGTGCAAGAGAAAGAAATGGACAGTAAAGATTTCAATAGAGTCCAAGCATTTGCTGAACGTTCTCTTGACACACTTGAACCGTATCAGGTAACTGAACATGATGTTCAGATCCAACCGGGCGACTTTAAAACAACATTTAAACCAGACACCTCGAAAGCAAGTACCAGTTACTCACACAATGAAAGTGTGATGGTTAGTGAGACAATGGTTAGTGATGGTACATCAAGTATTCAGGAAGAAATTACCAAGCAGACCCAGGCCAAATTAACCCTGATATTGCAGGAGGCTACTAACATATCCGAAACACAAGCGTCACATAGTGAGAAGGAGATTGAAAAGTATGATGTACCTAAAACAGTTCAAGCAGATAAATCATTCGTATCCCGCGAAGGTCTTTCTGTATTTGAAGTGACGGAAGGCCAAATGGAAGAAAAATATAATCCGGACTTAAGACCAGTGCCCCTGAAACCGAAAGTAAGCGTATCTTCGAGAGAATCACTGATTGTTAGTGAGGTACAGGCAGAAACTAAACCAGATAAATATTACCCAGAATTGATTGTTCCAACTGAAGTGGCCACAGAAACTGTCATATCTCAGAAACAAGTGGTCACCAGTGAAATGAATGCTCCTGAATTAGAAGGACAGTATGTTGCTGGCCGTCTGCCGCCGACGCAAATCGCTGGAGTTGGTATCACGTCCGGTGAAACTATTACAGTTCACGAACATGGTGTACATGAGAAGGAGGGCGTTTTCTCAGAAGAATTTAAACCGGATACCATGACAGCTTCGCAGAATATGACGTTATTGGAAAGTGTTTCTGTGCAACTTGTAGACACTCAAATGCCGCAGAATGATTTTACAGTAGACGAAATAGAACACAAAAAAGCAGGTGTTGATTTTATTGCTAAAGAATCTGTTGTGTCGACCATAACTACGGCAACAGAACGCGAAGGTACATATGTAGTTGGACAGTTACCAGAAGGTAAAAGTGCAGTTACCAGTATCTTATGTCTTGAAACTTCCGAAGGATATTCTACGCTTGTACAAGAATCGGAAGGTGAATTTATTCCTGATAAAAAACCAACTGCAGCTATTGCCGAGCGTAATGTACGACCAGATGAATCTGTGTCAGTGTCCGAGATTCATACAGCAGACGTACCAGAAGAATTCACAGGTACACTGAAGTATCGCACTGATGAAGCTGAAACACGAATTGTCACACAGGAAAGCAAACAGATACTTGAAACATTCATTCAGGAGAAAGAAGGACGCATGAATGACCAAATAGTACCAGCTTCGTATAATGTGCAGAAAACATACGACGAACAACAAGAAATCCATGTACTTGAAACGCAAGTAATAGAGAGTGAAGGTATTTTGAAACAATTCGAATTTCCGGAAACGCACAAAGGAAAATCAGTTCCGACTCATTTGTTGCAAACCAGTATTGTGGAAGAAACGCAGCCACATAATATCACTGGCAGTTTAGAACAACTTAAAACTGAAAATATTGTAGCTAAAATGAAACACGATACTTTCGATGAAACTGTAATAGAAGAAGCAATTATCAGCGAAAACATATCTTCGTATGAACAGAAACAAGTTGAACAAAAACAGGCTGCACTAACTTTACTTGAAGAAGAAGGCTTATCAGTAACAGAAGTGCTTATTCAAGATAAAGAAGGCACATACCGTCCCAAGGAACTGCCTGAACAGTTCTATGCAAAACCAGATGTGTTATCTCAGAGAGTAGCTATTAAGAGTGAAACTCTCTCCGAATTATCAACTGGAACATTAACAGAAGAAAAACCTGTTCTTGGCCAAGCCAAAACCGAACAAACACCGATGGAATCTCTGCTTATCACTGAATCACAGCACGTTGAGAAAGAAGGACAGTTCGTTAAAGATATTTTCCCAGATACACAGAAAGCAATTGTAGAGATTAACGAAGGCAAACAAGGTATTCATGTAACACAGGTTGTCACGAATGAAGCAGAACAGGAATATGTTAAGGAAGAAACACCTGTAGGAATATCTGCTACTAAAAATGTTTGTGCTCAGAATGTTGTTGTTCAGTCTGAAACTGTTACCGTAGTTCATACTGACCGCTTATTGGAAGAGGAAAGAATTACTGGCAGAGCTAAGAAATATGCTGAACCACTACAAGAACTTATTATCACAGAGTCTATGGCCACTGACGTTGAACGGGCATTTGATAAGGATATCATTCCATATGAGAAATCGGTAAATATTGATGTTATTGCTGAACAAGGTGTTTCCGTAACGGAAGTAATAATAAATGAGAAAGAAGAACGACTACGCGCATTTGAAAAACCCGAGGAACGTAATGCCATTGTAGATGTCATTGAGAAGAACGCGGCTATGCAAGAAGAAACAGTGGCAAATACTGAACTGGGTGACTATAAAAGAATATCCCCTACAAGGGATCAAGCACAAACTAAACATGAAGCGCTACAACATATTGTACAATCACATTACAATGTTGCTGAGAAGGAGGGCGATTACATGCCCGAGGTTCGTCCTGACGAAAAAGTGGCTGGCTTTTCACTAATAGAAGAACAGGGTGTGACTGTTACTCTTGTACAGACGGAAGACAAAGAGAAACAACTCTTGGAAATGGAAAAACCTAAGGAATATACTGCCAAGCCTGAATTCGATACTCAAAATGTGGCAATTACTTCAGAAATGATTATTGACCATGCTGTCGATAAAATGGAATCTGTTAAACCAATAGAAGCAGCTGCAAAATCAGAACAAATACCATTTGAAAGTTTGATAACAAGCGAAGCTGTTTTGTCAGAAAAAGAAGGTATATATACAGAAGAATTCAAACCAGCTACGCATACAGCACTTAAAGATGTTGAACTTGGCGAAGGAATCACTGTCACTACAATTACTACTGGCGATAGAGAGAAATTGTTGGATGTAGTTGAAACACCAGAAATGCGAACAGCTACATCTGCTTTAACCGGTCACATAGTGGCTGAAAGTAGTGAAATACTAGTGGAAAGTTCTGTTTCAAAACTGAGTCGTGAATCACCAACTAAATATACAGCAACTGCTGACCATACTTTGCATGAAAGCTTAGTAAGCATGGAAGCATCCCTGGCTGAAAAGGAAGGAATATTCTCTGAAAAGATTTTACCAGAATCAAAGGTAGCTGGAGTGGCATTCGTAGAAGGAATGCCAGTTACCGTAATTGAGGTTCTTGCTAATACCAAAGAAAGTGAATACACAAGTCCCGAACAATTAGAAGGAAAATTCGCAAAACCAGAAATCTCTGGACAAAAAGTTGCAGAGAAATCTGAAGTTGTAACTGAATTTGGCGTAGGAAAAGTGTTGTCTGAAAAACCAGAGGAAGCTTATGCTAAGAAAGATCAACTTACTTTCGAGAGTCTTATTCAAACAGAAGTATTACTGCGTGAAAGTGAATCTGAGTTTAGCAAAGAAGTTGTTTTAGATGTGCGCAGTGCTAAACCAGTTTATGATGAGAAACGTAGTGTTACTATTACAGAAGTAACGAGTGGTAATACAGAATCTGTTTATAGTAGTGAACAAAAACCAGAAGAACATACTGCTACATTTGATATAACTGGACAAGAAATTGCACATAAATCCGAAATAGTACCAGTAGATACGCTCGGCGTATTCGCCCAGGAAACTGTCACCTCGGCTGCCGCACAGCAAGAACAAACACCGTTTGAGAGCATTGTACAAACTGAAACAACACTCGCTGAAACTGAATCCAGCTTCACAGGTGACATGAAACCAGAAACTAAGACAGCAGGTTTAATATTTGAACAAGTGAAAGGAGTAACAATCACGTCTGTAATGACAAACGAAAAAGAAACTGAATTCACTGCAATGGAAAAACCAAAAGGTAAAAAAGCTAAACCAGATATTTTGGGTCATACAATTGCAACAGTCGCAGAAGTACATCCAGAAATTTCTACCGAAAATCTGGTCATTGACGAGAAAATAACAGCCAAAGCAAATAAAGATCACGTTATCCATGAAAGTGTATTGCAGAGTGAAACTTCTGTACTCGAAACAGAAGATACTTTGACCAAAGACAAACAGCCAGAGTCGAAACAAGCAAAATTAGATTATATAATAGAGCGCAGTGTCATTGTATCACAAGTCACTTCTGGCGATTTCGAAGATACTTATGTAGCAGAAACATTACCGGAGCAAAAAACTGCTTTACAAGATATTGGTAGTGGACATGAAGTAGCCGAACAAACTCAAACATTCGTTTCTGACTCGCTACAGGAATTAAAAGACAAAGCACCTGTTTATGATAAGGCCAAGGAAGATCAAAATATGTTTAGCAGTGTGATTATATCTGAAAATTATGTTCAGGAGACGGAACAAGATTTTATTGGAAAATTCACTCCTGAATCAAAATCACCAAATATCAGTTTGGAAGATTGTAAGAAAATACATACTGTCACCGAAATATTTGTTGGTAATAAGGAAGGAACTGTTGATAAAATGGATGTTCCGTATAGCAAAACTGCTAGTCCAAGTGTAACAGGACACGAAGTCGCTCAAATGAGTGAAGTTCTGTCAGAAATGAGCGTAGGACCAATAGTTCCTACATCGGTGGCTGAAACCTTGGCTAAAGTCGAACATATACCGTATCAAAGCATTATCCAGTCGGAAGCGAATGTTAAAGAAACCGAGGGAGTTATTGACACCGAATTGAAATACGTGACAAAGAGCGCCAATTTGTTGATGGAAGAGCAAACAAGTATGGCAGTTACAGAAGTCACTGCTCAAGACAGAGAAGGAGATTTACCTTCACCTGTACAGCCAGCAAGTACAGTTGCAGAACCCAAGTTTACTGGCAAAGAAGTTGCACAAAGCACCGAAGTCTTGGCCGACATAAGCCTGAGTGAACTGTCGGTTCAAAAACCAATGGAAGCTATTGCCAAACCAGAACAAGATACTTTTGTAAGTATCGTATCATCCCAGACTACTGTTGCAGAAACAGAGGGAGAATTTGACTCTAAATTTACACCTGAAACAAAAACCGTTCAGGTTAACTTCGAAGAAGGACGTGGAGTAACCGTCACTGAAGTGATGACAGTAGACAAAGAGGATGAATATCATGTATCAGAATTGCCTAGTGGCAAACAAGCAGTGCCCGAGTTCATTACCAAAGAAGTGGCTGAGAAATATGAAATAATATCTCAGACGGGTATTGCTGATTATACAGAGAAATCTGTGGAGGAGAAACGTGCTACTGTTGGACAAAACACATTCGAGAGCATAATACAGAGTGAAGCAGTGGTACGTGAGTCAGAAATAGAATTTAAAGACACCATCAAATTAGATACAAAAACGGCTGAAACTAATATTGAACTTGGTAAAAGTGTCAATGTTACACAAGTTGTATTTGAAGAACAAGAGGAAGAATTTAAACCCGACGAAATACAAGGAAAAACAGCTACACCACATATACCATACAAAGAACCAGTGCAGCACAGTCAGGTTGAGACACATATGAATGTTCAGTACTTTGGAGATAAACTTCCAGAGGGCACATTCGCTCGACAAACTCAGGGCGAATTTGAAAGTATTGTCGTCTCACAGAATATCGTACAAGAAACAGAAAAACAGTTTGAGAGTCTGCAAGACATTGTTGAAAAGAGAGCACAAATCGGTTTCACCGATGTTAAAGGTGTTACTGTGTCTGAAACTATAACAAGTGACAAAGAAGCAACATTGCTACCGGGTAGCAAGGTGCCTGGTGTTACTGCTGTACCAGATATTACCGGTCAGGAGATAGCGCAGAAATCTTTCGTTACTCCAGAAGTTACGGCAGATGAATTAATCACATCTAAACCTCAAAGTGCACAAGGCCGCCTTGAACAAATACCTTTGGAAACAATATCAGTATCAGAATCAACCGTAGTAGAAAAGGAGGGTAAATTTGAAAGTAAATTCAAACCCGACTCGACAACTGCAAATGTTTTACTGGACGAAAGGAAAAGTGTGACAGTAACTCAGATTATAAGTGATGATACTAAATCTGAATATCTGATGCCTGACAAACCTAAGGAGCACAAAGCAGAGAAAAATATAATTAGTAAGGAGGAAATACAACAGAGTGAAGTCGTAACATTACAATCTATTCAGGACATGCAAGAAGAGTTCAAAACAGAACCCAAGAAAGCTAGGGAAGGTCATTCAACCTTTGAAAGTCTTGTTCAAACAGAAATATCCACACACGAAAGTGAGGATGTTCTGAAAGTGTCTACTTTGCCTAGTACGGTCAGCGCATCGATGAGCTTACAAGTAGATCAGGAAGTAACAGTCACCGAAGTTGTACCACAAGAACAGGAAAGCGAGAAGATAATTCATGGCGTAGCACAAGAAGAAGTTGCTAAACCGGAAGTAGTGCAAAGACAAGTGGCAATGAAAACTGAAACTCTCACCGATGATACTGTCGGCCAGTTTGAAGCTGATAAGTTAATAACATCACATCTTAAACCATCGCAGCCAGATCACCAGCACAGTGTAACAGTAACACAAATCGTCACCGAAGACATGGAAGATGAATTTGTAATGCCTGGTAAACCACAACCACATAGGGCACAAAAGAATATCATCAGCAATGAAGAAATACAACAGAGTGAAATTGTAACACTACAATCGACGGAGGAATATCAAGGAACAGTGAAAACGGAACGTAAAGTAGCCAGACAAGAACAATCAACATTTGAAAGTATAGTACAAACAGAGATATCAGCACACGAAAGCGAAGATTTATTGAAACTTGGTTCATTGCCTAGTAAAGTCAGTGCCGCTATTGGTTTACAAGTGGAACAGGAAGTCACAGTTACTGAGATAGTACCTCAAGAACGAGAAGGAGAGAAGATTATTTCTGGTGTAGTTCAGGAAGGAGTTGCAAAACCGGATGTTGTTCAACGACAAGTAGCATTGAAAACAGAAACGCTTACAGATGACACTATTGGTGAATTTGAAGCTGGTAAAGTACCTAGTACTACTCTGAAACCATCACAACCGGATCAACAACACAGCGTGACTGTAACACAAGTAGTAAGTGAAGATATGGAAGATGAACTGGTAACGCCAGGTAAACCACAACCACACAAAGCACAAAAGAACATAATAAGCAACGAGGAAATACAACAAAGTGAGGTGTTAACATTGCACTCTGTGCAGAAAATTCAAACAGACAAAACTGAATCTAAAACTGCTCGATCAGAACAATCAACATTCGAAAGTGTTGTACAAACGGAAGTATCTGCACATGAAAGCGAAGATGTTCTTAAAGTAAAATCATTACCAAGCTCTGTTACTGCATTAGTAGGTTTGCAACTTGATCAAGAAGTAACGGTCATAGAGGTTGTTCCCCAGGAACAAGAAACTGAGAAAGTAATTCCTGGGGTTGCACAAGAAGTTGCCAAACCAGACATAATACAGCGGCAAGTTGCATTAAAAACAGAAACACTTACCGACGATACTGTTGGTGATTTCGAAGCTGGTAAAATAATGTCCACTTCAGTGAAACCATCACAACCAGACCAACAGCACAGTTTAACTGTCACACAAATAGTAACGGAAGACACAGAGGGTGAACTTGTAAGTATGGACAAGCCACAACCACACAAAGCTCAAAAGAATGTCATTAGTAATGAAGAAATACAACAAAGCGAAGTGGTAACATTACAATCCACTGGCGCTATTCAAGAAACTAAAAAAGAACTCAGAACTGCCAAAAAACAACAGAGTACATTCGAAAGTGTAATTCAGACCGAGGTCTCAACAACTGAAACGGAAGACGTATTGCAAACTACAAAGTTACCTGGAAAAGTGAGTGCTTCCGTTAGTATGCAATTTGAACAAGAATTAACTGTAACGGAAGTCGTACCTGAGGAACAAGAGGCTGAAAAAGTGGTACCTGGTATGGCTCAGGAAGTTGCCAAACCAGACGTGGTACAGCGCCAAGTTGCACTGAAAACAGAAACGCTTACAGATGACACGGTTGGTGAATTTGAAGCTGGTAAAATACCGAGAACTACCCTGCAACCATCACAACCCGATCAGCAGCACAGTGTAACTGTCACCCAAGTTGTTAGTGAGGATATGGAAGACGAATTTGTGAGTCCTGACAAGCCTCAAACACACAAGGCACAAAAGAATATTATTAGTAATGAAGAGATTCAACAGAGTGAGATATTAACATTGCAAAGTATCGAGGAAATACAGGGTGAATTTAAGGCTGAACCAAAGAAAGCTAAAGAAGGCCGTTCGACATTCGAAAGCATTGTTCAGACGGAAATATCGGCCAGTGAAATGGAAGAGACACTGAAAGTGACATCAATGCCTGGTACTGTAAGTGCAGCAGTAAGTCTAGAAGTAGATCAGGGAATAACTGTGACGGAGATTGTACCCGAGGAACATGAAACTGAAAAGGTTGTACCAGGTCTCGCTCAGCAGGAAATTGCGAAACGTGACATCATTCAGCGACAAGTTGCCATGAAGACGGAAACATTACTGGAGGATATGGTTAGTGAGTTTGAGGCGGACAAAGTGTTTGCCACCTCGCTGAAACCAACACAACCGGTGCCACAGCACGGTTTAATAGTAACAGAACTAAGATCGACAGGCGAACTCGAATCTGTAATGCCCGATAAAATAATACCTTCGACGAGAAGGGCGAGCATTAGTTTAGAACAACAAGAAACCAATCTGCAAGTAATGGAAGTATATTCTCATGATAGAGAAGGTGAGTATATTCCAATGACCCTTCACGCTGAATGTGGATACGCTGGTATAATTTTTTTCCTGCATTTCATTAAACTACCGTAAATCTATTTTGCATTACACTGTTAAAATCTCTATCGCTTTACACAACACAATCAACTATATCTATATCCTCTGTATAGTTCCCATATTCTAATACGACCCCTACCCATGCCCACCTCCGCCCATACTATATGGAATAACATGTGGTGCTGATTTTACATAAATCAATACTGAACTATATTAATGTACATTTCATAAATTAATTTACAATAAAATATTGAATTTAGAAGGTAAGTTTTTCTATAAAATCAACGTAAAGTAATAAAAATAAATAAAGATCAATAAAGCAATAAATATATACATACATTTTTGTAACAGCATCTTTCTATATAATATTTTTATAAGCTTTTCTGCTTTTTGTAATGTGTATATACGTATATATGCTGTATATAGATATACTTTTTAACATTTTTACAAGGTAAGTTTCGTTGTACGTCAGCCCATATGTATGAGTAGATGTATCATTGAATGTTCTAATATTAATTCCAAGTTAGGATATTTTACAGAAGGAATAAGTAGATATTCCATATGTAAACAATATTTCAACCGTAACGGTCACATTTTACTAGTTATGCCAAATAAAGGTTCAGTGAACACATAAATTTTTTTTAAATTTATTATTTTATAAGTTTAAATAATTTTCGTGCCACCATTATCGTGAATATTTCGTTACTCATTCCATATTTAATATCAGATAGAAATTGCATTCCCCAAACTTTTATTAAATATTTGAATATTAATGATATTTTTTAAATGTGTACTAATTTTTTATTACGCATCTC
>JAGJTL010000059.1:3591018-3610825 GCA_022063505.1 Calosoma granatense
TAATAAAGAAACGAGTTATCAAGAAACGTGAAGGTGGTAAAGAACAAACTACAGAAATTGTAACTGTGGAAGAAGATGACAAGAAACCTGAGACCACAGTAACTGTACAAGAACTGGACATTCCTGAAGAGTATGTGGAATCTTTGCCTGAAGATGATACGGTACACCCTGTGGCTATTGAAGAACTCCCAGAAGACGTTCAAGTGACAGAAGTAGTTACAAGAGACGGTAAACGTAAGAAGAAGATTATTAAAAAAAGGGTTATTAAGAAACGTGTCGGTGGCAAGGAAGAAACTACTGAAATTGTTACTGTTGAAGAAGATGATAAGAAACCTGAGACAACAGTTATAGTTTATTCTGACAGAGAGGATGACTTAACGACTTCTCATATTGTTAAAAAAGTGGTAAATGGGCGGGAATTACTTGATGTTGAATCTGACCAGAATATTCTTGAACCTATTGAGAAACCAGAGACGAAGCAGCAAGAGGTATTGGATATGGTTATGATTGAAGTTTTGAAGAAAGCAATGGGCGTACAAGTACCATCAGCAGAAGACAAGAAAAAACCTGATGTAGGTAAAAAGAAAAAGGTTACTAAGAAGACAAAACCAAAAGAAACGCCAGTAATAGTACAAGAATTACCGGAGGACGTAAAAATAACAGAATTCTTTATTGATGGTAAACGGAAGAAAAGAGTTGTGAAAAAACGTGTAATTAAAAAGCGTGAAGGAGACAAAGTGCAGACTACAGAAATAGTTACTATTGAAGAAGACGATAAGAAACCTGAAACAAGAGTTACTGTAGAAGAATGCGAAATTCCCGCAGAGTACATAGAATACCTACCAGAAGAAAGTTCACTTGAATCGGTTCAAGTTACAGAACTTCCAGAAGAGGTGAAGGTTACAGAAGTTACTACCAATGACGGAGAACGAAAGAAATCTGTGACCAGAAAACGTATTATAAAGAAACGTGTAGGTGGTAAGGAAGAAACAACTGAAATAGTCACGGTTCAAGAAGATGAGAAAAAACCAGAGACCACAGTCACTGTGCATGAATCTGAAATTGACGAAACGAGACCTTTGGAAGAAACTGTTAAATCAATGAAACCAGATGAACGTAAACCAAAGAAAGCTAAAGTAATCATTGAAGAGTTACCAGAAGATGTTCAGGTGACTGAGGTAGTAACAAGAGAAGGTAAATCTAAGAAGAAGATAATAAAGAAACGAGTTATTAAGAAACGTGAAGGTGGTAAAGAGCAAACCACAGAAATTGTCACAGTGGAAGAAGACGACAAGAAGCCTGAAACCACAGTAACTGTACAAGAATTGGATATTCCTGAAGAATTTGTGGAATCTTTGCCTGAAGATGATACAGTGCAACCAGCAGAAATTGAGGAGTTACCAGAAGATGTTCAAGTAACAGAAGTAGTAACAAGGGAAGGTAAACGTAAGAAGAAGGTTGTCAGAAAACGTATCATTAAAAAACGTGTCGGTGGCAAGGAAGAAACCACAGAAATTGTAACTGTTGAAGAAGATGATAAGAAACCTGAAATCACTGTCACTGTACAAACATCCGAAACTGACGAAACGAGACCTTTGGAAGAAACGGTTAAACCAATGAAACCAGATGAACGTAAACCAAAGCAAGCTAAAGTAATCATTGAAGAGTTACCAGAAGACGTTCAGGTGACTGAGGTAGTAACAAGAGAAGGAAAATCTAAGAAGAAGATAATAAAGAAACGAGTTATCAAGAAACGTGAAGGTGGTAAAGAGCAAACCACAGAAATTGTCACAGTGGAAGAAGACGATAAGAAGCCTGAAACCACAGTTACTGTACAAGAATATGATATTCCTGAAGAATTTGTGGAACCGTTGCCGGACGATGATACTGTTCAGCCAATAGTAATTGAGGAGCTACCAGAAGATATTCAGGAAACAGAAGTGGTAACTAGAGACGGTAAACGTAAGAAAAAAGTTATTAAAAAACGAGTTATTAAGAAACGTGTAGGTGGCAAGGAAGAAACCACTGAAATTGTAACGGTTAAAGAAGATGATAAGAAACCAGAAACCACTGTTACTGTTCATGAATCCGAAATTGACGAAACGAAACCCGTGGAAGAAACGGGTAAACTATTGAAATCTGATGAACGTCAACTAAAGGAAGCTAAAGTTATCATTGAAGAGTTACCAGAAGATGTTCAAGTTACTGAAATGATAACAAATGAGGGCAAACCTAAGAAAAAGATCGTAAAGAAAAGGGTCATCAAGAAACGTGTCGGTGGTAAAGAAGAAACCACTGAAATTGTTACTGTTGAAGAAGATGATAAGAAGCCGCAGACCACAGTTACTGTACAAGAATCTGAGATCCCTGAAGAATTTGTGGAACATTTGCCCGAAGATAAAACGATTGAATCAACAGCTATTGAGGAGCTACCGGAAGATATTGAGGTAACGGAAGTGGTAACTAAAGACGGTAAACGTAAGAAGAAGGTTATTAAGAAACGTACCATTAAGAAACTTGTTGGTGATAAGGAAGAGATCACAGAAATTACTACAGTTGAGGAAGATGATAAGAAACCTGAATCAACTGTTCTGGTTACCGTGTCAGATATTGATGATGAGACTAGGCGTAGAAAGCTTACAAGAAGAAAAAAGAAATTGTACGAGCAAACTGATGATGTCCCAGATACTACTAAAAAAGAAGAACATCCAGAAACTGAAAAATCCACTAAGTTAAAGAAATTAAAACCTAAGCTAATGCAAATAGAAGAATCAGAGGTTAAACCAACTAAATTAAAAATATCTGAACCCAAAGATAGTGTACCATTATTTGCCCAAATTAAACTAAAAAAGGCTCAGGTACCAAAGAAAACTGAAAGAAGATCCTCAAAACTGCCGAAATTCTTGTTAAAAAGTAATATCAGATTTATTGAATTCCCTGCGAAGAAGGAACTAGAACAGAAACCTGTAATTACTATAAGAAAACCAGACGTAAAAGATAGTGGAATTCTCTCCAGAAATATGAAGGAAGCTGACAAACTACCTAAACGAAAGATAAGAAAAACAAAAGAAGTGGAGAAAGAACTTGTTACCTTAGAAAAACTTGACTTGGAGATGGATGAATTGAAGAAAAAAGAACTTGAAAAAGTTGATGAACAATTTAAATATGAAAGACAACCTAAGAAATCAAAAGAGGAAGAACCTGAACCGAAGAAACTCGTTATCGGCAAAGGTAAAATACCAGAAACCCAAGAAACACCAGAAACTGTGAAATTGAAAAAGATCCCGGAAAAACCAAAAGATGTTCAAGAAGAACCTAAACCGAAAACCAAGAAAGAAAAACCTGAAGAAATTAAACCAATTGAAAAAGATGAAAAGAAACCACCAAAAATGACTCCTTTCGAACCTACGGATATAGAAAGAGACGAGCCAGAGAAACTTGAATTAGAAAAGATGGACTGGCCAAAGGATGAAAAAGAAAAGCCTGAAAAGGTTCCAGAAAAGAAACCAAAAGTAAAGAAATCTAAACCAGAACCTGAAGTTGTAGAAATTCCTCTTGTGAAAGGTGTACCTAAGAAACCAGAACCAGAAGAGGAACCTGAAATTAAATTCAAAATACCAAAGAAGGATAAACCTGAGGAGGTTCCTGAAACAATTAAATTGAAACCCTTCAAAAAACCTGAACCTGAGAAGGAAAAGGAAGAAGAGGATCTGGCTGTAGATAAACCGAAACCAATTGAAATAAAAGAAACACCAGAAGAGGAAATGGAATTGCCTACACGTGATGTCAAGAAGACAAAGATAGTAAAGAAAAAGAAGAAAATACCTAATGAAGATCAACAAGTACCTGAAGAAAAACAGGAAAAAATTATTGAAGATGAAGATGAACACACAGAAATTTTGGATGTGGACGGTTACAAACCAAAACAAGCTAAAATAGTAATAGAAGAATTGCCAGAAGATATACAAGTGACCGAAGTTGTTACAAGAGAAGGAAAATCCAAGAAAAAGATCATAAAGAAACGAGTAATAAAGAAACGTGTCGGTGGTAAAGAAGAAACTACCGAAATTGTTACTGTTGAAGAAGATGGCAATAAACCTGAAACCACGGTTACTGTACAAGAATCTGATGTTCCTGAAGAGTTTGTGAAACCTTTACCTGAAGATGATACTGTTCAACCAGTGACAATTGAAGAGCTACCAGAAGATGTTCAGGTGACAGAAGTGGTAACTAGAGAAGGTAAACGAAAGAAAAAGATAATTAAAAAACGTATCATCAAGAAACGTGTAGGTGGTAAAGAAGAAACAACTGAAATTTTAACCGTTGAAGAAGATGATAAAAAACCAGAAACCACAGTTACTGTCCATGAATCCGATATTGACGAATCGAAACCTTTGGAAGAAACAGTTAAACCAATGAAACCAGATGAACGTAAACCAAAGAAAGCTAAAGTTATCATAGAAGAGTTACCTGAAGATGTTCAGGTGACTGAGGTAGTAACAAGAGAAGGAAAATCCAAGAAAAAGGTAATAAAGAAACGGGTTATCAAAAAACGTGAAGGTGGTAAAGAACAAACTACAGAAATTGTCACGGTGGAAGAAGATGACAAGAAACCTGAGACCACAGTTACTGTACAAGAATCTGATATTCCTGAAGAGTTTGTAGAACCCTTGCCTGAAGATGACACAGTGCAACCAGTAGCAATTGAGGAGTTACCAGAAGATGTTCAGGTAACAGAAGTGGTAACTAGAGACGGTAAACATAAGAAAAAAGTTATTAAAAAACGAATTATTAAGAAACGTGTCGGTGGCAAGGAAGAAACCACTGAAATTGTATCTGTTGAAGAAGATGATAAGAAACCTGAAATCACAGTCACTGTCCATGAATCCGAAATTGACGAAACGAAACCATTGGAAGAAACAGTTAAACCCCTGAAATCTGATGAACGTAAACCAAAGAAAGCTAAAGTTTTCATAGAAGAGTTGCCTGAAGATGTTCAGGTGACTGAGGTAGTAACAAGAGAAGGAAAGTCTAAGAAAAGGGTAATAAAGAAACGGGTTATCAAAAAACGTGATGGTGATAAGGAGCAAACTACAGAAATTGTCACAGTGGAAGAAGATGACAAGAAACCTGAGACCACAGTTACTGTACAAGAATCTGATATTCCTGAAGAGTTTGTAGAACCCTTGCCTGAAGATGACACAGTGCAATCAGTAGCAATTGAGGAGTTACCAGAAGATGTTCAGGTGACAGAAGTAGTAAGTAAGGAAGGCATACGTAAGAAAAAGATTGTTAAGAAACGTGTAATTAAGAAACGTGTCGGTGATAAGGAAGAAACCACTGAAATTGTCACAATGGAAGAAGATGACAAAACACCTGAAACCACTGTCACCGTACAAATATGCGAAATAGAAGAAACTAAACCATTAGAGGAAAAGGAACCTGAAAAAGAAAAAATTGTTATCGAAGAATTGCCTGAAGATGTGCAAGTTACTGAAGTAGTAAGTAAGGACGGTACACCTAAGAAAAAGATTGTCAAGAAGCGTGTCATTAAAAAACGCGTTGGCGGCAAAGAAGAAATGACCGAAATAGTGACAGTAGAGGAAGATGATAAGAAACCTGAAACTATTGTGACAGTTGAGGAATCTGAACTTCCAGAAGGATTTATTGAACCTCTGCCTGAATTAGAAACAGCTACGATTGAAGAACTTCCTGAAGTTGTTCAAACTACTCAAGAGATAACAGATGACGGTAAACATAAGAAAAAGATAATTAAAAAACGTGTTATCAAAAAACGTGTCGGTGGAAAAGAAGAAACTACTGAAATTCTAACAACGCAGGAAGAAGGTAAAAAACCGGAAACTTTTGTTACGGTTACTTCAAATGATATCGATGAAGATAAACCGCTTGCACCAGAAGATACTGAATCGGCCATCGAAGAAACGCGCACTGTTATTAAAAAGAAAATAATTAAAAAACGCGATAAAAAAACATTGAAACCGGACGATAATAGTAACATTACACTAGACGAGTACACAGAGCCATTTGAACCAGGTACACCAGATGTCACGCAAGCAACACTCCAAGATACAGAACATACTGCACTCACAACAGACATTACATTTACATCAGAAAGATCAGGTGAATTTGGTAATGCAACACCACATTTAGAACACGCACACACACACATAACACGTAACATATTACCAACATCACTGATTACAGAAACAAATGTCCAACAAACTATTGACACATCTAAAAAAAATTATCCTTCTATTGCAAATGCAGAAAGAAAATTATCTATATGTGAACCTGTCGCAATACAAGATGTTGTGCCACAACATAATCTGTCTACTCTGGTAGACGAAACACAAACAAAATACACAGTAACATCACCACAATATATTATTAACAGAAGACAAGCGAACACAGTAACTGAAATTATACCAGAGTTCAAAGAAAATATATACCTAAACACACCATCACAAGAACAAGCACACATTGCCGCACCAGACACCCAGTATTCTTTACAGATTCATCAAATCCAATCTCAATTTCTTTCAGGTGATTTTCTTACTGAAAATATTCCATCAAATACTGCTGACGTAGTAGAGACTCATGAAAGCGTTAAAGTTACTACCGAGGAAATTCGAGAACCAAAACCGAAAAAGATTACAAAGAAGAAGACAAAGAAACCGGATGAGAAAGAGGAAGTTCCTGAATCCATCAAGGAAGACAAACCTGAACCCTTAGTCGAAGAAGAGCCTAAACCAAAACCAAAGAAACTGAAACCTCAGCCCATCACTATAGAACAAACTGAGGTTAAACCAACTAAGTTAAAAATAACCGAACCAAAAGAAAATGTGCCACTGTTCGCTCAAATTAAACTTAAGAAAGCACAAGTTCCACAAAAGAAAGAAAGACGTTCTTCCAAATTGCCGAAATTCTTATTAAAAAGTAACATCAGGTTTATTGATTTTCCACCTTTATCTGAACTAGAACAGAAACCAGTGATTACTATTAGAAAACCAGACGTGAAAGATAGTGGAATTCTCTCCAGGAATATAAAGGAAGCAGACAAACTACCTAAACGAAAGATAAGAAAATCAAAAGAAGTGGAGAAAGAACTTGTTACATTAGAAAAACTTGACTTGGAGATGGATGAATTGAAGAAACAAGAACTCGAGAAAGTTGACGAACAATTTAAATATGAAAGACAACCTAAGAAACCAAAAGAGGAAGAACCGGAACCTAAGAAACTCGTCATTGGTAAAGGTAAAATACCCGAGACTCAAGAAACAGAAGACACTGTCAAATTGAAAAAGATTCCAGAAAAACCAAAAGAAATTCAAGAAGAACCTAAAGCGAAAACCAAGAAAGATAAACCTGAAGAAATTAAACCAATTGAAAAAGATGAAAAGAAACCACCAAAAATGACTCCTTTTGAACCCACAGATATAGAAAGAGACGAGCCAGAGAAACTTGAATTAGAAAAAATGGAATGGCCAAAGGATGAAAAAGAAAAGCCTGAAAAGGTTCCAGAAAAGAAACCAAAAGTAAAGAAATCTAAACCAGAACCTGAAGTTGTAGAAATTCCTCTTGTCAAAGGTGTACCTAAGAAACCAGAACCAGAAGAGGAACCTGAAGTTAAATTCAGAATACCAAAGAAGGATAAACCTGATGAGATTCCTGAAACAATTAAATTGAAACCCTTCAAAAAACCTGAACCTGAGAAGGAAAAGGAAGAAGAGGATCTGACTGTAGGTAAACCAAAACCAATTGAAATAAAAGAAACACCAGAAGAGGAAATGGAATTGCCTACACGTGATGTCAAGAAGACAAAGATAGTAAAGAAAAAGAAAAAAGTTCCAGAAAAAGAAATACCTACTGAAGAGGAACAAGTTCCTGAAGAGCAAGAAGTCCCAGAAGAAATACTAGAAAAAGTAGTTGAAGAAAAACCAAGTGAGGAATCTACACAATTTCCGGAATTTGTGGAGGAAAAACCTGAAGAAAAATTACCTGAGGATACACCAGAAAATTTGCAAAAGCAAATAATAAAGAAGAAGAAAAAGGTGAGAATTCAGGAAACCCCTAAAGAAATTGAACCTGAGGCACCAGTAGAGGACACTCCAGAAACAGAAATTATTGGAAAGACTAAACCAAAATTAAAGAAACCAGTAGTGGAAGAAATTAAACCGCAATTGATGAAAATAGAACGTAAGAAGATTATTCCAACTAAATTGGAATTCAGTGAACAGAAACCACTATTCGCCGAAATTAAACTTAAAAAACCGAAAGTTACACAAAAGAAAGAAGTAAAGAGTGTAAAATTACCCAAATTCTTATTGAAAAGTAACATCAGGTTTATCGATTTCCCACCTTTATCTGAACTAGAACAAAAACCAGTGATTACTGTTAGAAAACCAGACGTAAAAGACAGTGGAATTCTCTCTAGGAATATGAAGGAAGCTGACAAATTACCTAAACGAAAGATAAGAAAAACAAAGGAAGTGGAGAAGGAACTTGTTACTTTAGAAAAACTTGACTTAGAAATGGATGAATTGAAGAAACAAGAACTCGAAAAAGTTGATGAACAGTTTAAATATGAGAGACAACCTAAGAAACCAAAAGAGCAAGAAGAACCTGAACTAAAGAAACTCGTTATTGGTAAAGGTAAAATACCGGAGACTCAAGAAACAGAAGACACTGTAAAACTGAAAAAGATTCCACAAAAACCAAAAGAAATTCAAGAAGAACCTAAACCGAAAACCAAGAAAGAAAAACCTGAAGAAATTAAACCAATTGAAAAAGATGAAAAGAAACCACCAAAAATGACTCCTTTCGAACCTACGGATATAGAAAGAGACGAGCCAGAAAAACTCGAATTGGAAAAGATGGAATGGCCAAAGGATGAAAAAGAAAAGCCTGAAAAGGTTCCAGAAAAGAAACCAAAAGTAAAGAAATCTAAACCAGAACCTGAAGTTGTAGAAATTCCTCTTGTGAAAGGTGTACCTAAGAAACCAGAACCAGAAGAGGAACCTGAAATTAAATTCAAAATACCAAAGAAGGATAAACCTGAGGAGGTTCCTGAAACAATTAAATTGAAACCCTTCAAAAAACCTGAACCTGAGAAGGAAAAGGAAGAAGAGGATCTGGCTGTAGGTAAACCAAAACCAATTGAAATAAAAGAAACACCAGAAGAGGAAATTGAAATGCCTACACGTGAAGTGAAGAAGACAAAGATAGTAAAGAAAAAGAAAAAGCTTCCAGAAAAAGAAATACCTACTGAAGATGAACAAGTTCCTGAGGAGCAGCAAGTTCCTGAAGAGCAACAAGTTCCAGAGGAAATGCTCGAAGAAGAAGTAGTTGAAGAAAAACCAACTGAAAAACCAGCACAAGTTTCAGTACTTGTGGAGGAAATACCTGAAAAAGAAATTACAGAACCAGAAACTCCCAGCAAGAAAACTGTGAAGAAAAAGAAGAAACTTCCAGTTGAAGAGAAACCAGCGGTAGATGAACAAGCGGCACCTGTAGAGGAAGTTAAAGAACCTGAAACACTGACTGTGAAAAAGAAGAAACCAAAAGTTGAGAAGCCTATTGTGGAAGAAATTAAACCACAATTAATGAAAATCGAACGTAAGAAAATTGTACCGACAAAACTGGAATATAGTGAACAAAAGCCTCTTTTTGCTGAGATTAAACTTAAAAAACCAAAAGTTTCACAGAAAAAGGAACCAAAGACTGTTAAATTACCAAAGTTCTTATTGAAAAGTAACATTAGATATATTGATTTTCCTCCTATCTCTGAACTAGAACAAAAACCGGTCATAACGGAGAGGAAACCTGACGTGAAAGACTGTGGAATCTTATCTAGAAATGTGAAGGAAGCTGAGAAACACGTAAAAACAAAAACTCGAAAACCAAAAGAGGTTGATAAAGAACTAGTTACTCTAGAGAAGCTTGATTTAGAAATGGATGAGCTCAAGAAAAAAGAACTTGAAAAGGTGGACGAACAATTCAAGTATGAACGGCAACCTAAAAAGCCTAAAGAAAAAGAAGAAGAACCAAAGAAACTTGTTGTTGGTAAAGGAAAATTACCAAAACAAGAACCTGTTGAAGACGAGACAATAAAATTAAAGAAAGTTCCTGAAAAGCCTGAGGAAATTAAAGAAGAACCAAAACCGAAGCCCAAAGAAGAGAAACCCGAAGAAATCAAACCAATTCAAAAGGATGAAAAGAAACCATCGAAAATGAGTCCATTTGAACCTACGGATATAGAAAGGGACGAGCCAGAAAAACTCGAATTGGAAAAAATTGAATGGCCAGAAGAAGAGAAAAAGAAACCAGAAAAAGTTTCTGAAAAGAAACCTAAAGTTAAAAAACCAAAACCAGAACCAGAAGTAGTTGAAATTCCCCTCGTAAAAGGTGTTCCAAAGAAGCCTGAACCAGAGGAAGAACCTGAAGTTAAATTTAGAATACCACAGAAAGATAAACCTGAGGAGGTTCCTGAAACCATTACATTGAAACCATTCAAGAAACCTGAACCTGACAAAGAGAAGGAAGAAGAAGAATTAACTGTCGATAAACCAAAACCAATTGAAATAAAAGAAACACCAGACGACGAAATGGAAATACCAAAACGCGATGTTAAAAAGGCTAAGATTATAAAGAAAAAGAAGATACCGGAAAAAGAAGCACCGACAAAGGAAGAACAAACTCCAGAAGAAATATCTGAAGAAAAGATCGAAGAGGTTAAACCATCTGAAGAACCTATACAAGTTCCAATGGAAAAGAAAAAACCAAAAGATAAAAAACCTGTACTTGAGGAAATCAAACCACAACTAATGAAAATAGAGCGTAAGAAAATTTCACCCACAAAATTAGAGGTGACTGAACCAACACCCTTGTTTGCTGAAATTAAACTTAAAAAGCCAAAGGCTCCGCAGAAGAAGGAACCGAAGAGCGTTAAATTACCTAAGTTCCTATTAAAGAGTAACATTAGGTACATAGATTTTCCACCAATTTCTGAACTGGAACAAAAACCAGTAATAACAGAACGTAAACCAGACGTAAAGGACACCGGAATTTTATCGAGAAATGTAAAAGAAGCAGAAAAACACATTAAACCTAAAACAAAAAAAGTAAAACCTGTAGAAAAAGAAATGACTACATTGGAAAAACTAGATTTGGAAATGGATGAATTGAAGAAAAAGGAACTCGAAAAAGTAGACGAACAATTTAAATATGAAAGGCAACCTAAAAAACCGAAGGAAGAAGAACCTGAACCAAAAAAATTGATTGTTGGTAAAGGAAAAGTTCCGGAACTCAAACCAGCCGAAGATGAAACAATTAAATTAAAGAAGACTCCCGAGAAACCGGAAGATGTGAAAGAGGAATTGAAACCTAAACCTAAAAAAGAAGAACCTACGGAAACAAAGAAAGATGACAAAGAGAAAAAGAAACCACCAACAGTATCTCCATTTGAGCCAGTTGATATAGAGAGAGACGAACCTGAGAAACTTGAATTGGAGAAAGTGGAATGGCCCAAAGAGGAAAAAGAAAAACCAGAAAAGGTTCCAGAAAAGAAACCAAAAGAAAAGAAATCAAAACCTGAACCGGAAACAGTACAAATACCTCTTGAAAAGGGTGTACCGAAAAAACCGGAACCAGAAGATGAGCCCGAAGTTAAATTTAGGATACCAAAGAAGGATAAACCTGAGGAGGTTCCCGAAACTATTACTTTGAAACCATTCCAGAAACCGGAACCAGAGGAGGAAAAAGAAGAAGTTACGATAAAACCAACACCTAAAGAAGAACCTAAACAAGAACCCAAAGAAGAAATCACAGAAAAAATAACAATTAAAAAGAGGAAACCAAAACCTGTAGCTCAAGAAGAAGTAGCTGAAGAAATTACACTTAAAAAAGTAGAACCTAAACCAAAACCTGTAGTACAGGAAGAGGTTGCTGAAGAAATTACAATTAAGAAGGTAGAACCAGAATCAAAACCGGATGTTCCGGAAGACGTTAGCGAAGAAATTGTCATTAAAAAGAGAAAACCAAAACCTGTAGTTCAAGAAGAGGTTGCCGAGGAAATTACAATTAAAAAGGTAGAACCTGAGCCAAAACCGGATGTTCCAGAAGACGTTAGTGAAGAAATTGTTATTAAAAAGAAAAAACCAAAACCAGTAGTTCAGGAAGAGGTCGTTAAAGAAATTACAATTAAAAAAGTAGAACCTGAGCAAAAACCGGATGTTCCGGAAGATGTTAGCGAAGAAATTGTTATTAAAAAGAAAAAACCAAAACCAGTCGTTCAAGAAGAAGTCAGTGAAGAAATAACAATAAAAAAAGTGGAACCAGTACCCACACCAGAAGAAAATGAGGACGTTGAAGAAAAGGTGGTAATTAAAAAGAAAAAGCCAAAACCGACACTGCAGGAAACGGAAGATACTAGTGCCGAAATTACAATTCCAAAAACAAATGAACAGTCAAATGAAGATGTAGTACAAGAATTTACCGTTAAAAAGAAACCTCCAAGCAGAAAACCCTCTCTTGAAGAACATTCTGAAGAAATTACTATTAAGAAATTGAAACCTGTTCGAAAACCATCTCATCCTGAAATTCCTGAATATACAGACGTTGAAACTGTTACCTTCAGACCGCGTATGACAAAAACTAAGGAAGATGTAGAACAAGAATTCAAAATCCAATTGGATTCATATGCTGAAGAAGAAATTTCTATGTCTGGAAAAGTTAAATTGAAGAAGCAACGTCCTTTGACATTCTCAGAAGAAACTGGTGAAGGAACAATTCAGATTACAAAAGAAATTGAAGATGAAGGTCCAGTAGTGGAAGAAATAATTGATGAGGGTAGTGATGCTGAAGAACTACCATACGATGTTCAGGAACCAGAAGACGTTGAAGAAAGTTTCCAACTACCTCTTAAAAGAAAACAGAAACGTTATTCTATACAAGAAGAAAATGAAGAAGAAGTTAAAATTGGTTTGCGTAGAACTTCTAAAACAACAGAATCATCATATGAAGAAGAATCGATAACATTAAAACCAAAGAGAAAACCATCACAACCAACGTTCAGTCAAGGTTATTATAATTCGAATCTGACAGCGTTTGAACTTTAATGCTTAACTCACTTTTCAGCTGCTTATCTAATCTTTGCTTTTTGTATTACATACACATATGTTAGAATTATACAAAAAAATCTTTTCAGCCTTGACATCATTGTAGTAAGTATTGAGGATAAATATTTATTTACGGACATAATATATGCATAACTAACGCATCAGCCTTTAATAATGGAACTTATTTACAATGTAGTGTGTTAATTTTATGTAACACTTGTTTTGATCTGATATTTCAGAAGCCGTTTCGCTTAGTATTACGAAGGAAAGTGAAGTATTTGAGGAAGATGTAAAAGAAACAGTTGTAACGGAAGTTCAGGAAGGTGATCTGTTCTTCTCGATCTGTTCATATGTGGCTGAAACCGATGAAGCCATTAACTTGGTTGAAGGTGAACGTGTTTACGTTTTGGAGAGTCACAATTCAGACTGGTGGTTTGTAAGGAAACATCTGACAGAAGAAAAGGGATGGGTTCCAGCACAATATCTTATGGACGAAGTCAATTATACCATCTATGTACAGAAGAAACTCCATGAGAAAATTGATAAGCTGCCAGTATTTGAAAGTAAGTGGTTAAAAATTATTTGAATGATATTTTATTACGTAACTACCTGTTCCTCTTATAGAACCTCAGCCACACGAGAAAGCAACGGCACCAAGATTCGTCGAAAAATTACAACCAAAACATACTCCAGATGGCTACACGGTTCAATTTGAGTGCCAGGTCGAAGGTAATCCAAGACCACAAATCACCTGGTTCCGTCAGACAGCCATTATTAAGCCATCATTAGACTTCCAAATGTTCTACGACGAAGATAACGTTGCAACACTTATTATCCGCGAAGTGTTCCCAGAAGATGCTGGTACATTTACGTGTGTAGCCAAGAATTCTTGTGGTTTTGCTTCAAGTACCACAGAATTGATTGTCGAAGCACCACTTTCCGATCACGGTTCTGATGTACTGTCTGGACTTTCGCGCAAGAGTTTGTCCAGAGAATCATCGTTAGCAGATATACTGGAAGGAATTCCACCTACTTTCTCCCGAAAACCAAAAGCTCAATGCGTCAATGAAGGCGAAGATGTAACATTCGAATGCCGTTTAGTGGCAATTCCAGAACCAAATATTCAATGGTTCCATAATGGAAAACAGTTAACTACTACCGAAAATGTCACTATCATTACAGAATCAGATATGCATATGTACTGCAGTATATTGCAAATTAAGAAGGTGAAGAAATCACAAGAAGGTACATATGAAATTCACGCGAGAAACCGGGAAGGAGAATCGTCACTTACCATTCGTCTAAAAGTAAAAACTGGACAAAAGGAACCTCCGCAAATCTTGGAGCCTCTGAAGAGTTTGATTGTTAGAGAGGGAGAAACGGTAATGATGAGTACACACATTGTGGGTAACCCTGCACCAAAGATCCAATGGTTCAAAAATGGTAAATCTGCACCCAAATTACCAACAACATCCGAAAATGACGTATTCACGTTGACATTGTTGCGTCCGGCTGTTGAGGATACAGCGGAATACACAGTAAAGGCAACCAACTCTTTGGGATATGTTGAAACAACAGCTCTGCTTACTGTTGAAGGTAAGATATAAAATGTGTCATTTCAATTTTATCATTGCATTTACTAATAGAAAAATATAAACTGGATATATTTGAGTCCATTTGCTTAAATGCTTCATTAATAATATGCCAAAACTTAATTGCTTCAGCTGCACTGCTAACCTCTATCGCAGCTCAGACCACCTCTTCAACTGTCCATTCATTAGTCGATATTGTTGTTACTGAAGTACAGGATGGTATGCCATATTACACTATACAAATATTGTGTGCTTTTATTTATTTCATAGTGAACAGAATAAATTAATAACGGGTATTTATTTTTTAGAATGTGCTAGTCACAGACCAGAACCACCATTATTCATTGAAAGGTTCCAAGAACAGAGTGTACCAGAAAAAGGAACACTCAAATTATATGCACGGGTAACAGGTAATCCTGTTCCCGAAGTGACCTGGTTACGTAATAACAAACCCCTGGAACCGTCATCAAAGGTAAAACTATCATACGACGGAGAAAACATTGAACTGGTGATTAAAGATGCAGACTCTGAGACGGATGCTGGTAATTACAAATGTATTGCCAGCAACCCAATCGGCAAAGCATCTCATGGCGCTAAGATAACTGTTGACGTCGATAAAGTAACTTTCACTAAGAAACTCAAATCTGTGGAGATTGAGGAACATGAAACATTAATATTGCAATGTGAAACGTCACATACTATGTCCACGAAATGGTATCACAATGGCAAAGAACTTAGTGGAATGGATCACAGAGAATTAATTCAAGAAGGAAAAGTCCATCGACTAGTTATTAAGAGTACATCCATCACCGATATGGGCACGTATAAGTGCACCGTGAAAAACCAAAAGACAGAATGTACTGTTACTGTTAAAGAATCAAAATTAGAATTTATCAGAAGGTTACAAGACTTCGAGGTAAAGGAAAAGGAAATAGCTATTCTAGAAGTTGAACTTAATTCTGAAAGAGCTAATGTCAACTGGTTCAAAGATGGTCAAAAGATCAATGAAACCGACAAGAGGTTCACACTGGAAAAAGAAGGACCTATCAGAAAACTTCTTATTCGCAGTGCTTCGATTCACGACGAAGGTGAATACACATGCGCCTTGCCCGAAGAAGAATGTTCCGCGGAGGTAACTGTAATTGAGCTGCCTCCTGAGATCTTAACTAAAATGCAGGATCAGACAATTATGAAGGGTGAAAAGGCAACATTCGAGGTAGAACTGACTAAGGGTGACGCCTTGGTTCGTTGGTTTAAGGATAACAAAGAATTACAGTTCTCTGAACACATTCAATTATCTATTGACGGAAAACGTCAGAAGTTAAAGATTTACAATTCAGAAATGGAAGATGCTGGAGTTTATACCTGTCAGGTGAGTAAATATAGCATAGCTCCGATAGCACATATTACATTATATGTATGATTTGTTATTGTCAGGTGGGAGATCAAAAGTCTACAGCAAGATTAACGGTTCAGGAGCCGCCATTTGATTTTATTACACGATTACCAGATGTTACTACCGTTCCTCTGGGTAAAGATGCCGAATTTATGGTTGAAATTTCAAGACCGGACGTACATGTGAAATGGTTCCGCAAGGACACAGAGATTACAGAAAGCTTACGGTACATGATCTTGTCAGATAAATGTGTCAGGAAGCTGATCATTAAACAGGTTACATTGGAAGACCAGACAGAATATTCGTGCTCAGCGTTTAGTATGACAACATCGTCCACGTTAAAGGTGAAAGTAGAAAAGAGGATTACTACAGGTAAGTACTGGTTTTATTTAAATATTCTGTTTGAAATTACAATGATTATAACAACATTATGCAATAAGGTCCACCATCGCCGCCACGCGGTCCATTGGACGTGTCGGGCATGACTGCAACTTCCTTCACACTGCAATGGTTACCGTCGGAATCCGACGGAGGTTCGAAGATTCTGGAATATATTGTAGAAATTAGGGAGGCAGAGACAAAGGAATGGAAGAAGATAGGTGCTTCAAAGGAAGATATAACGGAATTGCCCATCTCAAATCTCAAGACTAGTGTTGCATATAATTTCAAAATCACCGCAAGGAACAAAATTGGACTCAGCGAACCCTTCATGCCAGAAGATAAGATAATCGCTGGTCAAAGACTGAGTACGTATACTTTATTCGTATGTGTATGTACAAATGCATTTATACATTATTGTGATAAGTATATAGTTAAATATAGTATTGGTTGTAGAGAGCTGAACTAATTGCTTGGCTATTATAAACTGTTTAGTGTAGGTTAATGACGGATTTGAAGCTTGTAATAAAATTACAAAAAGTTTGAAATTCTTATTTTGCAATGGATTTACGCTTTGCCTAATATTTATTAATGCTTTTAATGCTTTACTTTAATAGGAAGAAAACCTATAATTAATGAAAACACAATGTATGCTCTTTTGGGAATATTTCCTGCTGCAAAAGTAACAATAAAAGGTAATATGCTATTTTATTTCAAACTAATAGAAAACTTGCATTACATTCATACCTTCAAATAACTTTGATTGACAATGATGTAATGGACAGTGTTAATAAATATTATACTGCACATAGCTCCACCATCATGCCCAACAAATCTCCAAGTGCCCGAATTCACGAGTCGCAGCGCGTCGTTAAGTTGGGGTCCGCCAGTCAGCAATGGTGGTGCAGATATAACGGGATACATTATAGAAAAACGTCTTGCTGGTAGTCCAAAGTGGGAGAAAGTCATCACGTTGGAACCAAATGTGTTCCAACACACAATTGAGAATCTCAAAGAGAAGAATGAATTCGTATTCCGTGTATTTGCCGAGAACGCTATTGGCATGAGTACACCAGCAAATACTCAAGTCATCGCACTTAAGAAACATGCCAGTACGTTTCTAATTGATAATAAATTTAATCGCCAAACATTGTTCTCAACAATATTCTGTTCTAGCTGTACCATCACCACCCACCCGGCCGTTCGACATCAGATGCATTGGACCCAATGCCGTTGTTATCGAATGGGGCGTACCAGAAAGTGATGGTGGAGCACCCATTGAGGGTTACAACATCGCCATCCGTGACACGAAGAAAACCATGTGGATGGAAGTGGGCCGAACACCAAAGGGTATTCTGAAATACACGTTACGCGACTTGCAGGAAGATCACGAATATTTGATAAGGATATTCGCGCGCAATGAGGTGGGACTTAGTGATCCTTTGGAATCGGATGAACCGTTCAAGGTCCTACCATCGGCAGGTAATTATTTCAATTTAAACAAAAACCAGCGATGGTAAGTAGTTTTGTAATTGACTAATCGTCATATAATGTCATGATACAGAAACAGACCAGGAAGAAGCAAGGGAAACAACAGACCGTGACCCCACATCATACAGTACGGAAACCACTACTTCCTGGATGCGTGAAGCGAATATGGATGCTGATATCCATTCGTACGCACGTGGCTCGTTATTGCGCAGAGACGAGTACTTCTTCCGAATATGGTGTTATTCCAAACAGTTATTTAAATAAAAAGACGGGTGTTACCGAGAACACACGTCACAACAAAATATACATATATGTAGTTATATAAAAAAATCCCCCGAAATTATTATGATTGTATATATTGCGAATTGTGAAGCGACTAGTGTGTAATGTCAATTGTTTTTACATTGTGTTTGTTATTGTTAACAACTGTGATACGAATGTATGGTTATGCAAGTGCATGATTTGAAACATGTTTTCAGCTTATTTAAAATTATATTCTAAAGAAGTTGGTTTTTTATACTTCTTTCTTGTTATGCCACTATTCAGAGATTAAGTTGTATGTTACATAACCGTAACTATACTGTCCGGTTCGTCAATGTAACATGCGCAAGCAAACATTCTTCAAATGGGAGACAATATAGGTGCAAATATGTTCAATTTTGCAGTTTGTTATGTCTGCACATGTTACACGGACTCACCTTCTATGTGTTGTATTATTCTTAATTTAAATAAATGCTTATCTATAATATATTTACGTTATTATTATTCGTATATGCAGCCAATGGCCAGTATTAGATACCATGACTGGTTGTACATGACGAGTTAGTAACCAATCAAAAAACAACTGACTGAAAATTACCTACTACGATTGGTTGTTTATAACAAGTAAATTGCCAATAAGAACTCACCACTTTCAGAATAGATTTCTCCCACCAAAATTTGATAGTAATTGTTTAGCGTTAGCATACTGGCATTGTTGTTTAGGACAAATATTAACTAATGTGTACATCAAAACCACATGGAACAGATCAGGTATTTATTTACATTCTGTCGAATAAATATATAAAACACAGAAAATTGGTTGATTATTTTAATTCGATTAACTTATGCATAATACAAAAATAATCACAAGAAATGCATATTTAATTAAATTATAAATAAAACACTTTATTATTACAGTATTAAATTACTTTGATTGAATTAAAAAATTAATTTAGCTTAATTACGATAACAAATAGCACGTAAAATATTTACACATATTTATGAACAATGCCTTTACACATCTAATTTATACAATAATAATCATAATCATGATGATGATCATTAATAAAAATTACAACCATAGTTCACTAAAAGCCTGATACATCGGTATAAATATATATATAGAGTAGACGCATGTTAACCAACTCACAAGACGATACATACAAGAGGATGATGAGACTGAGACAGTAAACATAAAAATTCCAACACTGAGTCGTTCAATCAAGTCACTTTACTACTGGAGAACAACAATGAAACGACTGTTTAATATTCGTATTCCATATTGCGCGTAGGTATTGCAAATACGAGTATATATGTACTAACTTCATGGAACCGAAACGAAACAATAATTATGGGTGGGTGGCGAAGTGTGGGGTGGGGGGTGGAGGGCAGTGGAATACAACTATACAATTTAACAACCGCTCACTAAACCAAAAACAACAGGTAACATATACATAGGTAATGGATAATATAAAACCATAGCGATGATTAAGTATCACTTTGAGGGATGAAATTGTTCTCGTACAATTAACATAGAACTGTTAGTGCAATAG
>JAGJTL010000059.1:3618994-3632937 GCA_022063505.1 Calosoma granatense
ATGAACAATTGAAAAATATGTATATGCGAAATGAAATGCGGTTGATGAATTGAACAGTTTTTATACACGTAGATATTATTATTATTATTATATAATAAATGTTTGATTTTGTTTCATATAGATTAGCGCATTTGGTTGGTTAGTTTACGTCAAGTTGTAATAACAAGCATTTATACACATGTAACAGATACAGTCACGGCGTGAATGAAGAATGTACACATATTTATTTTATTTATATTTATGTAAGGTTGTACGTGTATGTATGTAGTTGGATAGTAGTAATATTCCGGATGTATGTAGTAATATTATATGTATGAATGTAACTACTATACAGCACGAATACGACAGATGTCTGACGCAGTGTACATGATGTGTGGTGGACAAGGATGACGGGAAGTCTAGATAGTGTGTATGTGTGTGGATATTTCTTTAAGCTTTGCCAGTTACTCTCTCAGTATGAGAGCAGAGCATGGCAGAGAGATATACAGAGAGAAAGAGAGGCGAGTATGTATGTGTTATGTACAGATCCGTCGTCTTGTTTTACATTACATTACTTTCCTAGACGCGTCATTCTAACTTACTTACATTTAGTCTTTGTTATTTATCTTTCATAATTATAGATTAGGTATATAAATATTATATGTATATGTAGGTATATATGTACATGGCGTGTGCTAGCTACTAGGTACATGTACACGATTAGATTTCGGCCCGATCTAGGCTGTCGGGCTGAAAGTAATCGTTACAGTAAATATTTTTGGTTAGAGATCTTTGGGGTTTGAGTGAGAACACGTGATTGTAATACCGCTCGTTATCGTGCACTTGGAACGGTTTAGGTCTATGCGACTTTTGATTAGTTGCAGTAGTAGGAGTAGTAGTAGTAGTGGCGGCGCTAGTAGTAGTAATCATGGCCGACGTGGTAGTGACAACACCGCTTTTATTTAGTTTCGCTAATGTCTGATTCGGTTTGTTGCTTCTGTATCTGGACGTATTTCGTTCGTAATGGTTGTCGGTAGCGAGGTCCGAATACTTTTCGTGTGGCAATATGCATTTGTCGTTAGTTTTCTGGTTCTGAATTGTGCAGTATCTATTTACATCCCAGTATCTGTTGTCGGCACCAATCAGATGCCTCGATATTCGAAACCCGGTTTCGGTTTCGTTGTCTGTTTCGCGGTTTTCGTCGGCGGGTCGGGTCGGCAGTGTTCGAGACTTTTGCCGATTTTCGACACCGCTGATGACATCACTAAGCCGATCTTCAATAAAGCCACTACTTGTTTTGTATGTGAGTGTGGGATGCTATTTATTTACAGCATTACGTTAATCACATGTTAGTTTTCATGTTAACGGGGAAGGTTTTACACTGATTGAAAGTTAAACACAGTGGAAAGATGATAGTTTGAGTTAGTTGTATTTACACATGATGTTGATAGATTGATTCAGTGTTAAGAGTGTTAATAAGTACTATTTACTATACAAACTGTCAATCTTTCCACTGATATTTGAACGAACGCAGGGACACTGACTACAAGGTAGGTGGTATAACGGGTGTTTTGGTATGTGAGAGAAATTGTGCAGCCTCCGTATGTCCCCTGTCGACGTTTGGCGGCTCACTGAGCGCGAGATTAGAATCAAGTGAGATGATTTGAGAAAGTGCTCAGTACAGGAGTCTGTGTGGAAAATAGAAACAAAAGTCACCAATGTGTTTGTGTATATATGTACAAGAACGCGATCAAACTTCAGACATGTAATAGCATATTCAGTATAACCCGTTAGCCCGTTACAAATATATCTAATCAGTATATGTAATATTTTAACGTAATACAAAATGACCGGTATATACAAATAGTAAAATGAACTTTAGTTAAATATATACGTATATGCAAAACTATAGTTTAGAGAATCACATTCTGCAAACCTAGCGGAACCGATAGTAGTTAACGAGTAACGATTGTACAAATTAAATTTCAATTAAACGTGTGACAATTCGAACGATATTAAAACAGCAATAAATCATCGATAACGGTTCATTAAAATCGAGTTATGCTTTACGTTAAAAAAAATCCGGCTGACGAGGCGAGCGTTTGTCAAAGCAGCGAGCGCTCTGGTGCCGGCCTGCTTCTGAAGTGTGATTGCGAACAAAGAGATATGTATACAGAGAGTATTAGAGGCAGCGGTATACTGTCGGTGAGTGAAGAAACAAACCAACATGAACTTGTGGTGTTGGAAGTGCGCTTAGAGTTGAGCAGGCATGTAAAACAGTGCGGCGGTGAGGTGCAGTACAAAGTCACTAAAGAGTGTTAATTACACACACACAGTGCATGAGGTGCATTTCAGTTCCAACCCTTCTCCTCAAAAGTAAAACACACGTCGTCCCATCGCCAACAGATGGCATTTCCTTAGTCCCAATATGTGTTTCGTTATTTGCTGAATGTGATGGTAAGAGAAGACATGCCATTTCACAACTCATTCTTGCTATTGCTGTTCAGAAGTAGAAATTAAAATTTTAAACAACAGTAGCATGAATTTAATACAAATTCCACTCGAATGTAATTAGGTGTTGAATGTAATTTTGAGTAACGTTGTGAAATGTTCGTCCCCGTTCAGAAGATATGATTAGGAAGATTAAATACAAACATTATGTTACAATCGTGCTTGGTATGCCATGATTGTTCTATACAAGACAGAAAATGCAACTAGAAAAAATAGAGACATAATGAATTGTATGTTATTATTAAACAGAATCATGCACTGATTATTTTACAACAAAAATGTTATTTACATGTACGTACAGTCACAAAGACTTATATAGGTATGTATAAATTATTTACCGTTTACCTACGGACGCACACAACATACATAAAAACTGTCGTATTGTCATTTTATGTTAAAAATTTACATTCATGTTAGATGATGACACAGATCTCTATTTTTTCTGATAGTAGTGCTTAAAACATTCGATAAATTGAATAATATAATTAATAACTGTGCACACGTACAATCGCACATACATAAAGGAGTTGCACTCATACACGCATATACATCCATTCAATCAACCATCCATCCATCCATCCGTACAGGCACACATACTAGAGACAGAGTGGGACGCAAATGATGACAGCACTCGTCCTGTTGCTAGAGAACTGTCATCGGGGTGCGTTAGAGGCGGCAGCAGTACGGCTCGCGGTGGAACTTTGACGGTTAGTCAGATGTTGCAGAGTAGCGAGAAACGTTTTCACTAACTCGAATCAATATACTCGTATATATAGCACCATTATAATAGAATCTGATAGTTGCAGTTATCAAAGTTCCAACGTGGCGGACTTGGGCTACACTGCACCACGACTAACTCGGAACACACACACACACACACATACACACACAGTAATTACAATTACTGCAACTGTGATGACATAGTGTGCAGCGTGTGGGCAGAGTTTTGGGGGTTTGTAGTGCGATAGTAGTGTCTTTTATCAGGCAGTGGTCATAAAATAAGTAATAGCTGTTTTGAAAACCGCTATACGTTTCAGCATCAGTTCTCGCATGTTTGTTTCACTATTCGATTTATGTCTCTCGCGCTCGCACTCACTGTGTTTTCTAACAAAACGCGCGCGTTGGATGATTTGTTTGCTTGCGTCCCACACGCAAACGAAGTGATTGCAAAAACGTCCGCTGACCACGGGAATTACAAGAAAAACAGTAGGTACAGCGTCCAGCAACGTTCCGCAACGTAACGTAACGTAACGCAAACAATGTTCAGAGTTAATGTGAAATCGGTGCCATCCAACATATACCTTTATACCATACTTGTACAATGTTATTACATATGTACCGACATGTAAAGTTGTACAACAACAGACACAGGGTGATTTGCGAGAGGAATATGACTCCCGTACACTAGTATATGTATAATTATTTATTTATTATATGCAATGTACCGTGACATTATGTACGGACCGAATGAATGAATGCATGAATGCTATTATGTAGTGCTGAGGTGAGCGGTTGTCAAAACAGCTAGCACTCGTATTCCACAACGCACGCTTTGCGAGCAGTGGACGAGCGATGCGCCTTGTGCTACACTCTGGTGGGTGGTTGCAGTACCATTGCGGCCAGACGTACCTTCATCACTTCCGGGCTGCTCGCCGAACCCCTCGACCTGCTTCCGGGCGTAGTCGTGTATATCGCGTCCGCTGGAATACCGCCCGGACCCGTAGCGTTCTTCTCCAGGTCCAGTTTTTCACTGTAAAATAGCCATTTTCTTTTGTAAAACCCCGGCGCAACGTAATACAACAACAACGACATCAGTGGAGGCACACTGAACTCTAACCTTTCCAACCAACAATTACTATACCACATTACATTGTTCTTGATATTCCCCAGATATCCTAGATTCACAAATGTATAATTATAATCAACGTTCTGTACAGTGAAATGAAACATTTACTTTCAATAGACTGTCATTTGTAGTAAATTGCCAATTATGTTCTATGATTTGTTCCATGCTAAATGCGATTTATTAAATTTCACTGATGATGATATTCTGTCACGCAATGAAAATTATTTGCTATTGATTATTTAAAGAGAAACACTAGTGATGGATATGCATATGTAGTCAAAGTTACGTATTACAAATGATAATGATAAGAACAACAATAATTTTCACTGAACGCAAATATCGCGTGCTAGTAATAGCATACGTACACACATATGTATCACTGTTCAACATAATCATGCAGATATAAATTCACATTTAGAATAATATTTGTAGTTTTCTTTTATATTTCTCTTTGTATCCATTTTATTTATTGCTGGAGAAATTCTAAAGGAAGCACAATATTATAATCACACGTTTGTATCTGTTTGAGACGATAAAAAAAACTGCGGGAATGTTTATACTGGCACAAAGCGTCTTATCGCAAGTTATTTTGAGAAAGAAATGTCTGCGAATAATGTAAATCAAATTTAAAGAATTTCAAGCCTTATGTCCCCCACTATACAAGTGCTTTTATCGTAATAACTCTCGCCCCCTAGAATATATTTCTTTTTTATTCGTTTTAGATTAAAGCGCGTGCGAATAAACCAGCTTACAGATTTTATAGGAAAGATGGCTTTTATTTTACCTGCAAAAAAAAAACATAATAAAAATACAAATTCTCGCAATAAACGGCGTCAGGGCCAAGTGCGCGCGATCCCACTGAGGCTTTGGAATAAATTACATTTTCAAATGAACTTTTAGCCCATCGTAAACTGACGGAGTAAAGACAGCGTTTTAACTGATTGGATCATAAAACGGATGCTACAATGTCAAGTGAAACCGCAGTCGCTAAGCTGTACCGGAATTACAAGTAACATATCAATTACAGCGTAACGTGACAACTCAGTAGATACATTTCGACAAAATGCAATACTCATGTCTGACCGTGAGAGAACATACGGCAAACACCGTCAAGTCTACCGGAACAGAACAGCAGAACAGCCCCAATACTTGCTTCCGCAACAGGATTTAATAGTTCAATTTGAAACAAGCACACGTACAATGAACCAATAGTAAAACCACTGTTGCACTTCTGCAAGTTTTACTTTTATCTAAACAAAGCAGCACGTATATAGAATATGGCTGCCGCCGACCGTTAAACATTGTAGGTAAATAAAATACCTACATAGCTCTTCCGTTTAACCGTCTAACCAAACTTAACTTTAAACAACGTAAAAATGACCGTATGGAGTTTGTTTTGTTACCATGGAACTTTTTTTTTGTTTTGTTTTCTCGCGCGAAAGAGTGTCTGAAAGGACTGCAAGTTCTCTTATTACAAGACACGTGAATTTAAAATAATGAGCAAAATAAACAAGTGCAGCTATTAATAAGTAGCGAGCACAAAATCTAATTACTACTTCGATAATTACGCTCCTAAAGATATATCGATTTTAACACATGCAATTGGCATCTTATAACATTACAGCATCGACATCATAAAACCGCTTAAACAAGAAAGCAAAACTCTCGACAGAAAATAACAAGTTGTATGCCAATAAATGGATGTAACAAGTGAAATAATGCGGAAAATTAAGGTTTCTTTCTGGTACGGATGAATAAATAAATTAAATTGTCAAACTACGTTTTCGAATTGTGAAGCACAACTGGTGGGTTAAATACGTATTTCAATTTAAAAGCTTCAAAGCTTGATTCTATAAGGACGTCACAATATATTTGTTCCGAGAAGCAGCGCGCACACACATTTGCATATTTAATCATTTCGTTGTAGTGAATGCGTCCGTAAGAGTATGTTCGCAATTTATTTGCAGATGTACTTCATTGAATTATAACGAAATTGGCTCTTCGAGTAGAAGCCGTTTCGGAATACATAAATGTACTGGAAATTTATAATATAACGTACAAGAAACCTGTATCGATAAAATATACGGGTATGGAGGAGGTAATCAGTGCCCGACTTGCAAGGCAAGAGCAAAGTACTTTTCATTTGACAAAATGAGTTATTATTACCCACGTAATGAGAACCTACAAATTTAAATACATCATTTGTGCTAGTAACTTATTCTCAGACGTATTATTTAGAATAAGCTACACTGAAATATCCACTACAAAAGTATATATGTAATCATTTCGTAAAATTACTGTTGACAATTAGTTCTGAAAGCGCTGTATACTCCACATGTTTTACTGGAATAGATTTACATAGTTATTTCACTTTAACTATCTAAATATGTACACATGTTGTTAAGTTTAAATGAAGTATTAACAACACGTAGTATACACTTCAGTTCCGTTTAGTAATGGAGACTGAAATGAGATGGCAAATAATCAGCGAATTCTCGCGTAGGCCATGATGAAAAGCAAACAACTAGTAAAGAATCGGGGCTTCGTAAATGACAATGTATGACGCGAGCCGGGTTAATCCACAATTAACTCGTTGTGGAGATGTTCTGAATTAAAGTTGAAGCGTTTGTTGTTAAACTTGTGCGTATGTGTGTGCGCCTCTCCTCCACACACAGAGCAATTATAATGTGGAACCTTGCTAATAAAACTCTTAACATATTTTATGAACGTTGAGAGAAGAGTATGTGTAATTGAAAGTAAGTGAGCAGTTCACAAAGAAGTGATGTAGAGCTCATAGTATTCTGATCAATGCGTAAAGAATTTCCACATTAGCCGCTAGTACTTCATAACAATTTCATTAGACAAACTTGCTTTCGATTAACTTTTATTGGACTGGAAGTTGAAAGATAATTACACGCAGCTGATTATAAAATACTAGTGGTTTCAGTGGTAGATGTTAGTATATAGTTTATATGAGTTTATATGTGGAGAAAACAGCTGTAGTAACCACAGTTCAGGTTTCGAGTATCTGTCAAACCATCGCAGTTGAGAGAACTAGCCACCGTATTCCACCAAGGAAACTATTTCAATACTCCACAACTCACCTGTCTAGATCGGATGGTTTGAAATCTCCTTTTCCTGTAACAGAAAATGACAGATGTTAGATTATTTCATAATTAATATGGCGGAAATAAACAAATTTCTCCCCCGGAACCAGTAGTAAACTATAAATCATCTGCTATTGTAATATTACTAGTTGTTGTAGCTACTATGTATTATTCTGCGATTTCGGATCATTTGTCATTTCTCGTTTCGAATAGCTACTACGATTGCGCTTGTAGTTTTTCAATCAGTCTTCTCATTGCAATTATTCATCTTGAGAAACGTCCCCTCCAATTCATGAAGATTGATTATTCGTCCCGAAAATTTCAGTTTCCGATTGATTTCTCGATAAAACATCGTGCGTTATGTCTGGTAATCGTTGAACTTTGCTACTTAAAACAATTCTGACACATTGATGTCATACATTTTTCATGTTCTTCGTCAAATCTCACTTAGTAGATAGAAAAAATATAATCTTATAATATGATAGTCTGAAATAGTGGCGTAAACAGTTAATTTATTTTGCTTTCAGATATGCAATTGATTCTTTATATTGAATTTGTTTTTGCAGAAGAACATTTCTATATTATGTTCCCATAATTCTAGCATGTTTATCTCCTAATATCAAACATTTTCCAAGTATTGCGACACACATAAGGAAATGTGTTGAACCTCTGAATATTATTCACAAGTTCAACATTAAATATGTTGAATACGAAGTATATTAAAAACGCACAAAGGTTGGATGGATACTACAATATCGCCACAAGTATACACATTTACTGTTGACAATTCGCCACGTCACTGTTGATATTTGGGGCCTTGTGAATATAAGAAAAAAATATATAAAGTCTGGGATGTGCCCCTGTCAACGGCTGCGTATACCACTGCCGGCATTATAATAAACCAAATTCGGTAGCACCGCTCAAGTCGAAGTGTACTGACAGATTTAAATTTAATTTTACATGAGTTTATGGTTGGAAAAATGTTTAAAACGGATGCATGAGAATATATATGTAAATGAAATAAACCTGCAATGCAATGTGCTACAAATGTCGATTAGCACAATTTAAATAAAACACGTGGATCCGATTATTTTTTTATTTATCAGTTTTTATCACTACGCAATAAATTGACATAACTCAAATAGTAAAAAAATATTTATTTCGCAGTAATTTCATAGTACGCAATGAAAGAGACCAATTTCAAAATTAAAATTGAAAATCATGAATTCTATAAAAGATATTCATTGCTTGAATCCATGTAAATATTTACGTGCATTTAACTTTTTAATTGGCAATGAAACCGATAAATTTACAATTCAAATGACAAATTAATACCGAGTTCGGTTGATATTCAATTTTTCAATTGTTTTAAGACAATAACGTTGGTTATTGTTTGGTGTGAATGAAGCGTGTTATTTGAATGTAAAACGATACAGAATAGGTTATAAAATGGATAAAAATTCCAGCGAAATCAAATTAATTCTAGTGCGTAATATAAATATTTCATTATTATCCTTCGTAAATTACAAGGATTGCATAATCATCTCGGAACAGCGCGTTATTTAACGAATATAATACTTCGAGAAACTCATAGCTTTATTTATTCTATTCTTACATCCTTTCAAAACACACAGATCAAAAGAGATGTACAGAAAGGAACGGCTGTCTCATTTAACAGATAGCACTGACATAATCTCGCCTTAAAAAATAAGAGAAAACGAAAACATACGCTTGACACTTCTCATTTATTCCAATGTAATTCTCCGGTAGTGAAAAAACAACAACTGACAGGAAGGTAAGTACACGTATATAAACACACAAACATACACGCGTACGCACGCACGACAGCAAAAGTCACCCTGGAGTTTCAAACATAATATCACACTTTGTGCTTAGAGTGTTCACGTTCAGTTCTACGTAGGCTGCTTCCTGTCAATAGCGGATACAGTTAAAGTGTGACAGAGAGAGTGAGAGGTTTTGTCAGCTTCTCCAAAGTGATTGCTATCTCACGTGTGACGACGCACCGTAATAGAAGCAACGCGTATGAAATAGGTTTTTAAAATGCGTATACTTTTCAGAGAGATAGCAAACATTTTGCAAGATGCACGCGGAACGAATCGAACGCTTGCACATCGTACTACACATACAAATCTGTCTTAATACGGTGCGCATTCGTAGCAGCAAGTGCGTCGATGTACGAGCCAGGGTATAAACCCTTCGAGGGTGCGTAAATTAGGTTACGTTGTGGGCAAAAATAAACCCGCAAGCGGAAAGCAGTTTCGATGATTTACGTGTACATAATCGTGATTAAATTTGTTTGTTTACAAGCTAACCCCGAACAAATCGTTAAATATCGACGAACTAATTGAACCGCCGCCTTGAGGGCCTGACCGTTAACGCATCGAGGACTAGGAAGTTCCGGTTCGTACGTTATTGGACAAATCTACTTAACGTTTAAACGTGTCAACTCTCACCGATGCAATCAGCAGATGGATAACAATTTCAACGTGTTCCGTTACGTAATTTCGTTAATACACATTTTATATTCATGCATCTAATTTTTCGTTGGTAAATTTTGCTGGTGTGTAAATGTGTCTGCGTGTGAAACGAAGGAATTTACATGATATTTCAGCGGTGATGAATACTTTTTCATCTAATTCAGGCGGTGAGTTATTTCGTTTGTGGCCCATGGTAATTTTCAAACTTCAAAACAATAAAGTGGGAAATTACGAAAAAAGGGAGAATGCAAAATCACCCTGTGCGACACGGATACGATTATCCTGCATTTTTAAATTAAAATTCCAACCCTTATCCCTTTATTTTGCAAAATACTTTTGGGCACGTAACACATACGTACACCAATATCAAAAACGGTTTCCATATCGAGGGTCGTGTGACGTGATGTGACTTGGAGCTCCTCTGGCAGCCAACGTGCAAAGTGCCGAATGGTGTATGTGTGTGAGCTCCGTTAATTGAGATTATTCACATGAGCGAACATTGATATAAACTACATGTCGTAGTAGTCGCGTACACTCGCGGTTTCCCCAGCTTAATTTGTTTACGCACAAGTTCGGGATAGCTATCAGGAGAATTGTAAAAGTTCACCGAGATAAGGTGATCTATCTAATAAGGTAAACGATTGGAACGTTAAAAATTTAAATTGCACTCAAGTAAGAAATATGGTCGACAGTTAACGATTACGATTCAACATCTCCGGCGAATAGTATAGCCATGGAACTGAGTAGGTTCTAGGATTCTGAATGATGATGTGAATGAATATACTTATATACACAAACATGGTTCGGAAAATGAGTTTACAAAATCGTTATTACTTCCGTAGCTTGCTAAACAGCATGCAATATATATTTTCAGTAAGTCTGATCGCGAAACGTACATACATATGTATACTCGTGAGAACACTTAACATTTTTGCCGCTGCTTGCGCTCTCAATGCAAGTCTCATATTTAATGCAAGGTGTATATTAATATTCATAGATGCGTGTACGTTCTTTCTGTGTACCTAACGGGCCGGAAATTTTTGCGTACGTGTGCTGACATGTTAATTATTTACTATTAGCCTCTCTGTGCATATTTCATACACTGTTTTAATATTAATGGACAAGCACAAAGTTGCTCTGTTACTTCGAATAATTTACAATTTCTGCTACTAATATTAAAAACAGCTTTCATATTATCTAGACACATACATACATATGATAAATTTAACAATGTAAGTTATTACAACGTACAATGTGTTGTACTAAAAAATTAATAACTGTATATGCTACGTTTCTCAAACCGGAAACGAGCGGTAAAAACGCGATATTAATAACGGAAGCACAATCTATGCATACTAGATACGAGAATAATGCATCTACGTGCTATCCATTTAAAATAATAATTTGTGTAATTAAAATTTAAATATCTTTGTAAGGGCCACGGTGAAATGATCGCATTTTGTATACACACAACAAAAGTATGTATTCCCTTAATGTATATACGTAGCAGTATGCAGCAAAAACTCGTGTAATTATAGTGGCGAAAGACGAGCGAAAAATTTTAAATTAAACATAATTAAAAATACTTACGGGCAAAACAGCACTTCTCGGAGCGGATGGCGTACACACATGCGCACACAAGTAGCAGGAATACCGCGAGGCAGCCGCCTGCGATGCTAACCAGGGTGCTCATCTGAAGCGGTTCTGGAAACAAGAAAAATTAAACGCAACGCATAAACACTCTCCTAACAGGATGAAAGTGAAAGCATACACGAAACCGTTTTTACAACGTTCAGCACTTTTGTCTTAATATAAAGTTCTTCCTCGAAGTATTTTGCTCTATGCCTGTATGTACGTATTGTGTAAGATGGCAAGAACAGTGTACATAACAGGGGTAAAAAGTATAAAAACAGAACAGCCATGCCAGTATGATCGACTGGCCGATTCCGGCGATTCATTCACGAACCGGAGAGGATCGTTGATTCCCCGTATCTCAAAGTTTTGAATCACCATCACCCTCATTTCTCACGACCACGTTTCGTGGTGACAATCTGTATTTTTTTTTCAGTAAAAATATTTGTGAGTCAATCTGACCTTAACAAATGACAGACTTATAAAAGAACTTTATCACTGTTGGTGGAGGGGGGGGTCGAATATTAAAGAAATAAAAAATAGTTTTAGAGAACTTCCGTACATTAAAATATCATGGTGGTAACTAAGAAGAAAAGCACACCGTTGTTGAGTAGATGCTGTATTTAAATTTCATGTTTCTACTATTCTGTTAGTGTTTCTTTGAGTTCAATTTGTGCTTGTGTGCTGGAAAACGTTTTCGTATTAAATTACTTCGCAATCGAACACCTAGGAATTCACAAGGAAAAGTGGAGTTTCTATTGTCATGAATTTCCTCTGTACCAAACAAAAAGCATATAAAAATATACGGTCGACATTTCTGTCCGTGTCACGAGCACTGCCGCCCCGAGTCGAGGTAAATATAAGAGTAAATTTACAAATAAAACGAATAATTCATGCTACTTTCCGCTGTTAATATAATGGATAAATAGAATGAAACGCTCGCAGTGAAAATTGCCACAATACAATTTATTTCATACATAAAATTTATGAAATAACGTCCTGCTTGAAACAGAAAATATAGTTTTATGGTGTTGGGTATATAAACTGGCATCGTAAACACACGAGTGCATCAAAAACAGATCGAATTGAATGGCCGAAGTTTCGCACCTAGTGCCGTAAAAATAGACAAGTATTGTGCGAGCAACGATTGTACAAATGTATATATGTGTTTGTGTGTGTGTGTGTGCTTGTTATTTCACGTATGTTTCATTAAGTTTAAATTGTTACAATCTCTGTAGTGCGATATCTTACAACTCATAGACTTTCAAACAGTACAGATACTGGAACTAATGTTTCGATGTCGGATATATTAAAATGTTAAATTCAACCTTAGAGACAATGGTAGTACATACTATATATCTGATACATTACAGAACATTGTTACAGTAAAAATAAATGAAACATAAGTAAGTAATACTATCGTATCAAGTGTAAAGATAAGCAAATACTGAACGACAACATTTCTATACAGTAATATGAACACAAAGTTGTAATTCAGTAAATTTAATAGTGAATTCTCCGTTGTAATAGTGCTTTTTAATTAATTACGAATATAGAAAAGATATTAGAAGTATCGTTCAGAATTTGCTACACTTAAAATAATGAAGAGTAGAAGAAGAAAAGTTCAAAGACTTTGGATGAAGCAAATAAATGTCTGTTTGAAATTTCCTTCGATATTAATTTCCAGTGAAATGAATTAGTGGAACTGTTCGTCTATAGAGTTTGCTGTACAACGATATATGAACTGTTTAGAAAGTGTATAGTCGTGCACTGGATATTGCCGTGAGTTTTATATGTCTGCTATAAAATATGAATTATATCTGTGTCGCATTGTGTGAGCTAGTCCATTTTAATTTCTACACACATACAGAGAACATAACGGTGACCGTTCTAGATTTATGTTAACAGATAACGAGCGAATTCTATTAACTGAGTAGTTTAGTGGAACTAGCAGCAAAGTTAGAATCAACTTAACGTGTTTTATGCGACCACCCAGCTAAAAGTTAAACTTCAATGGCCATTACGAACTTTTAACATTTTCTGATAACGAATAAATGGTGAGTATACGAAAATATGTTTTCCTACCGTTTTAGGTTACTACCTTTCGAATAGTGGCTTTTTACCAGTTATCTACGGTATAAAAGTCCATAATATCCATATCGTATTGCCTGATATACCGGAAGTTCATTGATAAGTTTTGCACGAATGTATTGCATGGACGATTGCATAACGTGCATTCGTCACAAATACCCACCACTAGTATCCGGATGTATAATACTTTCATATCCATTTTTCACATCAGCAACATATTAAAATAGAATTTAAGATATTTTTCTCGCATTAATTGTCACATAAAAGTTATTATATAAA
>JAGJTL010000059.1:3632970-3645378 GCA_022063505.1 Calosoma granatense
ATAATCTGTGCTGTGTTTTTACGTAGAGATAAGACAAATATTTGCTGGTGTGGAAACAAGTAGAAAAACACTAAACTTTTATGTAAGAAATAAATTTTATAATGTGGAAAAATCAGATCATAATATTATTAATTCATTTTATAGGACCATTAGGGATTATGATATATCGTTAAAGATACGTTTTTTCATCAAATAAAAATTATAATGCATTGTTATTAACTTTTTATGTGTGTTAGTCTGAAGATATTCAGTAGTGAAAATATCTTTTGTTATGTTATCAATACAGAAAGAGACGTAGGATCAAGTGGGCGAATGTCATTGTCGCTTGCCTTGGATTTTCTATTAGTTTCTTACAGTAGATCCTACAATACGCTGTAAGTGACAAGTAAAACGAACACTCACCGTTAACGTATAACTGCACAGCATGTCTGTCGGTACCCTTGTCGTTCTCTACAGCTAGGTAATAGGCCCGTGAGTCCGTCGCGGTAGCAGCGTCTATGTGCAAGGTTGCCACGTAGCAGTCTTCTCTGTCATCCTGTGTCACGTCGTCCACTCTGTATCGTCCTATATGGGAACACTCATTATACATTCTCCAACAACACATTCCATCCAATATTGCAATAAAGTACAGCAATGTTTATAATTATAAACATTTGTCTTTATATTAATATATGTACAACTAATCTAGCATAATTAGTTACATACTGATAATTTCAGCATTTAACACTAGTCTACAGCAATAGTTTAATACAAACAACACAATACACTTGAGAAGATTGGTCGGAACTAGCTATAACTGCTGATATAAAGTTAAATGTATATACATGTGAAACAGTTGGCAGGATATTATAACGGACAGTTATGTTTCTGACGTTTCCAAGCAAGTTGTTTGTTCAGAACTTGATAGTTTGCAAATAGTATTTTTCTTGTCATTCTCCTTGCATACTGTTTGATATGTTTGATTAAAACTGAATTGAAAAAAAAAACTTCGAATGTAGGCAACCTGCAGTATTGAACTGTTTTGTTGGTGGCTGTATCAAACATCGAGTTGAGCTTTTTACAATTCGAGATGTGGCAGCTGTAGTTTTAAATATTTTAGTTGGATTAGATTGATGTAGTTTAACGGTGATTCGAGTGTCAGTACAATAAAACCACTGTTGTGTTTTACATTGGTGGTAGTAGCGGTAAGAGACGGGAACTTGGTCAGAAAAAGGGGGGGGGGGAGTTTCGACATGGAAACAGTAGAGTGTTGCAAGGTAAATTAGCAAATGAAAGCACGTAAAGTATTCGAAAACGGGACATACATTCAGCAGAAATAGTGAAACAGTGATAGTTGTGCACGATGCAAGTACGTGCTGTCGTGAATACAAGTGCGCGTGAGACAGACGACGTGGTGGCGTGTTGCGACGCGCACTCTGGATCAGGTTTAATGGATGAGTAAACCGTCTCCATGCGCCGTAGATCAATCAGGACTACAGGATACATTACGCGAATGAAACCCGAATATAATCCGAGCAGATGGTTAGGTTCATAACTTGTCTCATAAAATGCTCGCAAAAACTAAGATCGCGTAATATTTATACGTCTGTTTTGGCTATAACTTTTTATCTTTTATAGGAAGTATTTCCCGTTTGGTACAAACTAATATCGAATACTGAAAGAAGCGTAAATTTTTATAGTGCCTCGATGCTTTTTGAAAACTGTTTCGCGGTTCATGGCTTATCATAATGTAATGATTTAAGGCCAGCTTTGCGTTTCCAAGATTACAAACGAATAAAATGCAAATTGCTCCGTATTATGGTTGGCTAAAAGGATTTTCATATTATTCGTGGCCTTTCTAATGTTATTTTACGTTTTAGTTTTCACTTGTATACTTGTAATAAAGATGCGGTTACGTGACAAGGCATTATGTATACCTATCTGTAATGTAATATTATGTATTCCTCGGGCGTAGTGAAATCAAACATAAATCCTTGTGTAGGTGTATGTACTTGTACCTACACATGTACGAATATGTATGTGTACGTATATAGGATGTATACATAAGATATGTTGCTCATGCAGGTGTTTATTTTACACACAAGTAACGAAAGCCGTGGTACGCTGATGGAGAGACAGAGTTGGTGGATGGATGAATGCATTAATAATTGATAAGAAAAAGAGGCAAGGTAATATGTAAGAGGACTACAAGTGATTAACATTACTAGCGACTTCTTAGATTAACGACAGAGGTTGAAGCTATTAATTTGATTCGAAGCTAATCTGGATTAATTTGTATCAAATCTCATGCGATATAGCAGATAATATGCTGTCAATTGCCAAACGTGGAATATCATGCATGCAAAATTAATTATCTGATCGTTCGTAAGCCTTTGTGTTGAGTATTGTGCTCCTGTTTCTCTGTGTCAATGTGTGCATGTATGTGTGACAGTACGGATGAGGGATGACATGGGTTCGATGATTAGTTCGGAAAGACGGAGAGACAGATTGCGGTCTCTGGGTTCTCTATACACACATACAGTACACTACAGTTATCTTTAGTGACAGTAACAGCAGCAGCTAGTCACAGTCATTCACCCAACCAGGACAGCTTGCTTGCTTGCTGTTTACTACTTCTTCTACAATACTCACCATGTTCGGAGCCCGCTTCCAATCTGTACGAGCCCCACTCCCAGGCGACAACTTGCGGCCGCGGGTCCGCACACACCACCAGACTCAGCATGGCGTTCTCGCCCTTCTCCACCCGGATCTCGTGCGTGGTCGACTGTCGCAACACTTGCGGAGCTCCTGTGAACACGCGCGCACGCAAACCAATGCAAACACAGGCGCCAAGATGCTCACAAAAGAAGCAATCGACTGTTAATATCTGCTGCGTGTATGAGCGCACGCAGCAAGGCTCAATAGAGTTCGCGTCTTTAGACTGTTGCATATCGCCGATAAGACATGTAAGCCACGTGCTGATAAAAATCCAACGTTAATGGCTTAACTATTAAAATGGACCGTACGCCTTCCAGCCATCGCATAAAAATTATCGTCAGAGTTAAACCTTCAGCGTCGCGCGTTCTCATGAGTAGCTATGCTAATGAACACATTTGTGGGTACACAAAGCTCTTTGTTCGGAATCAGAAAATCGATTCCACTAAAATTGGGTTCGCAGAAGGAGATTACTGCGCGGGCGTGTCAAGTGATGTTAATACAAATCGGAAGTTCACATCTTAAGGAGGAGTTAGCAGCAAACATACAGTTACTACATGTTAAAATATTGTACGGATTTGTACTGTCTAACAAAACTGACAGAATTTGAGGCAGCCATAATAACTAAACTAGGCATAATGTAGTGGTATCTTTTTGAAAGAATCCAGTATAATTTTACACCTCGACAAGATTTCCCCGATGTGCTTTATTATTAATCTCCGAGTTTAATGAAAGGACACCCCCGGAAATAAACCAAGACGGTGGAAGCATCAGATAGGAGGCAGTGTAGTGAGAAAAAAATATGTTTATGATGGAGTGTTCCCCGAGATAAGCCTTTATATTCTCGTCTTGGCACGATAACTCGCTCCGTGGCCATGGCACACTCACACACCCACATGCACACACAGTAATATTAATCACGGACATAAAACAAGTAGCTGGTCCCTCACCGACAACTTGGAGCGCGATGGCCTCACTCTGAACGGTTCGCTCCATCCCGGAGATGACGTTGGTGACCTTGCACACGTACTCGCCCTGGTAGTCATACGTCACGTTTGCGATATGCAATTTTGATTCTCGACCCCGTTCCACAATCACATCGGATGGAGTAGGTAATCGTTGTAGCCACTGGTATGTGGGCTGCGGATTGCCTTCTGCTATACACTCGAATGTGGCAGGAGTGAACAGCGGCGCTGTTGTCAGTCGATCAGGTCCCACTGACAGGATCTTTGGTGAGTCTAAAAAAACGTTAGATTAGATTAAACCTGTGATATAGAAACACGACTACTAACTTCACATTGATTAACGTCGTAATATAAAGATAGGAAACGGTACGATTGTTACAGCGGTAAGTTACAGTGAAATGAACTATTTAAGTCTCGTTTGTGAGTGTGGGCATTAGGGCGGTGTAACAACAATATGTTCAATGTATCCACAGTGGCTTGTCGTAGAATGCAATAACAAAGCGCACGGACATGCCGTTGACAAATAAAAACGAACAAACGATAACAGCTACTCTCGACTTTTGTTCACGGGACACTGGATTTCCACAACTGGATTATTCAACCAATAGAAACAAACACGAAACAACCGAAGTGGAATAACAAAAAAAAAACATATATGACCGGTAGTTAGCTATACTCGTAGATTGGCAGCAGGCACTAGAGGCAGGAACATAGGTACTAGTTAGTGAGAAATCACAAATGCAATTAATAACGAATGTCGTGGATGACGAATCCAGTTGTGTTCGTATATAGGTATAGAGTAGGTGGTGTTTGATTACGGTAACGAGACACACTGAGAGAGACAGAGAGACAGAGAGAGCAAGCGTTCAATCTAAAGGCAGGCACTCACGAAATTAAATGAATCTCAATAGTTCTCGCATGGCGGGACATAATCCAATATCAATTATGAAACTATCTTGGTAACTCGTAGAACTTTGGAAATTAGTAAATCTTAAGTCCGGATCTAATTTGGTGCCCTAATTAGCGGCTCTAATTCGATAACTGGACGTGTCGAATCAGTTTAGCACGCCACTTGGATACCAGAAACTCGGGTTCGCATCTAAAGTTATAATCCGGTCAGATATTCAGTCAGCGTTTCAAATTGGTGCGCGCACGCCATACCAGGATGGCGTAGTGTGCACAGTGCACAGGAATCCAGCAGTGGCCGATTCGCGGTCGCACTTTAATACGCCGAGCCAAACGCCAGCGAGATTTACGCCGGATAAGCTGAACATGTGGTTATATCGCGTAATCCTTGGCACATTCCTTTTCATTAAATCTACACCTTTATCCGTCTCGCGGCCGGATGAGAAACCCGACCAGATTATCGTCCGTGTGTACAACAATCTTAGCCAGCCGGATATTCCATTCCCCATCGAGAACTATTAGAAAAAGGATAAAATCTCCAACACTGTACAGTTGACAACTTTCATATATCCACTGCGGATTGGAAGATGGTTGGTACGTTCCTAAAGTAATCACACTCACACACACATACACACAGAGGACTACCACATCTCAACGGGCTCGTTCCACAACATCGATGATATTTGTACCTCGGTAGACCAATTGAATCTGGCAAGTGTAATATGATTGATTCCAGCGCGACTATTTATAACTTCTCCTGCTGCTCGGCTGCAGTAATTCACTGGAATGGAAATTCCATCACGGAATACGTCAAATGTACGTACACTCCACCATCCTGTTCGCATCTCAACACTTGCAAGGATGTGATTTACGTGGTTCGTAGAAATTGATTAAATCAAGTTGGTCGCCGTGTGCCATGCAATGTAGTGGAGAAATCACGGCTTCACTTTAAAACTTGATTTTCATTTAAGCGCTAGCATAGTAGTAGTAGTAGTAGTAGTAGTAGCAGTAACTAGGCCACGCTAGGCTAGAAGCACAGCGCTACTTACAGGGGTGGTGAATTTTGATTATGAAATTCAGCAACCACGAGTAAAGGTACCAGATGTCACCTGTACACAGTGGACCAATGCAACTCACTGTCGGTTACCTTGTGTAGTTACAGGTGTAGTATGTCTGGTCGGCTGTAACGGCGGGTGGTGAAGTTTCGACGTTGGTCATAGAACAACGGTGTTGTTAATTATTGATGTGCGAGGGGCCACCATGTAAGATTTAGTTTATGTTAGGGGAGATTACGACGGTTTAACTCTGCGACAATGTTTTGGTCGTTTTACTAGAATCCGTAATTAAATTTACTCGCGTACTAATATCTCTCACACATTTAATCGACTTTAAAGCACTCTTAACTTACACGCTCTGCATATAACACCGGTTACATCTTCACATGGATCATAATACCCGCACATGAAACCCGTAATTCACAGCACACGCCGCCCCATATCACTCCTGGGTACTTGCATCACACTAAATTATGTCAAGGTTGGTTGGCACATGCCACAATTACCAGTCTTCATAAGGAAATATTATCCACATCAACTCTCACAGTCTATATACATATATAAGTCGTGAGAATTTCATATTTAACTACAGCATACATCCGTATTATTATAACCTTTAGCTTCATAATCTAAAACGCCGTCACATGTTTATTTTACTTTTTAACATAATTTTATGTAATAGCAAGATGAGTGCCTGTGTAAAAGACGGCAACCCTGTTTCAGGAGGAAATTTCTCATAAAAGAAATTAGTCTTCTATTTTGTTAGATAAAAGGTTTAATAACAATTATTAAAAAATACCTTCGCGCAACTCATAATGCAGGTGTAATGAAATTCATCTCATCTGTTGCAAGTATGGACAGGTCATAGTCGGGGAATATAATATTTTAATGAAGAGGTGGGATGGCTCTGATTACATGTACAACATCAACTATGACACATTCAAATCTGTTTCTAATGCTGTTTTAGTTGGTTGTCATTCACAATGAGGGAATTATTGTCTACTTACGCCGTAAGTCTTACGGAATTTTGAGTGAAATTATGCACGTCTCCTACCTAAAATTCGCTGTCTATGTGAGCGTGGAGGCAGCGTGCACCGGCATAAGGCTTTGGATAGGTAATTCTGTTTAATATCATGTACATAACATTATCGTCGACAACGGAGATGATACCTTGTACACCTATAAAGGCTTAATGACAATTGCAAATGACTTTATTAGCATACAAATATCTAATAATAAGGAACCACGGCTGCACGAAATTATATACAATTTTGGAGTTAAATTACTCGAAAACTATTACAGCTATAAATATGTTACATGTCGAAATCAGTATATCTACTACCACTATTCATCAAGACCCTAACATTCTCTCTCTCTCTCTGTATACGTACAAGTTTTAGATTACCTACTATACCCTATGATTTAACAGAATTCAAACACAAAATTAATATCCTCAAGCTGGCATACACAGGACCATACATGTACATATTGTGTTCTTTATACTTCAAAAGTCTTTGAAAATGTTATTATTACATACATTTCAAATAGGTAAAATGAAGAAATTGATATTGTATCCAGTAGTTTGTATGTGTATACAGACTAGAGAATAGAGAATCTCTCTAGCAACAACATAAACGTAATTTTTGTCAAGCGTAGAGCACAGGGTCAGTAATAGGAACATTTGTGTCGGACCGTATCACGGTTCATTTCGTTTATGTAAAACACTCAGAAGCAGTTTTATGCTCGGTGAGTTCACAGAGTCTGCTATAGAAACGATCTTTATTGATTGACCTGTCAACTTTGCTGGTTATATTCATTTTTCGTCAAAAACATCACCGGGTTTTGGGAGATCTTTCTGATGTAAAATTGATATGGCACAATAGAATGAAAAGCGTTTTGTGTTAGACATAAAAGAGCCATGAATTTCAACCGGAGACAATTTGTATTACATGTGAAACATTTCTGATAAATCAAAGTTAATCTTCCGTGTCTCTCGCTGCAGGCGGTGGCGGCGGCAGCGGCGGTGGCTGAGGGCGTTTCGTTTTAGAGACACATGTTCCACTTGTTTCAATTCAATTTCTTTCACACACATTTCAGTTTCAGTTCGGAGTAGGTAGTGAATAAAACATTTATTTATTTATAATTATACCGCTAGACTACTACTAGTAATGTTTGGCATGACTGACAAAGTATGAAACTAGTAAAGAAATCAAAGCAACAAATAAGCGTTTTATGTAAATATGCTGTACGAACCAAATCCCGATAGTACAAACACTGCAGGCACAAGCAATTTTGCTCGGCTTGTTCACTTTGTCACGAGCGAACGCCAAGTCACAAAATGTATTCAGGCACTTTAGATCGCAGCAGAGAACCGTTCCTCTCCGGCACAATGTTTTAAATTTAGTTAGAAAATTCAGGGAGTCCCAGAGGTTCCATATAAGGTAATAGACTAGCGGATAAATAACACTGGGATAGCGTAGCAACCCCAAACAGAGCCGAGGCCTTTCACTGAGCAATTATTCCAGACACACGTGTATTAAACAAAGAATTAGGAGTCTGTTTTATTGCAATACGTCACCGCACCGTACGATTTATGTGCATCAGCCTCCTCATCTAATCCAGCCGCGGATAATCTAGTTATACTCTACCCTTAACTTCCATTCCGTGTAAGATATAAATTATCTAAAACAATATTACCTTTCACTATTATGTATAGCCAGTGTTGTAAGAGAGCGGGAACAATTCAATATTTGTTTCATGAATGTGTACGTTCGAATGTACTGTGGCCAGTCATAATCTTTGTACAAGGCTAGCGAACATATATCATAAATTATAAACACTGTATGATTTCGAAATATATTACAGCAGGTAGCACACTGTGTTTCCATTTACAAACAAGATTAAATTTAATTTCAAAACAAAAACGCATTTATTTCTCGCTGGAGGGGAGTTAGCTTCTGGTGGTGTTGCTGTCCGCAGCAGTATATTATTTTATATATTTCGAGTAATTTAATTCGTGGCAAAAAGCTGAGGCACTTCGAGTCGGAATCAACACTTTATCTGTATCATGATGATTTAGTGGTGCTCCTTTTCTACTCTATTTCTTTCGGTAGATGGTTGAAAAAGGTACACACTAAATCATACAACCACCCGGCCCACTGAACAAAAATATAAAGTTTTTTATTTGTCACCTGAATCCCATGGAGTAAATCAATTATACACTGTTTCTGACACAAAGATATAAATATGAATCCGCGAATTCAATTTACATGCAGTTCTCTATACACAGAGTATCAGTTCGCAGTAATCGCTATACTTGGTGCGCGAAATAATAGTCTCTTCGGAATATTTCTTTTTTCATTTCTCTCTGTGTGGTGGCATGGCAGCCAGAGCACTGTAGCGAGATTTATTTAACGAGAAAAAGTTCAATCTCCGTTCCGTACAGAAAAATTTAAACTAATTTTCACGACTCATCAAAAATGTTCGTAGAGTTTTAAATAACTCTGTGCGTCAAAAGAAAATGAAACACTGACTTTGACTGTTTAAAATTAGATTTACACGAATAATAATAACTGGCGAATAGAATGGTGTAAGTCGAGATCAGTCGAGAAACTTAAAGCTAGTATGTACTAAATTCTAAGTAAATACCTCTCATTTAGAGCTTTTCTATTTCATATGACGAAAGTTCGTACATCAGTATACTATTAATGTTTATTCTCGGAAACTGGATTTCACTTGCATGCGGATTTACGAAGTTAACAACAGGCTTTGTGTTATACGGATAAGTAATGATGCAGCGTACAAAGGTTCAACGATGTATCGTTAGAAATTCGCAAACAGGTACCAACTTGTCTAATAATTTATTCAAAAAGAGAATTGCAAATGTTTAGTATGAATGATGCAGATCCGTGTAAAGGGTAAAGTTTCAAATATGTTCTATATCGCATCACTAGATGGTGCTGTCAATTTTTAAACTGCAATTCATCACAGTATCCCGTGTTAGCATGCTGCACTTGTCACAGTGACTTTACGTATAGTTTTCCGTGTGACAAGACAGGACGGGGGTAAGAAGGATGAAATAGTGTTAACTCCTGAAACTTACATTTGACGTCAATATGCACGGTGACGGGTTGTGCTTCGCCTGCCTGGTTCCGGGCGGAACACGTGTACAAACCGGCATGTTGACGTACCGCTGGACTGAATTGCAGCAACTCCTGCAGTGCTGCCGGCTGTGTTTGGCCGGCTCGACGCCATATCACCGTCGCCCTTGGGTTCGCTGTCACCACGCAACGCACCGCCACCGAGTCCTTTAACTCTTCGATGTCGTGCGTTGGGATACCAATTAACCGGCTCTCCGGAACAACTGTCAACAAAATAAACAACTTTATTACATTGGCGTTCACAACAGTTTATAATTAAAAAATAATTAGATTCCGCCTTGGGGGAAAGAATCAGACCTTGATTGGGTTTTGGTAAATGTAATTTTATTCGTGTATCTGTCAAAACATGTTCATGTTTCCATTATTGTACTTGAAAGCTAATGGATAATAAAAAAAACTTTACTGTACTTTGGTTTTCAGATTCATGTCAAGCTGTCAGCCGCGGTTCTTTTTTTATTCATGTTCTGCGAAATGGACATTCCAACACGATGTCCGAACGTAAAGAACACTCAAATACTTCCTACGTATGTCACTGAATGTTTAAGGGAAAAAGAAAAAAAGTCGGTCGCGGACGGCAGTCTGAGATTTTGCCCAGTGCTGCCGTTAACGAGACGAATCCGATCGTAGAGAGCATATTTCAGTCTTAACAAGGCCAGTTTATATTTGGAGTTTGCTCAATGGCCACTCGAATACTCATGGAAAATAATTTGTATGGAGATTATAATTTTCTGACTGACCATTCCAACAATACGAATACAATACCTAGTTATTGAAACACTGGGTTTGGTATAGTGAAGAAGAAAAGAAATTAATACGAAAATAATGCGAACAATGAGTGGATGCAATTGTTCCGCAAATATGAATTTACATTCAAAGTTTAGTTTAGATTTTTTTTGTAGAAGAGAGAAAACATTGGCCATATTTCGTACTACAAGTAGTAGGTACACAAAACTAATTATAAGGTTCATATGTTTTAACTCGAAGTACTTTGTGGAATTCCACGTAACAGGAACGAATGTAATTGTAGGTTTAAAATACGAGATCAAGGTAATCCTTTACAACTAAATGACCTGAATAAAATTATTGTCCAAAATTGGTCGGAATTAGACGCGCAAGCGCAATTGAATTTAACAATAATTATCGGAATCCTATTATATGTTGGAATTCTGTACTTGAGTGAATGTAACAATTTATACAGCTAATGCAATTACAGCTAATTTAAAATAGGTACCTAAAGAGGTTAAATTAATGAAAATACTACTACGTGGAAATTACAATAATTAGCGTTTTCAACATAATTGGACAATAAGAGAACAACAATTACGGCTTTGTTTTCGCATGGAATTAGAGCTTATTAAAGCATTTATTCTACTTTGTTGCACTACTATTATAAAGTGTTTACTAAAAAAACAATAATAATAAGAGGAATATAAATGTTTCATTTATACTGATATTTCTAGCAAGCAAGATAATTTGCAGTCAGATTTATTTGTTAATTTTCATTGTATGAACACATTGGACAGTAAAGAATATACTTTTGTGATAGACCAAGTTCAGCTAGGAATTATGTACTTATTGCAGCACGAATGTTTGATCATAAATTTCGGGGCAAATATCGAAAAGCTGACCATCAACAGCAGAAATTTTTTACGCGTTTCTCGGCCCGTCAGCAGATACATAAAACTGTACTCCATATCGTCGTAAGTCCAATTTATAGCACATAAAATGTCGGAAACTAAACGAAATATAATAATTAACAGATCCCACAATTTTCACCGGATCCGGATGAAGACATTTTCGAAATTCTCGGCAGTTCTTTGTCGTGAACAATGGCATCGAACAATCAAAACATCAAACACAGATGCTGGCGTGTTGATATCATTTCGGTGTTTCGATGTCTTTAGCCCTCTCGTTGGCAGTACAGTGTTGTCTCGGACAACTGAACAAATAGACTGCCGGGGTCTTGTACACAGTGTGCGTAGCTTCGAGGTGCTAAGACAACCAACTACACACACATACATACACACACACAGTACGGTGTAGTGTAGCGTAGATCCGGATGGAATTTAACAAAAACGCATCGCAGACATGTTTGTTGTTGTGACAGAGTTACAATAGCGAGATACTACTACCACTGTTACTGCTACATGAAGCAGTGTCTACTTGTTTACTTGTCTATATACTGTGTTGTAACTATACACATACGAGTATTGTCTTTCCATGTATGTCTGCCTGTAGATATACAGAATCAGTCGTAGCGTAGCGCTGTGTGTTCTCACTGATACACAAAGGACGCGTAGTTTACTCAATACCAACCAATTATTCGACTAATGCATCCATTCACTGTGCTCTTGTTTCCTGCTGTCAATGATATTAATATTAATTACCTGCTCATCACACGACTATATTAAAAATATAAACGCACACCTACGTTTGACACTGATTAATCTGTTCCGTTGCACGACAAAGCGCAGTACGTGGCGACGTGGGCGTTTTATTAATGTACAAGTAATAGACCTACAGTGAGCCAGTTAATAGAACATCACTTATACCAAATGTGTATATATCTGTAAGTATGTACATATGCGCACACCTATATAACAAACAGCAGATACACTAATGATCTAT
>JAGJTL010000059.1:3645411-3666650 GCA_022063505.1 Calosoma granatense
TACATATTTAGTTGAATCTATGTCTATCAGATCCTTGAAGGTATAATGTAACAGATCTTCTCAGTAGTGTGATTAAATTGGCTCGAAGCTAATTAAAATCCTCTTCGGATAAAAAGGACTAATTGATGGTTAAACGTGTAATTCTTTGCAAGGATTTGAAATTTGTTTTTAATGAAAACGCTGATGCATAAAGCGCGTTTTTAACTAGGTCAGATATTGCTCGCTTCGTAAAAACGCCCACATTTTTCCTCTAACATAAGTAATTAAAATTCTTATTTTTCAAATAGTTTTATAACGAAAGGATAATGTCATAAAAATGATACCGTATTTTTATATAACCTGTGTAGAAAAATATGATCTGTACATCTGTACGGTCCGGATAATATGAAGGTATTACAGATCGAGATATCGATTTCGAACAATACCAGTAGAATGTGCTATTTCTCTTCTGATACAATGAGTACGTACAATGTAGTGAAAAACATTAAAGTGGTATTGTTGTTTAAATGTACTTATTTTACTGCAGTACATTGTGATAACCGGAGTCCAAGCCGTAATGTGTGTGATTAGAATCTCCTAAAAGTAGCTCGTAAACCGGATCGCAAATATTTTATTTCACCGGCCGAAAATTAGAAATACTCTCATATAGTGTTTTATGGGTTTTCTTTTTCATTTGCTCGTTACTGTATATAAATCATTAGATTTTTATGAGCCTGCTCGTGCATATGCGACAATATATTATGTTCATGTTAGAATTCTAATCACGAAAACTCTGGACACTATAACTGTTACTGATGGGAAAATATTAAATTTAATCTACGTTAAACTTGTCTACATATGAAATGTAATAACGTTTTATTCAACAAAATATTTGAAAGATATGCAACCCAACTAACATTAATGTAATGATGGTTGTATATGCATGTATATAATAATAGAATATTGACAGATATAATTTGGAACTAATATAAATATTAGTTCAGTAATTAGTAAATTATTTAATAATAAAAGCAAAATACGCAAGTATATAATTGTATATTTTGACAGTTAAATAAATAAGCATTGTATATTATTTTTATGCATCATCAATATTAAATATATGCATTTAATTTGATTATATCAGAGTTAATAAATTAAATATTTGTTCCAAAATCGTATTTGCTAAATAAATTCAAAACTGATTAAATTTATGTGTTCGTGCGTAATTGAAAAATGAACTGACTATGCAAATTATACAGATAAAACCAATTATTCAAAATAATATTTAGTTGTTTAATGTTTTTCATTAATTAAGATATAATTGAGTAGAGTATATGATGAATTAATTTTGACATTTAAAAGCTCTATATGAAAATCGTTTCGAATATTGTACGTACGTATAAAAAGAAGAAAACTATCTTATATTATTTATAAATTGGAACATAACTTTGTTGATACGATTAGGCATGCTGTTACGAACTAATCATAAAATTCAGTACACCGGAAATTATAACAGTCACATGCTAAATAAATAAATAAAAAGAAAGTTACTATTTTAAATTGCAAGTTATATTAAAAACAAATGTACGTTAAATATACATATAGAAGCTTTTCTTCACATGTGTTTCACTATGTTTTTATTTTACAATTAAACAAGTTAAATAAACTTGCAAGGTCTCATTTCCATGAGAGATGAGAGTGAATATAGCCGTTAGAGCGAAGAACAAAAACTGCTATAACAACGGTGGTGTTGGTACAATGCAATGTAGGTCAACAGAGAGACAGTGGTTTGGGTTGGTCAACTGATGTTTAGTACTTACACATTACGTTGAGTCTGACCTCGACACTGCTCGACCTCGTGGAGTAGGACTCGTGTAGCGCGACACACCGCAACGTTTTACCGTGATTTTCTTTGGAGATCGGAAGTTCCAGCAACGAGATAGCGACCCAGGTCCGCGGATTGTCTAATTCCGTTGAATTGGTCTGACTCCGTGTCGGCGTGATCTCATTCTGATCTGAAAACACAACGTCAAAGTTCCACTGTTAAGAAGTAATGAAGTACAAGTATATTACGATCAACGAGGTTGCATTCGACAAAGGAAAACAGTGACCAACTAACTTTTAATTGGAGGCCGCAGGCAATATTCATGTTCAACTATAATTGAACCTGATCAAAGTTCTTTGTGTCTATTATGCATGTATGTGTTTGTGTTAGCGAGTTCATTTATATTGCAAAAACTACAGAGTCAAAACAAACTAGAAAGAAATGTATGATGAAAGCAGTGATACACAGTCTATTGCTCTGTAATACATACATTCAAATAAAATAATATACATACATGTACTATGTTGTGTTTCTATTTAAAATTACGAGACTAATCAAACACTTTCAAATGTAACGGAAATTGTAAAATATGGTAATTATTATTAAATTGATTATGAATTATGTGATAGAAGCAGTATTGCCACACATTTGGGTAATTAATCATGTATGTGTCTAGTAAAATTTAGTAGCAGCATCAAACAACCTATCAGCCGTTTTAACTAATTCCTCACTGCCAGTTTCATGTTTTTCCTTTAGTTTCTGTTCATAACGTCAGTATCGGTAATTATAAACCCATGTCAGCATACATTATCTGTATCTACTTCCGCTAAAACTACACACGTCAAACGATCTAAGTTCTAGAAGAGCCTTTCAAAACCTATTGTAAATTCATATATGTATACAACAATATTGTAATAATAATTTCTCTTTGCGCATTTCCACATTGTCTTGTGTATTAATTCACTTACGTAAGGTTTAAATTGAAAGAATCATGGTAATGTTGCATACTTTGTACAAATTAGGGCCAGAAGTTAGAACAGCAATTCTCAGACACATAAGAGAGTGGCAAAGTCAAATTGTAAAGCAACGGGTAGTTTACACATTGTATGCATATGCGAGTGCACTTTGCACTTCGAAACATATGAGTACAAACTGCAACAACATTCTGCGGTATTCATTGTGCCAAAGTTTTGTTTAATTTTAAACTTGCATCCTCAAAGTCCTAGAGAACGTTAATATATGAAAATTACCTAAATATGCACTATATAAAACTATATTCATATATACATACCTATATAGTTACATATAATATTGTAAATTGCGTTAGTTTTACTTTTGTAGCAGAAATATTTATTGTTTTTAATATCTAAAGGGGAAGACTGCCTGCTAGACATTGCTGTATATTTCGAACAATATCTACAGAAATATCTAAAATTATTATTCATAAATATATATTTAGTATGTTTACCTCGGAATACAAATCAGTTCTAGAAAATACACACCCCTTTGTGAATATTTCATGTTTCTTGTGTAGCACAAAATAGAAAATCATGAATAAATGTATTTTCCATTTCATAGATACCGATTAGGATATAAAAAACATGTGTTTGTAATCCATATTCTTTCATGTTCTGTGCTCATTTATTTTTCATGTGTTCAATCGAATATATGTACATAGCAGGTATGACAATAATACTTGCGGATAAAATGAGAATGTTACAATTATCGACAACGATAATCTTAAATGCTATTGTAATGAACAACTTCCGTTTCTTTTTTTCACTGTCAAGATCATTATTTTTATGATTGATTAACGTTTTATAAGTATCAAGATATTCTAAATGAAACAATAAGTAAAATTTATATTCCTCTAAATATTTACATGCATTTTGTTGTTGAAAATTTTATTCATTCTATTTGAGAGCTGCCTATTTATACGAGTATATGAGGATCTTGTAAGAACGCTATTTGAAGACTCGTTGTTCAAAAGCAAGAAGCCATCTGGTCGTAGGTAATGTGCACTATGTGCAGTACTAGTATTGCTGCTACCGGTGGTGAATGGCTTTACGAGACAAGCAACTAAATGCAGTTACACAGGCAATCAAACTAGAAGCGTGCGTGATGTGTATGTACTGGTACTAGCGATGCTTCAGTGCCAATATACTCACATCATAAAACCTAAGATTGTGTGAGTAGCGAGTGGGTTATTTTGTGTATGTACTATAGACATAGTCGATACGATAGTACTTCCATACGGTTAATTAAGTTGTAAATATCCCCCTTATCAGACAATATGTACGACGTGTTTTCTTACATTCCATTACACACTTATGTACATACAGAAGATTATCATCAAGCTATACGCAACACATGTTAAATAAGTTTCAGAAATATCTTGTCCATGTATTCTATTCTAAACATATTGTTTTATTCTACAGATACAAAAGATAGCACACGAAACATCACACTAAAACTATATCTATAAAGTAAAACATTTTATAGTTCCCTCTGGGTAAGTCTTTGTAATATTTAACCGTATCTGGTGTAACTGTGTGCACGACGGGCAAATGATTTGAACTCTGTTTACCCCCCGAGAGAGTAGAGTAACATAAAGGTAATATAAACTCGTCGTTAATTCTGAATTGGCACATATCTGTCACTAATTAGGTTAATCCGACGACATTCACTGTAAAGGAGACAGTTCACATGCATCGCTGTGTACAATTAAGCTTGTACTGAACTCTAATGCCAGTGTACGTATACACGTGCGCCAAACCAAAAAGGAATAAACAGCATCTCTAAACCTTAGAAAGTACCGCAAACAGAGTCGGACTCGTCACAACCGCCAGCATTTCGCAATTATTTCATTCAACTAGCAAATGCAAACAAAGTTTGTGTGGGCAAAGAAATCTCGTACCTCAATGAAAAGTTTATGCAGTTTATAGTTTTGCCGTTGCATAAGTTTCATATTTCCTACAGAACTCAAGAAGTTCATAAAGTTCTATTGAATATATCGATAGAAAAAACTGCTTATGTAAATAGGAAAGTATCTGTGGTATAATGAAAATTTCTGGCATGAATACTGTGTTGTTAGTCCGACTCTGTCATGCAGAACATTGTGCAAGGATGAAACATTAAAGCTATCATAAAGATAAATCTTCCTGTACGTGCCCTGACGAGCATGAAGCGGGAATTAACGAATTTAATTTACTGAATCTAAACTTAACCGCACGAAATTAAACATTATGAATACAAAGTATGGTTTAGGTAAACAATAACTTCATCCGGAGGTACACAGGTTACCATTATATTCATAACGCACGCACGTAACCAGACACACTAACATAACCTACGACAAACATCACCATATTGTGTCGCTGATACGTGCGGATTATACATTCACTTTACTTCTCGTTTCTCTTTAAACCCTGGATTTCTATACAATCTAAAGAAGAAATGTCATGATTCAAGATAAAAGCGTAATACCAACGGTTACATTTTAATACTGGGGTAATAATTCAATGGTGGTTGTATTAACTATTAACGTTTATTCACACACACATAAAGGGAGTTATGTTGTATGTTCGACCGGGAGCTAAGTTTGTATTTTATACGTTATACTGTAAATGTTCTGTAACATAACATACATTGTAAGGGTCTAGCCATAGGCATCTTCGTTTCTCTACAAGGTATCTAATGTAGTGTCATTAGTGTGTGTATCGCTTATATAGTTTTAGCTATTAGAGGATAGATATATAGACTACTGTATGTGTGTTACTTACCTAGGAACCATTTGATTACAGCTGGTGGATTCCCGTAGCGGGCGACACATTTAATTGTTGCCATGTCGCCATGCAATGATGTCAAATTGTGCCCGGGTAAAACTTGCGAGCCATTGTACTCGATGCGGGGTTGCTGGGGCGGTACTGAAATAAACAAAAGTATGTTAATTACGGATGAAAAATTAAACTAAACATTGGCATAGTTTAATCTTGTTTGCCGCCGGCAGCTGCTGGCGGTGTAAGATGTTGCCGCTACTACAGACGGGCTCGTATTTCTCTCAGAGTAACCCCTTTACTTACGACACACTATGCGTGCCCGGAGAATTATATTGTTTACGAGGGAACAGCTCGAGCAACAAGGAATTTTGATGTATTTAGAACAATTACTCGAAATCCACTCACTTGAATGGAAAACTAAACAAATTTATTACACTCCGCTGACACTCTAGCTAGAACTTCATTTAAACGGCTGCTAGAATATCTGCATAAATAATGCTTGCAACGGACTGCACGCCATTTTATTTCAGGTATAAATCTACTGAAATTACTTAACACTAGAACATTTTTAATACATCATGCAATACAAGCAAGTATAATGGCCGTTAAAATAAAGTAAAAAGCACAATGTTGAATGTAGTGCGGTGCGGTTGATATTATTATTTAACCGACATATATACAAGTTCATTGTGTTAAACGTACAGCCGAACATTTAGGAGGAATTTCAATGAAAATAGTCTGGGAACTTTTCACCATTCCGTGATATGAGAATATTGGAAAAGTTCCTCGAAACTTACAGTTAATTACATCCATGAAACTGAAACATTTTCAACAAGTGAACTGTTGTATATTTTTATACAGCAAAATCTGTAAATCTAATAAAGTTTTCAATTATTCATACAATTATTTCATACAATGAATCATTTTCTGATATGGTTCGTATTTGCTATAGAATTTCATTGAATAAAACAAGTTGTGACGGTGAACAGAACTAAGTCTGGAGTGAACACAATAGCAATTTTAGTGGAGACTATTGTGCCTGGACTAACGTTTAAATTTTTATAAAGTCAGCCAGAAGAGTTGCCGTATTTACAGGAACAATGGGTGGCGCGCAATACAAATGTTCGACTGGGATAGCATAGGATAGGGTTGGGTAACTAAGTTGCGTGTATATATATATATTGAACGGAACGTAAGCAATAGAACAAGTTTCTATTCTTAAATTAACAAGAGCCACAGAGAATGGTGTCTCAATGACGTACAGATGTTACAAATGTAAACGATAAGAACAATTTCAACAATGACTTGTACAACTTCGTCAATTTCCTCACTGCAATATATACAGGCAGTATTCGTGCCAGTTCAACCGAATGCTGATATAAAGTACTCGAAACTTTCACAAGTTCATTCAGTACTGATATAATTCACAGCGACACAGCCAGTCACTATACAGACAGACTGAGAGCAGGAGCCGGTATTAAATTTCAAACAGTCCACCATCCCCCGACGTAACTAAACAATCGATTATTCAGCACAAAACACTCAGCTAATACACCGCTTGACATAAGCAAGCCAGCTCACAACAAATACTTCATAATAATAACAATAAGTGTAATGAAAAACGAATCAGGTAGCTGGTACGCGCTGGAATATTTAATTAGCTTCACAGCAAAGCGCGGAGAGACGGATTGTTTTACTGAAATAATTACATCCTACCCTACCCCACCCAACCGCTGGTGAGCCGTTAGTAAGGAAAGTTTTAACTCCCTAACAATGATATCTAGAGAATTTGGATGCACAGCGAGCATATTGATTTACTCCAGTTTTCGTTGCTGCCAATGACCTAATAACCGTTTCAGTTGCACTCCGCTTTGCAATGTCAGACTAATAATTTTCTGAAACAAGCTGATTCAGTAGAATTAATTTATACAATGATGTAGAATTAGTATTTTATCTGAAACGTTTGTATTTTATATTGTACGTGTCACTTACAAACCATAAGCATTATTAAATTACAAATAATAGATTAGAACAAATTCGTTCTGAGCGTGCAATTCATAATGCAGTTCAGTTTCGCTGTATGCACACCTTATGGCCTAGGATTACGAGAAACTTTCGTAATGAAATTTGGCGTTGTCGTGTCAACACTGCATTTTGATTAGAATTAAAATTAGACTAGGGGATATAAACAACTAAAACAAACGTATGCTTCATTTAACATAGTTAAATTTATTCTAGATAAGTGACGCTCTCTCTCTCTCTCTCATATATAGCATTGTTAAATAAATAATGAAAGATGTATATGTAGGTAGTTTTAGTTTGTACAATATTTTCATGTACACCTATTTATAAATGTAGTAGCAAAATGTGAACTATAGTCGATAATATCTAGGAAATTAATCATTCTATGTAATGTTCCAGAACTTTATGACAAGTGTATTGAACCGTGACATTGGTGGACGAGTGGTCACGACAGACATTAGAATATGTAACCACATGTAAAGGCAAATCGGGATAATACTGTTTACCATACCATTTCGATATCATGCCATGCAAACATGCTGGTTACAATTACGGAAGTCCATTTAACACAGTCCGATACACAGATCATATCAAATCTATTTGAATTCGTCACACAAGATACACATATTAGATCTGTAGGGTTATTTGGATTCAGATATGTATATAAAGCCATACGATTACTAAGAATTCTGTTAATAGTTCTGCGGAAATAAATTACATTTAACCTCACATTTCATGTCAATATAATTAAGTGTTCAGGGATTAACGCATTAAACGTTGGTCATCTTTAAATTTTTTGCGAAATAATTTTACAACGGTTTAAACTTAAGTGTTTCCAGTTGAAAGATTTTTCTGGGAGTAATACGAACAGACGGACCAGAGCTTGAGCAAGAAGATACGTACGGTCAGTAGGAGAGTGAGTACTCTGGACACGGTGGTACTACTGGCTGCCACCACCGATAGCTTGTACCGAGTGGCTTTGCGCGGTCGTCTCGTACACCGATTACTTCCGCTAGATCAAACGATCCGCGTTGTGTAATAAAGGCTTTCACAGACGTAGCCAAGAAACCAATGACTTCCGCCATCGACATCAACGAAATGATGTTGTTTGTAGGACAGCATACACATCTTAACATTTCTTCCATTATTGCAGGATTTTTATTCTCGAAACAATACTCTCAATACCATCCGCGTGCCATATCTGTATTATATAACAAAAGCAAAAGCTTTATTTTTTGAAATTCTATTCGTTCATACATAAATCAAATTTGTATTTACGAAAAATTATTTTAAACTTTTTTAATTTTCTCGCAGAATACATTGTGAAATCTAACACGGCTTCATTAAATTTTAATTTTACTGTGATTTAATATTTCAAATGAAATTTGTTTCTGAAATATTATACCAGACATGAAATGTTTGCAGAATATAATGTTATATATTCGTGGAAAAGTGTCTGTATTTACATTAGCATATTTGCTCTATAAAGTAAAGATATGCGAAGATTAGTAGGAATGTTCCTGTACAACAAAGAAACATTCAAGTTTCAATGTTAACCGGGAAATGTTATAATATATTCGCGAGAGCAAAATTGCAGGCATCACATTAGCATATTATCTGCACAGAAGTAGTGTGAACACAATAAAACTAAGTATACCTATAAAACAAACATAAACAAATGCAAACTTCAAAAAATATAAATCACAAGGAAACAGTGCAGTGTGCCGGCGTGCAAAACACCTTAAAAGTTTGAAACGACAAGAGGACATCACAATGGTGTTTAATGTGTGTGTGTGTGTGCATTATCCATAGTCTGCTGCTTCGTAACAAGGTTCTCTGGACGACCTTTTCAAAAACTTCATAACAATGTTGTCTTTACAACTGCTTAAAGTGTAGGACGCTTACACTGTGTGTATACGTGTGCTTGGCATTCGCTCGTTCAAAAACAACTTTTTACACGTCAAGTATATTTATTCGTCTCTTGATATATACGTCGGGTGACATCGTTTTAATATCGCGGTAATGTATTCATGAAATTTCGCTGACTCTGAACAACTAGTAGTGGTAAGAGAGGCGGAAGTACAGTACACAGTGCGGAGCGAAACCAGAAGAGAAGTGAACACAAAGCCACGTGAGGAACGTACGGCCATGCACATTACGACGCAGCGTCGCTAGATAAGCGTGATGCACGCTACTTAACACCTGTGTACATATGCACGGTAGCGGGATTGCAAGCCCCAGTTAATATTTACATCACAAACCAGAAGCTGATTGAATTCAGCGCATCTAAATTCAGCGTCTGTTCCCACTCGGCAACGACGTCGTCGTCGTCGTCTTCATCGTCATCATCTAGAAGGAACGAGATGTGTCGTCAAAGAAGCAAGCAAGTACACAGTAGTACCTAGTACTTGTCTATTTCAACAGTACATAAGTTAATGCATATCTATCAAACAGTTACTACTATGAAATGTGTAACCATTTAAATATATTCACGAAACACTATTTTCTTCTCGCTATTGGTGAATCAATATGGCAATTTTCTTCTCTTCGTTCAGTACCTTTGAAGTGCTATCCGTTGACCAAGAGCTTTTCCTCTTCGTCAAGTAAAATGATTTTGATCTGCTTTGAACACAATTTACTGGTGTAGAACTACTTTAGGAGTGTTCCATCATTTATTATTAATCGTTCCTGCTGTACAGAAGCTATCTACAGTTAGCTGGACAGATAACTTCATGTACCTATGTATAATTAAGTGATGTGTGTTGTTTACAACAGCAACAGCAGCAACAGAAATGTCAAATCACGACGTGCAACTGTCACGTACTTACTTAATCCTGTATCCATGCAAACTGACAAGACATAAATTTCAAGTTAATTATGTATCGGTCACACTTGTGCCGGTCGCCACTGTCTGCTTTTGAACCCAATACATCTTATGTGGCAAGGCGATGCATCACCGCAAAGGAAAACAGGAACGGCGTACTCGAAATACATTTCAACTAGCTCGGCAATGCATTCAATATATTTACTGTAATAGGTGTGTGCTCCTGACATCGGGAGACAAAATACACAAACAACAGTGGTTTATATGTATGAGACGCCGGTTCTACCTTCCCTTACCTTACTACCTTGCACAGACTTGCCTACCAACTACGAGAATATATCCACCACAACAGCACAACACATATATACTCCCCTTGCTATGGTTTATACATATGTATACGTATGTATCTATATCTATAGTAACAAAGCTACACTGAAACCATTCCTTGCATACACAATTCTTAATTCTTGTTCATTAGTAAGCACTTAGTAAATTGAAAGTGTAATTATGAAAGAAATAATTTAGTATAACTTACGGACGTGCTTCTACTAATTCAATAATCATTTGAATTAGTACAGTTTCTAAAAATCATATTTTATGTAACACAAGTTTTTATATGGCTACATTATAAATGTTCCGCTGTTACTTTAGTCGATTTTGCAGTAAATTAAAGTCCAGCATTCAAAGAGAATATTGATCGTTATACTCGAATGAAGAGAATAGTAAATTAAGAAGAATATAGTACGTAACGCGTAGGATTAAATGAGATAGGATTGTGTGAATATTTCAGTTATGCGAAGTCTCACAAGAATCCAGTCTGTAATCAGTGTGGAATCGTACACTATAGCTCAGCACTCTAAAAATATCTCTCTCGCTCTCTGTGTGGGATTACACTGCCGTAACCATTTTCAAATGTAACTAATGGCGCATTTATGACGACTTCCTTAATTGGTCGATAAATTGTACGGTGAAAAATTGCGAGTGTAATATTTAAACGACTACTCCTTATCATTGCCGTAAGCCATAATTTAATGGTTGCACATCGTGGATAATTACTATTCTACGTTCACATAAGTAATGTCGATGTTTTATTTGTCCATTTGTTCACATGTTATTAATACTGACCATGACAGAACTAGGACAAAAGCTAATCATTTTTAAGTTCACAAGAGAATAATACAATAAGGGAAAAGCTATCCACAAAACCTTGTGCTTTGTATTATTATTTTAATATGTCCGTTGAACATTTTCTACTATATGTAAATAATACTGTTGTCGGATTTTCCCGGATCAAACTACCGCACACACGAATATTCTCCGTGCACATTTGTTTTATTACGTACATATGAAGTTTGGTCATTGGTAAAACCCTAAGTCAAAAAGGAAAAGTAAAGAGTAAGAAAAACTGCAACAAGTCAAACGGAGATTATTTTTTTCGTCGTCCACGTAAGTGAGAGAGAGAGAGGGAACGAGCTAATCTGGGGAGGAATTGAGAGTGACAAGCGAGGAAAGCTGAGAATTCCAGAGGTATCTGTCATTAATGGCTGCGTCATTAGGGAAGGGTCCCGGGCGTTTATTCGACAAAAACTCTCCTCCAGGACTGGATATAAAAAATGAACCCTTTGTTAACACCGGGTAGATAATAGACTGGCCGGCAAAGAGAATGCGCTCTTACAGACAAAGGTTCCGAGGCGTCGGCACTCAATCAAACTTGCAGCCAGCAGTAGCAGTAGTACTAGTTGAGTACTGGTACTGCTCTTACTTGTTCTCCTGCTGGTACCCGTCCCAAATCAGAGGGTGAACTTTACTCGTTCAGTTGTCGATCCCTTTTATTCACATCGGCTGTTGCTTTTACGATGAAAATTAGCCTAATGAAAAATCGATGGGCCACAAAAGTTTTTGTCGGCAACAAAACAGATCAAATTACGAGTATACCGGGAATGTTTCTGTGCCCAAATAAACCCCTAATAAAGTGCGTCAAGTTCGGATAAAAATGCGCTACAGGGGAAAGTAGTAGAGCCGTTATCGGTTGGATGGCTTCACAAGTAATTTCCCAGGAGTTTCAACTGATATCCGCTTTATTAAAATAAAAAAATTGAGAAAAAAATAATGTCTTTCAACTTAAGAGATTGTCATTTGCTAGGTATTTTTCACAAAACGAGCAACATAACAAAAATATAAAAAGTTATTTTATTATCTCGTACATAGACTGTCGCGCAAAGATGAAGTACTATAAACTTTAAAGTAATTAGTTTTTCTACAACATATACTATACTGGATAATTATTCAATTAATGTTAGAATTTTTTTGCATATTTTTAAATTGCATTAAAAACTCCGTTCCATGTTAACTTATACGGCGATGACATTAAAACTAATTTGAAATAAAATTACGGAACTTGCGATCCATTTAGCGAAGAAGACTAACCGGCACGACAACTATTTTCTAAGCACTTTACAAAATTAGACCTCAAGTGCAGGGCGTAGCCTGCAGTCACTACGGTACATATATAAATATAAAAAGAAATTCAACGGAATGTGAGGTGTACAGTCTGTTGAGCAGAAATGTTTCAGAGATATTCCATTGTATTCAACTTCAGGATGATCACACAATAACATAACTGAAATCTAACCGGTGTACTGTGCACTACATACGAGCAGGTATATATCTTTAACTCTCGACATTGCAAGAATCTAACCTACCCTACCGATCGCATCCTATTCACCCGACAAAAAGAAACCTACCCCGTCGTCTCTTTATACACGCCATGTCGGATTAACTTTTATATTAGCCAGTAAAGTAGATCATAGTGGGAATTAAAAACTCCCCAGAGATAAATATAGTTTAACTTAATACTTACAAGGACGGCTAAATGTACTTTCGGAATGATAAATGAATTTTTGTTGAAATATTTTCATAATGAACAGATGACTAATGATTTCCTGATGTTATGTGACACGAATAAAATTATGAATTACTATTTGAGTATTATTACAATGAAGAATTAGTGAGAACGTTTCAAATTTACTAACGATTGTGATTTATAACAAGATAAATTCACTGTATCTCTAATTCCTGAATATGCTACAAAGAACAATCTGCTGCAAAACTAGCTCTAATCCATTTACTGCGGATCTTAAAAAAACAAAACTATTTATCATAATTTCTCTTGTGTATGTTTCACGTTATAAATCCTATTTACAAACACGCTACTCACTTTGAAAATGAAAATCTAAACACATGAACAATTTTCATATGTTCGTAATTAAATTAGGTTTGTTAATAACGGGGATATCAGACTTGTTTCGGTATGTAAAAAGTTTTGAAGTTAGATTCGTACAAAAACACGAATATGAGATTAAAATCACATTATAATTTAGTTTCACATCCGACCGGAATGATATACGGAGGAGGGTGGGAGAGAATAATGTCAAATTTCAACGGCAAACAACGCCCGGGGCTGGTCAGAATGAACAATCGAAACAGTGTGAACTTTACTCATGCAATCGTACCTACTACACACCCACTCACACACACATATACACGTAGGTCGCGTGTATTCGAGGTACCGTTTCAATTAACTTGCAACACAAGGCGCCTTAAACACAGATACACGAACATGATTTGCTGATCTTTTGCCACTGTACACGCAAATTATTACTACTGTTTTAGATTCACTTATCTAGAACCATATCTCTCTGCACTGTGAATTATTCCGCACGAACAAGTAGGATTACAGATATACATATTGTGGCTAGTTTTCACGCCTGCACTGTTCACATGCAATCAACAGTAAATGGAATGTTGTCATTCATGTTGAGTTTAAATTGTCGTTTTCATTAAATCAAGCGCATCATAGCGCAACACAAGTAAGTACATATGTACGTATGTGTTTATAAGTGTATGGTAGATGGATAGAGACAAGGTATACACAAGCTACAGTAACAGACAGCATAGTAATGTATGAGCTGCAAGTACTCGTACATCTTAGCCACCTGTGTAACTGTGACGTGTCTCGGTAAAGGTCTAGCAGTGTATGCGGCAAGTGAACTTTGTGGCCTGTGACCTACAGCAATAACAGGTAATCTAATCGTTTTCCTCGCCGGGTTAAATAGAGTGTTAAGGTGGCAGCCGAGGGTGGAGAGGCCAACATGGAGGCCACCGTAACGCTACTCATCAAACTGGCGAACTCACGCCATGCGAGCGACCGGAAGTCAAGGTGCACGAGCACCAACCGGAGCGTCATTATAATGTATAACGGTGAATGCAACGTGCCACGAGCTGCAACTCCGCGTTCCTGACACACGGCGGAAACCGTTTTTCTAAGATATTGTGATCATTAGGAGAGATTAAAGTGTTCGGTAAGTCAGCGGTGAGTCTTAACAACATAAACACACTCCTTATACAAATGTTTTCCACTATTGTTCTGCATTTATACGAGATTATAGTTTGGTTATATGTAAACATGAATCTCGTCCAGTAACAACTGGGCAAATTTAAAGATTTGTAGAACGAAGAAACAAAAGGATTTGCCTGCTTACGCAAGTCAAATTACAAAATGTCACATAAATACCGGTCCCCCAGTTAGTCCCGGTTATGCATATTCGCGTAGCAAAACACACAACGGACGGTGAATAATATTAAACAAAGACAAATTTACAGGCAAGAAGTAAGCGTGAAAATAAAACGCTGCTAATACAACATTATATATTTGACGTCAAATACTTTATGCCGTTACATCCGTTGTTTTCATGACAGGCTCGTTACATGAAATTGTCCGGACCCTTGCAATTTATTCACGAGGCAGAAAATCTCGAACCCAGCATGCATCATGTTTTCACATTGCTCTTTTTCCGGCTAATTTGCATGCCGTGTGTAATGGCTAACGCGAATCAATGTTCAAATTTATACGTCCGAGTCGGTGGTCTCTCAACGCCCCACGGCCATACCAACATACTACTACCACTACTACTTCCACCACTGGCTACTGTTGTACATGTATACACTATACACAAGTATATGTGTGGATGATATTGTCCTACTAACACACATACATACATCTACTCTTTCCGAATTAATGTTACATCGAAATTATATTATATTACTGATAATATTAAATAAAGACAAAATCGATTAAATAAATATTACATTACACTATCCAACTTCTATTTGTATGTCTTATTATTATAAAGAATAACTAAATTTGAATTGTTAGTAGATATTATTTATGAAGTCTGTACGTACGAATATATGTATCATGTCCATTAGTGTATAGAATACGGGGTGCTTATGAATATATGTATGTACAAACCGAGGTACAAACAGCATTGATTCGCTTCCGGCATTATTTTAAATTAATGACTGCACAACTTACGTTTGTTAGGAATAGGTTATTATAAATGATGTAACCAGGAGTTACGGGGCTCGGCTGTCAGCCAGCGTACTAACGCTCACACTTCACACTGGTGTCGAGAAGAGAAAGAGAAAGATAGAGAGAAAGAGAGAGCACAAGCGATATGGAGAGATGGAGGACGCAACCCATCACCATCACTAGGAGAGTACGGAACCGAGGGTTATTCGTTCAGAAGCAAGCCACTCTCGTCGACGCCGCCATAACAACTGATGTTCACAATTGATTTTGCAATCAGGACCTTCAACCCGTCTCATAACAATTACGGGATGCCCATTAATTAAAACGTTTACGCCGCAAAAAGACTACAGCCTTCTTTCGTGAAGATTTCGCACTTTCCTGCTAACAATCGAACAAGAGCGCACGCGCGCACGGGCGCTATTCGAGTATCGTATACTTAATGAGTCATTCAGCGGAAGAGCTTTGATGATGACACTCTTACTTAAAGGTAACTACCTCATTATATACAGTTGTTTGAAGCTAATATTGAAGATGTTTGAAAAAGAAAATTACACCGGAATATTTCAGACGAACATATCTCATCGTGCTATTTGGAGTTGACGAGAGTGGGAGTGGAACGGGGGAGGTGAGTTATGTACGTACATTAACTCTAATGTACGTACATGGGGGAGGAAGTGATATGGTTCATCACGCACAATCATCTGGCGACTGTACGGGACGATGTGGTAATTGCCGTACTTAAGAAACCCATGTCTTCATAAAAATAATAAATAGCCAATGTAAGACATTGAAATAAACAACCTTCAACCAGTGATACAATATTATACGTGCAATCTTAACAAAAAGAAAACACTGTGTAACGTCAGTATCAACTGGATATATCATTGTATACCCTGTAAAAATTCATATTCATCTCTACATCTCTACAAATATATCCAAAGTTTTATGTTCTGCAAATCGTTACGTAAACTTCAATGCATAAAATATTCACTTCTTCATTTAAACTTTTGAAATGTTTGACAGAAGAACTGGCAGGCATGAAGTACGGAACATGTATGTAAAACAGTTGGATTAGATATGCGCGAAAAGCTGAAATGACATGTGTTCTATTCACATTTGTACCTACTAGTTGATTCTTCTAGTGAAAATAAGTATTTCTATTGTTGTTGTATTATTCTCTGCATATACACAGACACACACGTACACATTTGTATTTTGTATAGATAGATACTATAAAGAAAGTAAAGTTGAGAAGTAGCCGTAACATTTAAGGAAATAAATTTCTACCTTTTTAGAAGGTATAGCTACTTCGTTTTTGCGTAGTTCCTTTGAAACTTCGTCCCGTATATAAATCTTAACCTGTCCGTAATGCAACAGAATGTAGCGTATGAAAGAAGCTGATGGAATGTGAAGACAAACTCGGTTAACGGCATAGAAAACCATGAATGAAAATGACAAGGATAACAAAATACGGGCAGAAAAGGCAGATTATAGAGGGCGTGCAAACACAGGGGACTACTAAGGAAGAAGAGTTACAATGGAAGAACAGACCGACAGACAGGCGACAAAAGAAAGGGAAAGACACGACAGAGAGATGAATAATAATAAGAAGAAGGAGAGGCAGCAGATAGTCTTGTTGATGGAGTTACAATGGTGCAGAGAGAACAAGAGTAGCGACGTTTAGAAAGAATTTAGAATGAACATTTCAAACTTTAATTCGTTTAGAGCGAAACTGAAATGTCATCGCAAATGGCATTTTATTCAGTAACACAACACAACTTGTGTGTGCTAAGCACTTGTAGTGAGTTCACCGGTACCGCTGCACACGGAAAACGTATTAAAACTTACGTTTTCACATGTACTCCAATTTTTCTTTTTTTTTTCTTCACTACGCTGCCGAACTTTAAGTTGCTCGTTTTCAAAACTTTTGCCTGAAATATTTTTATCTTCCCTTGAAAAATAGTTCAGTCACTAAGTTTGACTACGCAAGCCTATCATAAATCTTTTTTTTTCTTCTTTAGTAAAAGCATACGTAGCATATACAGCAATATGCCGTCTTATAGGTAACACAAATTTATCATAAAGTTTAGTGCAATCTCACGAAATGGCCGACTCATGAACAACAATTTACAGGCGCGTACGAGCCTGGGAAAAAATATAAATCCAAATAGAACTTGGGAAAAGTTTTTATTAGGTAACAAGTTAATCAAAAATCACGTCTCGCATGTGTTTCTACAGCATGCTTGTCAGCAGCCAGACACGGGGATACATATTTAATAATGTAGCGAATTACGAAAGTATCAACAACTAATTTCAGAACATTTTCTTCCACAAAACAAACAAAGAGAGTGTAGCGACGCAGGTGTGGGTGCACTGTGGTGTCAGTGTCAAGTGTTCTCTCAGCTATGGTGTCGCCGGCAAGTGTGTATCCAATTGCATTTTCCAGGTTGTATGTTTTATTCCGGACGGCTCTCGCTCCTCTGCACTCGGCAGTTTATCACTGCCGGCCGGGGGGGGTCCCCGTGTTCATATTATTGTATTCATGCACTTGATATATTACCTCCGTCCAGTAATATTAAACACTGCACTCTCACTGTCCCCAGCCACACACAGCAACACAGCTAAATTAGACTTTGCACTTTTCTCCGTAATTTCATTATTAGTTCCACCTAGTACCTACTCTATGAATATTTGATTTGTTATCCATTATGCAAGTAATGTTGAATAGTCATATATCGTAGAACAAGGAAATTCACTTAAGCCTCGCAGAATGTAGAATATTCCAGAATATGAAACACTGATTATTTTGCACTGTTTTATTTAACTTTCTGACCATTGCACATCGCTGGCTATATTCTTCTAAACACGGCAAGTTTTAATTGCTTTTTTCTAACCAAGTAAGGTAAAAAAACCAGGTCATTATTCAGTAGTTCACATTCAATATATCTTGGCACTCCCTCGTTAGTCAGCCGTATCCACCATTCACCCAGTCAACATACGCAATATGTCTTGTGTGAGTCGATGGTAGGCTTTGCCACATCACAGCCGATACTCTTTCACGGCGATTTCATGTTCAGTGCCCGAATATTTGCGGTCTCGTTACGAGTGCGCGATTTAGGCATCGCAAATTCCCAGATCCGTTTTAATTGCATCAAAATTGTAGTGGAAACTCCAACTTTCAGTCACTGTGTTCCCGCTAATGCCCGTAATTAGCTGCAGGTTAATTAGATTTTCATTTCGTGCAAGCGAATCTTGAAGGAAACCCGTTATTAAACTCGAATTTTCAAAGAGCCGTTTTGAAATACGAAAACAATTCCGGTGCATACATGTATAGACGGGCGAGCAGACAGACAATCGTAATTATTATACGTAGGTACGTAAGAATGAAATCAAGGTGAAATTAAACGTGGATTTCCAAGTGAACATTGAAAGTAATCTGGATTAAATGGTTGCGTACATGAAAGAAGAAGTAATAAAAGAAAAAGAAGAAAACATTGAATACTATATATTATCTAATAAATAAATATATATAATCGCTTTAGTTTATACCTTTTCAAATCAGTCATCGTGAATATGTGTATGTGTGTGTGTGTGAAAAGAACGATAGCATCGTAGACGGACGAGCGAATGAGAGTGCGGTGCCACTCAATGGAGCAAATGAAGCGGGCAATTCGAAGAGCGTAGAATATGTCATACGGTTGGTTTTCGTGTGCTTTTTGTGTGAAACCGATTCATTTTCAGATTGTACGTAGATATTAACTAAATCGGGGTCACAGTGATTGATATGAATGAGTGACCGGATCCGTTTGATTGAGTGCGGCTCCAGAGACCAATTGAAAATTAATGGATTTTTTATCGTGAATACAGCGTGTTCCTAGTAGGGCAAAATTAAATGCTGCTGGAAAAAGGTAGATTTCAACGCAAATCTACACATCTGTAATGTAATCAACAAATCGTACTGCTACATGTAACTACTGTTGTACCGATTGTTAATCATCGAATACTAACTGAATTCCATATCGTCATCAGGTCGAAACGTTCTAGTATTTCAAAATTATAAAACATTAACCACGTGCATGTATGCATGTATGATCGGTATGTACGTGTACGGTAATTCAATCATACCAAACATACTAGGACCATGAATAATAGTTACTTCATGATAACTTGATGTGTATTACACTGTATACTCTGAAGTTAATAACAAATAGTTTTCCAGTTAGAACAAACAATTATTCTTTTGGTGGTAGATTATAATGTTATAAAAACCTACACTAGCATGCAAGCAAACAAAAACGAAAAGGAAATAATTATTATGAAAAACACATTCACAGCCGAGGTGAGCGCTGGCTGGAGATTAAAATAATAAACACCGTTTGAGAGTAGCGCAAATGCAAGGTTGTATGTATACTGTACAATACAAGTTGGCAGCCGGTTCGCAAGATGTGTATAATCAAGATGCATTTTGTCATTTTGAAATTGCTACTTTTTCCATTGGCGTTTTAATTTTTAACTTCCGTGCCAGTTGAACAAAGAACAAATTAACAGTACAGATTATTCATGAAAATTAATGTAATTGGATAATGAACTCTTAAGGAATTAAATTAGAAACTGTTGCTTCTCGCAGAAACTTTATCCACTCACGAAATCTGGGAATTCCATCTTGCGACAATACAAAGGCATAGTAATTTAATTACCGACCGAGATACTAAAAGAAAATTAAGATATTCATTAGTGATTATTAAATTTGTGTCTAACTTGTGTCAGTGTCGGGGTTCGTTTATTAAATGTTTGTAGCAATATATTCACCCCTGTGAATACGAATAAGCAATTTTAGACTAAATTTATTACAGAATACAAGTTAATTATTAATAATACCCTCTAGTATCGTATAACATTGTACGTACGAACAGTCATAACAATATAATCAGTCAAAGTAAATACATTAGTGTTGATAGCACCCAGATAAGTGCATGTAACTAGGAACTACATACGTTATATGTATAATATTATCTGCTTCTGTGCAGACAATACAATGATATTAACTGTATCGGCCCGGCTAGACTAAACACTAATGATTTGCTAATTAATATGAAATGGAGAAGGACTACATACGTACACACATGTTGAACTGTATCAAACATTGTTGCCGTATTTAGTATCTCATATTGGTACGCTTTTGGCAAGCCTACAGCCATACATAGACAACAGCAGACTGACAGTGTTTGATTTCAAATTAATCCAGATAGTTCTGAAATGAACCCATATACACATACACACACATATATACAGATAAATACTACCAGCGATTTTATACATGCAATTAATATGAAATGTGATTAATTCATTAATTGGACGTTATGGCATATGGATTAATTTACATAACACAACTGAAATAAACCCGCATTTATAAGCAATTACTGATATATATATATATAT
>JAGJTL010000059.1:3666711-3693602 GCA_022063505.1 Calosoma granatense
ACCTAATCAGCCAGTTTCGTTTAACGGTATTTCTTAAGAAAAAATACTTTTTCTCTTATTTCCAATTTGTGCAGCGTGCACCGGTAAAGTATATACAGCTTTTGTACGGGATGCAATGGATCACTTGCAATCTATCGCAGATCTATTTACAGTGTATTTACTCAATCCCAGCGATGTGATTGAGAAGAAAGAAATCTTGGAAATGTTCCCATTTATAATAATCTCGTTTTTCCGCTTGTCACTGAATAGAGTTTGTAGATTGCTATAGGTTTTAAGTAAAACCCCTTCTGTACATACGTACATTCTAGTACAAGTACGTATATGTAATCTGTATTGGATGCACGGAAAACATTGGTGCCAACATATACGTTTCTGTCTGAAAGGGAACAAGGTAAGAGATATTGTCCTTAACACATAAATAAATCCACCAGAGTAACAACATGTCGCTGGGAGATTTAGTACGAAAATATACACCTAGCAATGTGTAACTAAAAGAGATATTTTGTCCTTGTACATTTACAATAGTCTATTTTCAAGAGTAATTTTTCATTACTCTGTTCATTGTACCATACAAGTCTTTGATTACTGTTATAACAATATGTTTCTCCTACTTTCATATTCCGCAAATGCTGTGCGCGTCTATGAATCGAGCAATCCGTAAAACTATACACAGATTGAAAAAAGGAGAATAAAAAATCGAATAAAATAAAATGAGCCATAACAGGACAAACCCAACATGGACCCTTCAATAAATAAAATTACGCGGGCCAAAAGGTAATAAAATGGAACCTTTTTCAATAAAAGAAAAATGCATGTGTCACAAAATTAAATTGTACACACACGCTCTTGCGCATATACAAATATGAACTCGTATGTGAGTGTGTGTGTGTGACTTTTATATCTATCTCAATCTGTTGAGATTTAAATGTAAAAAGCGTCGACATATGTTAGAAAAATCCTAATCCGATCAAAGCTTGTGGAATATCGGACAACGTAGAGGTCAATAACTTAACATATCTATTCTCAATCCGTCAATTGTACAAAATATAGTAAGTAATATGAAAGTTACATTCATCTTGCTTTTCATGAAATAAATTAGAAGATTTCATGACACACAAATAAGACATTCATGACTTTTTTATGACTAAGTATATCTGTCGATATTAATTACAAATTACTAACTATGAAATAATTGACATACTGGCAAGTGCAATTACTACAATATAATTAAATCTTTAAATAAGTTACATAAGATTATGTATTTGACAGTTGAAATTAATAACGGCAACAGTATGAAATTCATAAAATATCTAGTATATGAGGAGAAGTATGAATATGAATTGTATAGTTAAGTTAAATGCAGATTGTCATATTCTTGAATAATTGTTGAACTACAAGGGGCTAGATCATATGTAAATATATTCACATCGGTTCAACATACATATATACATGTATTTGAGCCACAGTATAAGTAAGTAGGTATATGTTTACTTTGTGTATAACCGGAAGTATAATTCTGCAAGTTAGATCTTGTAGTATGCATGTACTAACTGTGTCCTTCGTATCATTCGAACTGTTTTATGTGGATATAAACACAAGTCGCCTGTAAGTGTATGAAGCACATACATATATATTTACGTACTATAAACTTTTGATTTGATTACCATATACCAAGCAAATTCACACTGTGTTTTATTAAAATTTTATTCCTACATTTCAAAGAAATACAATGTCTTGACAGAAGTCTGTCTTACTCTTTTAGAAAATCGCAAATAATTTGTAACGTCTATTCAAAAATTTATTATTCAAAGATTCTGCGGCACAATTTTCCAGTTGAACAAGGTTTAAATTAGCACAAAAGCACCACATGATGTGCCCGGTCTTTGTCTCTTTTCGTTTTTCACATTGAGTGATACTTGAAAACTTTTTTATCTCGGAAATTTACCGCGGAGTCAGTTCAAAGTTTCTTCTTGTTGCTTGACTGGCTACTTGTTCTGCACTTGGCGCAGGACTGTCAACATCAACCAACAATGACGAAAACACAGCTCGAATTTAACTTATGCAATATTCAAAACTTGTGCACGTATACTCCCGATAACTGTTTCAATTACATCAATAAAACTAACTACTATCTCATGATGCAACAAGAAATTAAAAGTATTTCTAATGATAACACGATATGAAGTGTAACTCATGTGATTCTCATTGTTTTGTATAAGCTAAATCTCTTTTTCAAATAAAATGAAACACACAGCAAAATTTTAATAAAACTAAAAACATTATTCGGATTCATAATTTTTATCCAGTTTTAGGTCATATGTACATTTGCATTTGCACACACATATTTGTTCGTTTTGTTTTCGTTTTTTCATGAGCTCTTAATTACTTTTAATGACATGCGGATAAAACCGCAACACTGATGGATTTTACATAACTACCAATAACTGAAATAAAATATATTGTTTTTCGTTAATAGCAAATAATGCTGATTGATTTTAATAATGGTACATAATTTTTCAATATGTAATATTTTGCTTTAGGGAAGTATTTTTAATGCAGCCTAAATGATTGTCGGTTATTTATTAAATATTTATGTACCGTTATATTTGACGAAAACAACTACAGTATATCCCTAATACATATTTGGTATTATTTACCTCTCCATCGTGCAATCCATAATTAAATTCATGTTCCAGTATTTACCAATTTAAGCGCCAGGAAATAAAACGTGATTTATGTTGAAATACTGTAAATGAATTATTAAACAATATCAAAATAAAATGAAATTCCAATATTAAATAACGACAATTGAATTATATTGTTTGAAGTGTATAGATGACTGGCGGGATTTTCATATTAATTATTTATCAATTATTATTACCGATTTGTTAATAAGATTAATTGTAAATGTAATCATTACAATTATTACTTTGCAATTAATCGATGTATTTTGTTGAGTATATACTCCAAATCTGTTATTCATTTAAACATTTATATATTTTATGGGGTAAATTTATTTATGTCAAGGGACAGCTAATAAAACGGATTTTACAGACAAGTCATAATTATATTAAATTAATAGCACAATTATACATCAAACAATATGAAGTACATTCTATTTAGATTCCAGCATGATTTGCTTACATTTGTCATGAATACGTGTCTTATTTGTTAGTTTCGCAACAAAGTGTAAATGTTGTTACATTGTTTTCTAGATCACTTGTACGATAGTTGTCATTTTAATTTAAGATGTGTTGTTCTGTTTCCAGCGTATGCCCATTGCTGGTGATGTGTTACGTGTGAAATTACAATTTCAACCTTGTAGACAGATTGTAGGCAATTTTGTCGTCAACTTACCAGAATCTTCCGTGTAACGTTTGTACTTCTATTTTGGCACAGAGAACAAAAAGGTAATATTGTAATTTAATTCAAGAAGATTAAACTCTAAACAGTTTAATTGAAGTATGTGTGCACTTTTACATGTTCCATGCGTATACGCTGTTGAAAATCAAATTACTCATTACAGCTTTAGAAAGGTAACTCTACACGTTCGAGTAGAAGATTGTCTCACTGTAATTCTCCAACATACAAAAGAACATTGGGGTACGATAAGATTTAAACCGAATATAGAGAGATCCGTCATACTCGTAACAAACATTGTGAATTGAAACAATACCAAAGCCTATTTCGTTAATTTGTCTAATGTAATTATCTTCAAGGCAGGCTTTCGTTACCTGGGCTATTGCTAAAATTCGTTATTCCATCATTAAGATCGCATAATGAAACTGTATTTCTGTTACGTTTTAATTAGATATAATTTACGTACTATCTGGAGAATGATGGAAACAAAACAGGATTGAATTTTCTACGTAAGTTGAGCAGGCTGATTTTCCGTTGTTGTTGTTGTTATTGTTGCTGACGTGCTCATGTACTTATGTTACCTGTATAACACTTCAAGTAAACAGCAGAACTCCGTATAGGTACGTATGTAGGCGAAGCAAAGTTAATAATGGTTTTGTAGTTTCATCTGCGAAATCAGCAGTAAATCAGAATTTCCAGAACACAAGTACAGATGAATTCATTGGCGCGGGGAATATAAGAACGAGAGCTCATCAGAATTCCATCAGACTGCGTCGAATGTGAATCGCAAAGCCAACTTGATCAGCGAGATATGGACGCACGAATGGTCCACACTTGAACGGACGGATCCAAAAACGCGGGCGCGTCGAGGAGCCTGAACGCTCAACGGCTCGGCGGTTGCGGCGTTTACACTCCATTATATCGGTACTACATCTGCTACCGTAATTTGTGGGCTTCTCTTCACTAGTCGAAATTAAATTTTGACGAACAATCTAAAATTCCATCGTCATCAACGTTGTCGTCGTCGTGGCTAACAACAACTTTAAATACATGGATATTCCGAGCATTGCTGTTTTAAATGGGAAAAGTAGAATTGTCGATTACAACATGTGGAATTAAAGATTTAGTGAAACATTTATAAATGCGTCGTTGTTTGTAAGATTGCCGGTAAATAGGTAAGTATACGTGGATGGATGGATGGATGAATTATAGGTGGTCGCCTGCAGTTAAATGCAGTTACTGAGATTATTTTATTTTTCAGAGAAACACCTGCTCGTGTTGGGTGTATGATATACGTTACTGGTGGTTATCACGCACGGTCACTGACCGAACATGATCAATTCCGTTTTCCATAAATTCGATACAGTCGACAGAGGAGACCGGCTATTGTAGACGACCATGCATGGTCCATGATAAAATAATATTATGGAAATTTCGATAATATACGTGAGTTATATTCATTGATCGCTATAATTTCGCACAATTTAGCACATTTACATTTTGTTAAAAGATTTCATATCGTGCACGGTATGAATTTGGAAAATTCACAATTAAATAACACTGGCTTTATCATCAATATCATTTAGTTAGCAATGAAATTAGGTGAAATTCAATATACATATGGTATCGGTATGTATGTATGTACTTTTCATGAAAATGATATTGTTAATTGAATTATTTTGTCTTCTTTGGCAGAACGGTAATTATTGCATTGCTGTTAAGCCGAATTGACAGTTTCAAAAGCTCGGTTCAATTACAATTTGTAAACCTGTTTCATTATTTACAGCCCACTTCCCACAAAGCAAAAGTTTTTAAATGCATTTGATTCTAGTACATGTATTTCCCCCTCTGTCCTCTAGAACAATACTCCTTTCATTAATTTTAATTAGCGTTGATTATAATTATCTCTTTCGAAGCGCAGTAGTACCACCAGCACCATAATCCGCGGATTCACACTACGTGTAACAGCTCGTGACTTGCCCGTCGCCTGGAATGGTGGCTGGCGAAATGTGTACCGCACAATACACTTAACTACAGAACTTTAAACTCTCCGAATGTATAATTTTCAATAAAGACGAAGCCTTCTAACCCAGATATTGCCCGGGGACAATGGCCGGACCCTAAGCTAGGATGAACACAAGCCGGTCCTAGTAGACTTTAATCTATTCGAAATAATCAACATTAATAACAGCAGGCCTAGCTGCAATAGGCCTCGTGTGAATTCTATTCTTTGTTCCTAGATCTACTGATATTGAATATGGAAATGATATTAGTTTAATGAAATACCCATATAAATATATCGGATGAGGAGGGATACTTTATGTACAACCAATTTGTAGTAATATTCCTCTCTGTATGTACGTGTACGTGTGTGTGTGTCGAAGTTTTCATTGTTATTTTTGACTAGTGAATATCCAACCACCGGAAGTAGTAAATGATAAATGACGCAGACTCGAGAGACCATAGGAAGTAATTCATCGTGACGGAAATACGAGCACGTACCGGTCCATGATAACAATAATAAAGTGCGATATAGACATTGCTCGTATATGATTTATACCTGTGTTTTAACCATTTTAATCTACAAGCACCTGTGACCCAGTGTTATGTAGCTGTATTCCACAGTATTGTTTCAACATACTCTCAATGCTTGTCACTATATTTACAATGAAAAACAATAAATATACTTACTAACAATCATTATAAACTTGAATTGAAAGGTGTATATAATAGTGTCAAGTTTTTTGTCATTTCAATAATGTACATTTTAAATTCAATACTACAAGTGTCATCTCAATCATACTTGTTCCAACTTGCTGTCGCTAAGATGATAATAGTTTTTCTTTTGTCCCAATCCCAGTGGAATTAAAACTTTCATAAAATGTATCCAGTTGTCCCTGTGTTCCACTTGTCTTTTTCCAGGGAACACGAGTAAATTCTCGAACTACATCACGCTCTGGTAACTTGGGAGATGGTGTTCCGGGTTCGCGCTGTCCCCTGGCAATAATATGACCCCATCCCTGTTTGTCTTCCGTCTCATGTATATTCATCAACGGTGATATTTTCCATGAGTGACCTTGCAATTGTCATAAAGTTTACTTCATCATTAACAGTATGTAGATTTCCATCTATGTATGGTATTTACTAATTTCTAGAATATTCCACTTTGTGTATTATGGTCTATAATTTATTCCTCATGTCTAATGAGAAATAAATAGTTACTAATTAGGTCAAGTTAAATATTAATATGCATTGTAAAGCAGAATAATTGTTGCTTGTGCAAATATTTAAATTTGTTTTTCATTTAATCTACTAATATATATGTATATCATTACTATTGATATGCGAATGTAATTAAATTATAGTTTCACCTAAGGGACAATGTTTAAATTCAATTAAATCATAATTAAATGCATTCAAATATTCACGTCATTCGTAGCAAACTAGAATAATCACCAGCCAAGTTAAAACGTGTTGATATACCTGCATAGCGTCAGTAAAACATTTTAATGAGTATATTTGTAATGATTGCATAATTAGTTAAATTATTCGATATAAATGTATATTGATGAAGAATTACATATTAAAATATATTTATATAAACCTATATGCATAACAGAACTCGGAAGATCTATATGTATGTTGAATATAGTGAAGGATTTTTACTGCCATCTCGACACAGCCGCATCACCACATTGCAATGCCAATTTTTCTCTTCAATTGCAATGTATAAAATTGTGAAAGGCCCTATCTGCGTTTTTCCCACGGAAATAAACGCACATCGCACAGAAGGCACGCGGCATATTTTTGTACAAGATGAAATGCCAAAAAGGAAAACTTTACTTCTTGGAAAAGTTTCTACATCGGAGGAGTCTACGGACAAACTGACTGGAAATTCGTAAATAACAAAAGAGGCAGAAACCGACTTGGGAAATGTGTCCAGTTGAAGTGCCGCAACAACGAACGAACATCAATTCAATTTATCGCTTTGTATTCGCTATTTAAAAAAGTAGGAACGCAACTTTGAACTTCCTTACTTTACTTCACAAGAACAAAATGCAAGTTCACGCAGAGAATGCCACTGGGACAGGCTTCATCTCATTCTCTCACTCACTCACTCAATATATGCGTGAATGTCTTTGTTCTTCCAACTCTGTCACAGTATATTTACTTTGCTTGCAAAGTAAAACGGTATAATTACTATTAATGCAAATGACAAGCTGATTAAAAACTGTTCTTCTCCTTTGCTGCATTCATCTTATTGAAACAAGTTCAAATAAGGATTATATATATATTTAATGAACTTAATACAATGTCTGTAATATATGCAAAAACTAAATGTAAAAATGCTGAACATAATATACGATTCTAACTTTAATTAATCTGCAAAAAAAGTTTAGTATGAGGATGAGTTGAGAAACGAAACAAACGTCCGTAAATTATTTTAATCTACTTTAAATTACTTTATAAAGTAGATTATGATCCAGTAATTAAAACCTGATGTTGAGAATTCGGTGCGTCTTTCAAATTATTCTATCTCGGTAGATCCGTGGCAAAGTTTCCGGCAAGAAACTAGAAGAATCTTTAAGGACACTCTAGGTTGGGAGTGTAAGCACAAAGGAATGGTGGTAGTAGTAGTAGAAGATGTACTAGTGGAACTCCCAGGAAGCTGGTCGACCGAGACTCATAAATCTGTTGTTAGCGACGAGAACGCCTCGTCTGACCGCGACAAAAGTGCGAAGTACACCAACCAACCAACAGAATCAATTTATGCCGGTGTTTACAGCTAGACGGCGGCGAATAAGCGTAAACTGCTACATTCGTCTCAATACACGACTTACAACGTCAAGGTTGAAATGTTCAGTTGGCCCGCGTCCATAAACCTAGAAATGTTACCGTACCGTACCGTACTGTACGTTCACTCCAATGGATTACTACGGGGTGGTTTAACAACAGAAAAATTTATACTACCACCCAAACACTAACAGCAGCACCATGCCATTAGGATTTCAGCACGGCTCACGATATTTATTCATTTGGTCACTTCATTTTCATTTTGATTGCGTAGGCAATAGCGAGAACCAATAACGAATAGCATCCATCCACTCTATTAGTCAGATTTTAACGATGTGTTACATCGTTCTGCCATGTAAGCGAAGCAGAGAAAACACATTATTCAGCTATTCACTAAAATATACCATGTTTGGAAGAAAAAAATATACTACCCTTTAATAATATACGTATATTATCTCTGAAGCCGTATCAGTGTGTTCAGTAAAACCGGACGCCTAAAACTGAGAAATATCCCTGACCCTCATAAAAACTGTGTAATCTTCGGAAAATATATAACAATTAACTACGTAAACCCTTAAATAACTGACATTTTTATCAGTGGAAACCCGTTCCGATAATAACTTGAAGCTTCAAGTCATTTATTTCTCGACAATCAAAAACTGCTTCCTTCAAATCGATACGTGTATAAAAAAACGTAACAAAATAATATAAAAATCAACGTTCATGAGATAAACAATCTTTTGCTTCTTCTTTCATTCCAAGAGAACATGGGAAATATCTATCGTTATATCAAAAAGACATATTAAAAACTTGATGGGACATGTTTGAAAATTGCAATAAGCAATTTATTATTATGGAACTAAACTGTACGGAGAAGCAGTGCTGGTGGTATTTGTAACTTTGAAAATAGTTTCATATTGTTTCGGTTAATGTAATATACGACATGCAAATTCATAATTAAGAGAAAGGATAGCACTGTGTATCGTGTAGTATGCATGCCATCGGCGGCCGCACACATTCCTATTATTTACAGGACATGGAGAAACGTTGTAATTACATTACTTAAATGACATGTATATGTTACTCGTTGCACATACACACCAGGTCATCATTGTTGCAGCGCACGCAATACGAGTATACATAATATTGTACATTACCTAAACTCTATAAAGAAGTACACAGTCATTAAATGAATCCAATAGAGAGCACATTGTCCTAGAAGATAATACTCGTGTTAACATTTATCTAGTGTAAATGCTGCACTGAATCCAGAATACATCGATAATCGCACTCAATGCAACTCAATCTTAATTCTTTTTTATTTCCGTTTAAATCACTTTGGTATTCATATTAGTTTCCATTTGGAAAGCAGCTTGTCAAGTGCCGATATAAAAAGTTTAAATTCGCGAATCGTGTACGTGGAGCAGGCAACTTTCAAATGTATAATGTATGAAACATTTTCAATTCGTATTGGAGATTTTACGATTTGGAAAGCTTTTAACAATGGACTTCTGGAAGTGTACCTACAGTACGTACGTACTGTATATACATGTATGTATGAACATTCCTGTATATCTACATATATCCGTGCAGGTAACATTACTAATATATTCTTCATATACTAAGCCATGGGCAGATAGTACATGTAAATAATAGACGAGTCTTCCTGACGACAAAATGACAATTTTATGAAAGACATGTACATACATGTATACATTACTAAATGTATTATTTATATTTGCGCCCAATATTTCAAGGGAAAATACATAGTAAGTAGATATGACAAGATTCGACCGGTCTGTCTGAAACGTCAGCTGGTGGTAAGTAATATACGAGATTATAGGAAATCTTAGATATGTGAATCCGACGGATTTATTCCCAGACACGGACAAATGTTTGTGCATAACGGGCGAACTATTGAATCTATGAACAAGTACAAACATCTGCCAGAATCCAATGTGCATGTGTGACAATCCGTTAAAAAGATTTCATATTCTAAAATAAATAGCACGAATATTGAAGGTTTTACGTTCTGAAATACTACGCAACGATTTTTCAACTGCTGATGGATAAAGTATGTCGGAATGATACGGTACATCTACGGCCCATAGTCACACATTGCACAGATTTTGATATGAAATATCGCAGTGTCCAGACAACTGAATGTAATTCGGGATTCATTTGTCAAAATGACTGATTTCATGGAATATTTTTTTTATTCACATTTCTGTAAATAAAAGTTTCATTAAATGCTTGTTTGCAGCACGTATTTCAACCGATATAATTATAGAGACGTTGTGAATATTATGCATATTTATTTATTCACATAAAGCAACTTCTGTTTTTGTAAATTTAAATTAAACTCGCCTTGATATCTACTCGTAAAACATTTATACTCATAACAACACGATAAATATAAAAAAAAACTGACATAAAGCGTGTTTCATTTAATATAAGAATTCTCTGAATGATTTATGCGCTAGAACGTTGAAAAACTAAGTAATAACTAGCGAGTTTTCTTTTTCCAAGGCTGGTAAAGATAAACCAATAAATTTATTGCAGGACTTTTAAGACACGCGTGCGCCAGTTTTCGCACTTGTTTCAGAATATCTCGTTAGACGTTATTTACATCGTGTAGTTTATCTGCATCTTATCATAAAGAACGCAAGCACTTACAATTTATGTTCCGAAATGAACATAACTCTATATTCAGCGGTCACTCGCCAGATAACGGATAACGAATGTTCGTATCACGTGTTACATTACGATTTACAACGCGATTTATGTGACAACAGCAATTACCATTGTCTTATTTCAAATAATAAAGTCATCCAGTAAACTGATTGCATGTTTATAGACCGTCCTGTCACGAGTGTTCCAGAATTAGTAAGCAACTGAAATATCGTGTTTATGCAAATATCTGTAACCAATTTAATATACATTCATTCATGTTCTCTCTGTCGCTCTCAGTAACTCGCTGTATAGAAGAATTGCCATTATATTATTACTAGCATTATTTATAATCGAATAATATTATAAACTTTGACGGTGTATTCAGTTACAATTTCTCTGAAATATACTCTCTACTAATATGGAAACTACACTGTTCTCTGTGTGTATATCATTGTGAAACATTTCAGTGCCGGGAGACATAGACATAGAAGTAGGTAACGTAACGCAATGTCAGTCTTCATGTCCATGTGTGTTAGAATATTCCAGTCAGATGACACAGACAACAGAAATGAGGATGAAACACGTTCGGCTGGAATGTTTTTCCGGAAAGGAGGACGCGCGAAGTTGCTCCGAGACACTCGAAACAGTTTGGGCCGTGCTACTGAAGCACCTTCGGCGCCGGCAATTCAGTCCTTATTCCCGTGGGTGGCTCTGTGGAATGGGAGTAAAGTACACGTCTCGGTGGTTGTCGTGAGTTCGGCACGGCAGAACAACTGATTCATTGCGCATTCTTTCAACTGGGGCGACATCCCCCTAGTGGCTTTACGACCGCCGCCTGGCCCAAATCCCATCTTCGGTTATACTCCGACGCCGCACAACATCGGCCAATCGTGTTAACGGAGCACGGAACTCTGCCCAATTAGACTCCATTTCCAGATGAACATGAATTTAAAAGTTTCGGCCTCGTCTTATTTCAATAGAGATATTTATTCATTGTATAAAGGAAGCGACGCGAAATTACTCTCAAGTGTTCGGTGTCGGTGAAGTTATGTAAATGAAGCGTCTGCTAAAAGCGGAAATATACCAACGTACTTTCTATGTAGATAATCTATGCTAGCGCAGAGCTGGTATTTACCGAATAAAACACCCAGATACAAACGGATATATTATTAATCCCAGATAATTGTGTTTTATTTTTCTCCGGGACCTGGAGTTTATCGGAAATACCGCGAAAACTTTTTAAACTTGATGAGATAAGCAAGTTTTGCGAAAGTTAGTTTAGCTGAACATATATTTTATGCAAATATGAATAATATATTAGTTTCTGTATTAGTTTGTATTTAACTTACTCTACCAAATTAATGAATGTGTTATGAAACTATAGGTTGAGGATAAAATCGAAGCCAACCCTGTAAAAAGTCAGTGAGAAAGAACATTAAAAAGCAAGCAATGCGGAAGATGATACAACATTTTGTTTTTGCTAATTTAAAATATGCAAATAAAATTCTCATTTTTACATCGTCGATGGAAGTCCAGGATCACGTAAATTTGCTTTATAACTTGAAGGATATACTGCGGTGGGGAGCGAGTGTAAAGGAGGAGGCGGAGGTTCCTATGATGTTGGGTTTTATTTTGAAATATTCCTAGTGTACTTATAACGTTTCCCTTTGTGGAATTATTGTTTTATCTGCTTCTTTTGCATGTAAATCTCCAGCTGGAATTAATGTTTGCGTTGACAGTCTTTATTGATTTATTCATAAATCAACGTGGAATACTCGCAACCGGATGCAATAAAACAAACGTAAATCAAACGAGGAGAAAAAATATAAATGCATTCATCTTTTTTTCTCTTTCTTTTTGATGGGGCTTGAAGGCTTTGGGTATTAATCATGCACGAAATATAGTCATTGCAGTTACATTACGCGCACTTTATGAAATTAAGGAAACAAATTAGTAGGTACATAGGTATTTGTGGCTTCGTGTATAGCGTATTAAGCATAAAGTCATGGATTTGAGTAATAGGAGGCTTTTGACGATGGACTTACATGAATCTTAGTGTCAACTACAGGTCATAGGGTTACCGACCTCTGTAAGGACGTTGGTATTCTACGTATGCACGTAGGTAGATAAGTGTTACAGTGAAGATAAACTATGAACTAGTAGTATCCTTGTGTATAATATTGCATGAAATGTTTGTTCGCTGTATTGCGCTGTACATCTAAGGATGTGCACAGCGTCTGAAGTTGACGCGTTTATATTCGCGTGTCTATAAACTACATTTAATCCAGTGCATCCTTTGAGAGAAGGAGAGAGAGTGGTGTCACGAAGAAACTACTGCGGCAACGTCGCATCTCTAATGTCGGGAGCGTGCAGACGAGAGCATACGATACAGCCAGGGGACTATTGTTTTAGATAATAACGGCTTTGTTTGGCGCGGGAATCATACACCTGTCTGAACGTTAAAATGACACGGCGCGCAACTCTGTATTTATTTACATGAAATAAGATATCCTGTACGTCACAAGGGGCCTTACGACGAAACAATCCAGATAAAATTAATTGTAGCGTACGCGCGCACACGAAATGGAAGGTCGAAGGAGACACGTCTCTGGGCCTGTCATATGTTTGCAATGTGCAGAGACTAATAACAGTTTAGTTTAACCTAATTGTATAATAAATGTCTTGAAGTCCCTGCCATATTAATGCTTCTCCCATGCAAAGTACCGTGAACATGCCTGCCTTAATGACGCTCTCGAATTACGAATATTAATATGAGCAACAACAACGACAACGACGTCGACACAGGCTCCATCGTGCATGCACACATACCTCTAGTATTTACAATAACGACCAGAAAGAAACGCTAACAGAAGGTTGGACACACCACCACCACCACCACCACCACCGCTAGTGTTGGAGGCGGCGTTACTAACATACATAGGTTTATCCAGAGAATACAAATCGATTTTCTACTAATGCGATTGTGGAAATCCTTTTAAAGGAGAAAATTCTGTGAATCTGCGGTAATGTAGTTTTCGAAAGGTAGTACATATGTATGTACGTATGCGGTAGTGCCCGAGATCGATAGGATAAACCATCAGTGATGGCAAGTTGTAATATCTGTTATTAGTTCTACTGATTCTCATTCGGAATATCCATTATACTACTAGATTACTATTATACACATCTAACGGTAATATTCTAATTTCCCTTTTCCATATAGCATTATTTACTATGAATACACAATACTGATGTTTTAAGGTTAATGTATTATATTTATAAATAAAAATTTTCTCACTATAGCTCATATATGCTTCTGTATGCTTCTATCAAAAACATTTAGAAATATCTACGACATTATCTATGTGTTTGTATTCATACAAATACATTTTATGGTAGAAAATAGCCATCAATACATATATTCGTGTAAGCTTTGTAAGCATTTCTATGGTAATTATTATAATGCGTCTATACACCATGTGTATTTATGGAATGTTTTAAAACAGTTGTTGCTGTGAAGTTACAAGTTTCTGGTACACATCAATGCTGTGTATAAACATAATACCACCTCAGGCGGGAATGATGAATGTATAGGAATGTTTGTAGGTGTGTAGTGATGCGTACACCCTGTATACGTGGGTGTGCACTGACCGTGTGTGTGCGTGTATACATGTGTATGATCAACGCAGCGAGGTGTCCGATGTTGTACACTAGGTGTATGGGGGTGCGTTCATGTACGTTGTTTTCTCTCTCGCCCGCGCACACACGCTATTGTTATTTCTCGTTTCATATTTGTTACGTTTTATGTGTTTTGCGTCCGAATTTATCGCGTGCACTTCCATCGCTTGCTGTGATGAACACAACACGAAATTTTGGTCACATCGCTAGTTTCATGAGACGTCATTTGTATTATTTCGTCAATGTCACTGTGTTTTATATTGCAGTGTTTTTGTAAAAATTCTGATTTGCTTTCACGCTTGTAATATGTTGGTTGAAATGTGGTCGGCTGGGTAAATATATCACACCTTTATAACATATTTTATAGTAAAATAATAGAATAAAATAGATAGAGAATTAATAGAAGAATAGAATTGAAGAATAGAAAATGTTCATATCTATATTTGCTATATCAATGTTATATAGCAGTAAAATAATGCAACTAAAATATTTGCATGCTTGATACTTGGCTGGTCTTATGAGTAAAATTGAAATCATTTATGGAAATTAATATATCCTCATTCATGTAAATGTATATTGATTCGCTAAATGAACACATCCAATGAAATTTGTATACGGGGAATAATTTTGTATATATTAACAGCAAATGCAATAAATGCAGTATGTATTTTAACTGAATGATTTTATGTCATCCTCTGTATAGTGAAAGACAACCTATCCTGAATTTACATGACACATCATGACGGTATATTTACATGAGAAAACTATTATTCGACCTATTACTGTATTTACCATACACGGCCATCCATTATCCAATCACCAAAATCACTCGACGATTTCCAGTATTTCAGAGAGCGGACTACTCTTTTTTAAAATGTGGTAAATTGAGATATCCATTTGGCAGGTAATTTTTCTAACAGTTACTATATTTGATAACTTTCTTTTCAACAATGTTTCACATATATCTAAATTACATCAATGTTCAAGGACATTTTACGTATCTCCTATATGGTTCTATAACAGAGAAATTTAAAACTACGAGGAATGTCATAAAAATGAGCAGATGACAATTTTATTTCGTGATAATATATATTTTATAGATTTCGATCAAATATACATATGATCTACACTCGAAATATATTGTCTAAAACAACAAAGAGACAAAGTACGGAACGTCTGCACATGCAAACATATGTGGTGCTGTGGAAATGAACATTTAATGAGAACGTTTCATGTTTAATTTGGAATAATGAAACAGCTAAAAGTGTTCTAAATGGCATAGTTGGCCAAGGAGGGAGGCGAATGAAGGCGAGGAATGCGTGACACGGAGCATTTCAACGTGGAGGATGCACTCGAGAATCGTGTGATCCGCACTTGGCCATATAAACCGCTCCGAATATAGCAAATGAAGGGAAACTTTATTAACCGGACCTTTCATGATAATGAAGCAGTAACGTAGTGCTTTCGCATGCACTTTGTACAGTTTATTTAGTATTGTATCTATCTGTCCACCATTGCACACAACAGTACCTGTATATATGTATATACAGCAGAGAACCAACCATCCAGACAGCCGTACATCGTACAACTGAATTGATCTAGCATGCACTATATATACACCTATGTATGTGTGCGTGTGTGTGTGGGTGTACATATACGAGTGAGTATATTCGCTATATACGGAAGTGTGTGATTTATGTGACGTGAGAATATATGACGTCACAGCTAGTTCCTGCGGCGGACACTAACGGCGCTCTATCGTGAAATAATGCAAAAACAGAATGCGCCAAATCGCTGTGCGAAAGATCGTTTTGATAAAACTCAGTTGTGAAAACAAGCGAAGATTTATATAACGAAACAGCAATGGCACAGCAACAGCAGCAGCCACAGCCGTAATACTACGTTACGTTCACACGGGTGACTTTCATATTTTCCATCCATATAAATAAGTTAAAGACGACGGTCTAACCGTCGCCACTGTAATTAATGTGTCAATGATTGAAATTTATCGCGGAACTGTGTGTCTCCATCAGATATGGACCCGCTTGCTTTCTTTGGAAATCTACGAGTTATTTTAGCGAAATAAGTGTATTCAATCGATACACTACCGGCTAACCATTCATCGCACAAATAGAGTGAATCCAATTTAATTCCAATAATCATTTCTTTTAAAGAAAACGTGCAAATTGTGAGTAACAATTGTCGGTAAACCTTTGCAGTTATATTTTCTAGAAAGTAATAAGCTTGGAAAAGTAGCTGCGGTAGATACTTTTCTACAGCACGGGTGGTTTGGTGAAGTGTATAAATGTGTACACATTTTGTTGCTACACAACAGCATATTATAAGCAAGTATAATGAACAAGCAACACGTTGAAACTTTAGGAGATAATTTAATAGAGCAAAAACAAATCTCCGCAAAACTGCAACCAACAGAATGTTTGTTAGTATAACATTACAAACCACGAGATACCTTGTATGCATGACATAGTTTCCAGGAACAGCATTAGCAAAAACTATAATATATTTACGACAACATTTAGCTGCTGAAGAACATGATCTTCACGCAGGTATTTTCATCATGCTTCTAACAATATGTTCGTTATATATAAGCAGCTAGTAATTAAAATGTTTTACAGTAATTTTACTGATAAAAACACTACGTTGATCAACAAGAAATATTGTCATTAGTGAATTTATAAATAGAAAATTCTTATCGAAAATGATTAATTTCGTCGTCGCCAATTTATGTGTGCTGTTTTGTCATTATCTGCACGCACGATTTAATTAGGTAAATAAGTATTAATCACTCGCTAATAGAGAGTAGAAAGCAGGAAAGAATAAAAGGAAAACAAGGCTAATAATACTAATTAAGCTGACATAAATTATATTTGCAACACAAAAACACAACGGTGTCCAGTGTTATTATTAAGTCTCCATATGTATACGTACATGTAGCGAGTGAAGGGCACTGCAGTAATTTTTCATAGTAGTGCAGTGTGCCTTGATGTGATATGAAAATTTAATATAACGTGACACCCAAACAATGCAATAACTAAAGTTTGCGACAGATATAAATTGCAGTAGAAATGTGACGTCAGCATTTTGACTATTGCAAATGTAGAAATAAAGTGCATACGTGCATATTTAGTCTCCGCTCACAAATCTTGCAAAATATTTCTCTAGTCTAACCGTTAAACTACCATTACCAGCAAGCATACGTACAATCAAAATTATTAACGCCTAACGCAAACTATAATACCAATCTTAAATTGTTGCATTTGGTATACAATACAGAGTAATTTACAACAATTTAAATGAACTAGATGAAAAATGTAAACACTTAATTGGATACAGTGTGTGTAACAAAATTACTTTATAATTCTATTTCAGATGTGTTCCACCGTGTGCAATGAATGATTCATCATTGGACTACGTAGGATAAATAGATGATATTTATGTACTGCATGGTACGTGTCTGTGCCGTATTATCCGCGATATTTAACTATTAATTGTTTTTAATTAACAGTGTTAACAGCGCGCGCGTGTTCGGATTTGAAATCATTAATGAAACTAACAAACAACACTAATTTTCAAAGCCGCACGTGTATCACGTTGCACTGAAGGCAGACGACACACTGTGCCCTGGGTGTATGTTGTATGTAAATTAGATTATGCCAGCATACGAATGAGCAATAATTGACCGGTTTTACAATTAATTTTACATTCAGTTTGACACAGAAACGTAGCGAATAGTTAATTATTCATGCACGCCGTGGTGCCGCGTGTAATGTACATACGAAAACGTGAAATAAAAATCATTATACGGGCTTTATTACTCCTGAGAATAAGGGTGAAATACGCTGCCTGGGGCACATTAAAAATTATGGCACATTTTTAAGTGCAGATGAAAGAGAATGAAATAAACACGAGCTTGAGCATCGGGCTGGTGAGGACTATGAGCAGCGTGAAAGAAATTAAAATTTCTTACAAATTATTTAAACCAGAATGTTTAACAAAAAAAAGCCCTTGCTACTTTCACAACGAGATGAAAATCGATTAAGACAACAAGATAAATATTTATTCAAGCCATGCCAGAAAAGTTAATGAAAAGAAAATCAAAACGTAATTAGAAAAATTATTTGCATCCTCCTGGCCGCATTTACTGTGAAATGAATTACAAATAAGAAATCTGCAGTCTGCTCATTATTTTACATTTTTAATTAGAATGACGGATAAAGCTGATTTAATTAAAAACTTGATATATTTACGGGCTGCGTTGCAGAATATAATCAAAATGAAACAAATCTGCTTGCTACATTGTTCCATATTTTTCATAATTGTAATAACTGTGTCAGACCATGAGTAATTTTGTGGGACACGAGGGTAGAATAAAAAATAATTAGTAATTAACACGGATCTTATCTTTGTTGTGGTTGACGTTGTAGAAATGATTAATGTGTTATTAAATGGTGACTAAATTCATGACAAAGTGTCATAGGTAACAATCTAATGTTAAGTAACTATACCTACCTACACGCTGTAATTTAACTCTCGCCACTGTAGCTTACAGTGTTCTAATTAATTCTTTAGTGTCCGTAATAAACACTTCATTACGCTATGCTCAAGTATCAGTTTATTTCGCGTGGGTCCGTGTTTATTGCGAAAATAAAATATTCATGTGTATATGTACAGCTGTTGAACTCTCTGTGCCTTTCTACTCCTTCAGCGGAGGGATGAAATAACAAAATTAGAAATGTTTTGCTATACACCTCAGGTTTGGAAAATCGTTCATATATTATACAGGAGACATCGGTCCGTATCCCAAAGTTAATGTGACACGCAAAAGACAAAAAGTTTCTAGTTAGAGGATTCGTAAGCCCGTATTTAAGTTACGACTTGATAGCCTGCATTTTAGATTAACACACTTGTCCCAAGAATTCTCAAACTTTCTCACGAGACAATGTTTTAAGAATGTGACAGCTCCTCCTCAAACGCCATTTGCACAACCACTTAACATGAATTATATGTATAATATAGGTATATAGGTAGCTGCTACCTAGGTATAACGAATATAATATATTATTACATCAATAATTTATTCAAACAAATTATAACTATTTTACTAATTGGCCAGTTAACTGTACCAACAGTGGCATTAATACAAAATCTCATATAATCACTCTATAATTATATTTAAATAGAAAATCAGTATAAAATAATTGATGAAAATGAAACAAGCAGATTTGTTTTATTTTCTGCTATAATCCAGCCATTTAATTAATTTGTTGCAAATTGTAATTTTATTCATGAATAAATTGTTTAATATTTCGTTAACGACATGGCGGCACGCTATGTAATTTGCACGAATATACAAGAATACACAAGTGAAACTTACCTCTGACTACAAGTCGTACCGGTTGACTTGTCAGTGCATCTTGTGTGGTAAAATCACTGGCCGTCACCTGGCACTCCCAGAATCCATCGTCGAACTCTAACTGGGCCACACGAATCAGAAGGGAACAGTCGCCAGCCTCATGTGAACCGGACCACTCGTATTTGTGCAGGTACATCCCAACGGGCTGGAACAAAACAGAGACAGATGTGAACACATCGTCCACGACCAGATGAAAAAGCGACAATAAGCGGCCACCGTCAGCCAGTCGGGAGGAGGTGCCGTTTCACATAATGTGTTGTGTTTTTTTCTTCTTTGCACAAGCACAACGCACAGCACAACCTGTAATGGTGATTGATTAACACGCTCTTTAGAGCCAACTGGACGCAACAATATATAGAAGCGAGCGAACGACGAGAGAAAAAAACGATTTCGTCCACTTTTCATACGCATAGGGATAATACGTTACAATGACATTCATGGACTTAAAACCTTTAAACCAAAATGGAGAAATATTGAAGTGTTATAATTAAACCGTTGTTAGTGATGGACGGGGTGGAATATTTTCTAATATTTGCGCATGCTAACACAAGTAACTCTAGATTATTTGATATTGTTGTAAGGATGAGGTGACTTTATTTCAGTATAAAAGAGGAAAGTTAACTGACAACATGCGCACACATACACACAGCAGATGGTCGATTCGAGTAATTATCGTTGCGAGGAACCTTGTTTACATACCTTAACGATCATGTTATTGGGCACTTACACTAAAAGAGAAGTTAGTTTTCATCAACAGATAACTGCGTTCCAACTGGGAATTAACATAAGCGCTGCGCACAACAGCCTCCAAACTAACTTAAACGGCTGTTACAGTTTTGTGTTTGAACAATTCGTGTAGCATCGCGCGCTGAATTCGGTTCCATTTTCATGTTAATTAACATTGTCTTTATCTACCGGTCGCTGATGCCAACGTCGCCAAACGCCGCCGGCTTCCCATTTAGAGCAAAGCGACGAGCGACATCGGGAGAATGGAGGTGGCAGCGGCGGTGGCGGGAGCGACAGCGGCGGCTGAGTGTCTTCTTGCCGCTGTCGTCAGCGTCTACTACAACGAGCTGGAAGAATAAACGAATCTCGGCTCTTTGTACGTGTGTATTTTACAGAAATGTATCCGGCTCTACTTTGCATGCATTCGTCAGATCTGTGTGGTCGACAGATTGAAAATAGACGCATAGTGATCTGTGTCTGTGTGACCATTTCTGTACTTTATACTCGTATTGATTTGAAAACACTTCTAGACGAGCTAGTCTTGTGCTTCTCTGACTCCGGGGATGAATAGCACCAAGTTGAAGAAGCTTGTTTCATTTTAATTACGATACCAAGAGCACACAAGGCGGGCACTCACGTCCTTTATTAAAAACATTAACATAACAGTCGATTAAATTTCACAAAGAGGCTGGACAGATGCGGGTATGTGCCGGCGAACAGCTACCATGCTGCTGGCTCTTTATTGGCTTACGGACGAAAAGTGTTAACAAGAAACTTATAAAAGCAACTGCACCATGTACACGTGCCGGCAAGTTACGTACGAGTAGAAGTCGACGTACAAATTGGAATTCAGCATGTGTTCCCTGTTGACACTGCGCTCCATTTCCGAAGTAAATCCTGCAAGGAGTGAATAATACCAGAAGACTCGAGATCTGGACATGTAATATTTTAAGAGCTATTATTTATTGGCAGTTTAACTTATCCGATTTGGTTTTGTAATTTATTCAATGCTATATTTTACACTATGTAAACGTTTCCCCCACGCGTTGTTATAGCGTGCGATATTTCTTTTCAGTACATATTGAAATTTCCTTTAATGTCGTCATAATTCATTGCTTTGCAACAAACCAAATTTATTCTAGTTTTCCTTTACCCTGCTTACCACTTTGCATAACTGCGGCTATGAACCAGTAGCGGTTTCAACATCCCGAAAACTTCAAAATCCCTGCTCACCGAAACCTCGATATTTCCAATACCGAAGAACTAATTTCCATTAGAGTGCAAATCATGGTGAAGGTTGTGAAATACTCGTATAGATGTTATTAGAAATTTGTATTGTTGGAATGATGCACTCTATTCTAGCGTGTACAGTGGGTAGAACATTGGTTGCGAGGATTGTGTTCCAGTAATGTACTGAATTTAATGCAACCACGTGCTCAGCACCTGTAAATGGAGCCCGCTGTATCTTGTTTGCGACGAATTGACAGCATCCGTGCGCGTACGATGTTTATACACGTGTTTATATTCAGGTACGGACCTATAAACTCGGCAAACACCAGGATACGGTGCACATGCAGAACCAGGCATCGCATGTTAATTTAGAGGTGGATCACGTACCGGCGACAGCGACTTCAATTAAACCTCCTCAGGCGACGTGTAGAAATCAAGGCGCTAATCAGCTGTCAGACACGACTGACACGTGCCCGTTCCTTCCATAATTAATACTTCGCGTGAACACAGAAAATAAGCGCGTAAACGAGTGTCCTGAACTTAAAGTTAAACATGGAAACTATTCACCAACAGGCACGAGGTATGAGCTTAAAGGACTATGACAAGAAACTAATCAATGAGTATTATTTCAATTAACATATGCATTACTTATATTACATAGTGTATTTTAACAGCATTTCACAGTGGCGGTGCTGCATTATTGTACGTCATCTCAGTATCAGATGTGAGGCGGTGTTATGTACGTACCTAGACTCGTGCACAGCACAACACCATTATATATGTATTTTCACAAAGTCTCTCTGTTTGTGTTTTTGACAATTTACATGACACCGTCGCTACTGCCGCCGCAAGTAAAAGACTGGTCGACACAAAGGCCTGCATGCGATCAACATGGTGAGTACACCAGACTGAACAAACCGATCCCACCTAACTCCATTACCGAAAGGAGAAAGATTTATTATCCTTCGATAAATTTTAGGCAAAAATGTACCCAAATAAAAGTTTTCAGTAATTGAATTCAGCACAAGTTTGTTTGAAGTTTTTTAACCAATTGCTGAATGCTACCATTGCGGACATCCATCACATAGATAAACGAGTTTGTCTGCAGATGTACTGCGCCATACTATGCAGCGTACAATTCTAACCAATGGAGGTATACGTATATATAGTATAGTGGTAGTAGTGCAACAGAAATAGATACAGAAAAAGTACGTTAGTGACGGATGCAAATAATTAACAATCACAACTAAGTTTACTATTAATTATGAAGCAGCCTTCGACACCGGCATGACATAGAAATAATTAATCTGTCAGATGCAACCCGCGCATCCTGCTTGCACCGGCACTAGAAAAGGTTTTCAAAAAATTAACATAATAATTAATCTTTAGCACTGAATTTAATTAAATAATAACTCTTTCTAATTGACTGATATTTTCATAGCACTCAAGCAACGGACATGTATGCAGAAATTAATGAACGAACGAACGAAAAGAGCATAGTAAATCTAAAATAATATCATTCACATTGCCTGTCACATACATAAACATAATATAATAGAGCGCAGAGTATAACACAATATCCTCATAATTATGTGCATTAAAGTCATTTTTTACATAAAAAGTAATAAAAACATTCCGCATTCAGAGAGGCAGTTTCTTTTCATTGTACTGCGGAGGGCGGTAACCAAATCTGAGCCTATTAGCATTCATCCAGACTCCTCCACTTATCGTTCGGCGAGCGAGAGATAAAGTAACCACGCACATAAACTGAAAAGATGAAATTTATACGCCCACCTCTATTTTTTCCAAATCGAGTCTGTGTGTTTTTTTTTCTTTGTACTGGCAAATGGAAGAATACACATTAAGGATTGTATAGGTACTGGTATATGTAATACATGCGTGTATATATGTATGTGTGAGTGTGTGTGTGCACGCGCGTTCATACAACTAAACTCGTTAGTTCTCTCTTCTGGAAAAACTCATATAAGTAAGTGAATGGCTCCCGCATGTAAGACATGCCACGCTGACTCAATTTGATGGATTAAATCAAGGGATCGCGGAGCACTGCGTATTCCCCGAGACGGTTGCAACTAAACATTAGCGCATCCGTGTGAAATGAGAATCCCGGAATATATGGTTCCCCATTTACATTCACATATGTACGTAGTTGCTTTTCTTCTTAGCTTGGTTGTGACGTAAGTTTGTTCCAACTATTTGCTAGCAGCATCTAGTACGAAATAAACCAAGTTTCAACTTGTAAAACTTTTATAGATGATAAATTTGTCATAAGTAGATAATTATGCATGACTTGGAAAATGTGGAATTGAAAATACTTCAAAGTTCGTCGAGAAACAAGAAAGAAAAAAAAGGTTGGCGACACGGAGTTGGAACATGGGGCCTGTAAAGTTAAAGAAGAATATTCTTGTTAGACTAGGTGGGTGTACGTGCAGGTATAGGTACTTGGCTGTCGTGCACGAGGACGTGAAGAAAAATCATCGGTCAGGTAAGGTAGACGAGGTGGCGACAGAACACTGCGGGATATGAAATAGACAAACTAGAACCGGAACAGGATAGAAGTTATTTTAGCGGCCGACAGAGCGAGCGCCTCGTCGTATCGCAGCACGAAACCATGCTGTAGGTATGTACGTACGGCATGGTATAAAGATAAATGTTCGCACATACACACAGAGAACGTCATGTTTGCTTTAAGAAACTCACCGAATGTGTACAAAAAGCGAACAGTGTCGAGGGAACGAGTTCTCTAATACTAACGACATAGTTTTTATTTGTGTTTAAGAGTCGGGCCGTGTAAATCACACGGGAAGCAAAGTTCTCACTGATGAACTCGGCCACGAAATACCGCGGACCTTGTTTATGAAGGTATACAGGAAATTGGAGAACCCATTCAAAGTTTTCTTATTAAAGACGAGACTACAAGAGCCTTGTGCTTGCTTGCTAGCTTGCTCGTAAGTTCAAACATAGTCTGTAGTAACCTACCCATGCCTATACACTACCATCAGCCCCCCCCCCTCCCATATTCCGCCTCGCCATCCACCCTAACCACCTCTATCTCTTACAAAGTTCTTCTTTCCGCGTGGGATGAGTACACTGTCTACGAACAGCTATCAAACGTTTATTGTATTACATAAATTGATGTCCTGAATTAATGCAATTATTATTTGTTCGTGATCTGGCGAGCGCTTGTAATCTCGAAACACGATTTATGGGAGATACAACGTATATGGTTTTATCAGCTAAGTGCAACAACGAATATGCTGATTTGTTAATGTTGCATGTGTCGTCGCATCTGTGCACACATATTACTGTAATTAATACCTACTGGACATAACGGATCACCACTGGTTCTTTGGTATGCATCTACGTGGCCAATACATGAATTTCAATTAAATTCATCCGAGTATCCTTGTGTTTCTTATTACTTTTGTGTAATTTATGGCGCTACAATATGCGGCTGTTGTTTGTGTTTTTGTTTATTTTGGCCATAGCACTTTGTTGACAAACTAAAGTTCTGGAGAAAAATAAATGCAAATAAAAATCCATAGATTCTTATGTACTGCATAGATAAAACAAAAGTCGAGTGAATTTTAATGCGTAGCCTTGGAAACATCGTTTCGCACCTTATCTCCATTAATAAATAACCGCAAACTCGTTTAACCATAATATATCTCGCGACGAAATCTAAAGCCGCCATTTCCAAGACAGACAACTAGTTATCTCCGACAAGCCTCAAGGTCCCGCAAACTGCCACGCAACACCGGCGTGTACATTTTTAAACTTTTCGCGAAACAGGCGGTAAAAAATTGCAGGTCGTGAACGCCAGAAAAAAAACGAAAAGCTTTCAATTGACAGTGAGTACTGGTCCTTAGCAACGACCCATATCTGACGTTCTTATATAAATCACCAAGTAGCCAACGAACAATCAGCAAAGAGAAGAGTTATTCTGTTCCGATTCAAAGGAAACAAAATCATGAGAATGTATAAAAAGGAATGAGTCCGTCCATTAGTAGTAGGAGTAGTAGCAGTAGTGCGGACAGACTTTGGTTGGTTGGTTACTGTAACAGTGCTGCCACCAATACTGGCGTACTGTGGGTGTGCGTGTGTGTTAGCTGGCTGTTTTCTTGCCTTTCTGCACGACGCATTAGGTTAAAAGCAAAGGAAAAGGGTCAGCATGGACCGGAAGCAGATTAATCCGATATGGCAAACAAGAAATGCATTGTGCAACGTACATTGTTATACTACGCTCCAATTCATGACACGGCCCGACAAAGCCAATATGCCCGTTAACTTACGCAGCAGGACAGCCAACTCCGAACGATGTATTCAACGACGTCGTGTTGCACGACCGCAACGCAGATTGTTTTCATGCTCTAGTTCGGTCAGGCGATACGTCGATATCAGTCGCCTGCTCAATACAGAAATCAATGCAAAACTCTAATTTTTTAAGTGTTTATATGTTGTCAAGATAATATACAAAGAATTACTTTAGAAGAATGGCCCTTCAAATACACAAAGAACCTAGGTAAATCTACTCAAGAAATCATATTTATACATAGGAATGTAACTAATTGCGATACTTTGTTAGACAATTATAGTACAATAAAATATACTGTTGTATTTGAATTTTTCTAGTATGTATTAATGTATTTTAAATTACTTTATAATATCGGTAACTAACCATGTATAGAATACGTTATAAATGACTGCAAATAAAAAAAGTCATAAACACATATTTTATTCAGAAAACTGTTATGCATGACACATTATTTCATCATAAATTATATTTTTATAACGACCCTTCCAGATGTGACATATTGTATAACGCATGGCTGTTTTCATTCATAGGAAATAAAAAGAACATTTATCATAATCTACTTCATCACTGCATGTTCAAATATAATGTTATAATATAATATAATATTCATTTTTATTTTTCGTCCATGTTGTACATGTACTTCCATACATGTGTGTATGACGC